>JARHVA010000195.1:2292500-2847500 GCA_037957365.1 Torreya grandis
ATTGGACATGTGTTGGGGAAGCTCTCTTGGTCATTATTCCTAGTTTCAAGACTTCTGCTACAGCAGATTTTATTATCTGAACGTTCTTAATGACTGAAACTGGATGCGTGGAATCCAAATTTTCATAACATGCATTTCCATTTCATTTTAACTTCATAAAAGACAAAAATTGTTCAGATGGGCAGATCATAGCACTCAAAATCTTATCAGAATCAAATTTTCCTCACTGCTGAGCATTTGTGAGAGTCGAAACTCGAATTTTTTTGAAGCTGAATGTTTCATGGTAGTACAAATATCCTTTCAACATCAATTCAGGTCATACATATCAACTTCTCCTGCAACAGCCTCTATGTTGTTTTTTCAGCCCCGAGTCAACATGTAAGATGCTGCAGTGCTGCTATAGGTCTGTGCTGATACCATAAAGAACCATACAGAAAAATCAACATTTTTCTTCGGTTGCTATTTTCAAGTTCGTGAATCCATTCTTTTGCTTTCAAATCTACTGGTCTTTAGCATGCTCTCTGATCCACAATTTCTTATTCAATTGATCTCCTCTTAACTAATGTCCACAGTCTGATTCCTCTTCCTCCATAGCTGCATAAATTAGCCATATGTGCACTAAGGAAGGTAACAATTAGGATTTGCTAGGACAGAACTCATACTCAGATATCATACTAAAAACTAGATAAGATAAGATAACTTATAAGATAAGATAAAAATATTAATATCCAACAAATGACCGCAAAAGTAGGTCAAAGGGACAGCGGATTACAAGAGTGTCAAGAACAAGCAGGAAACAAAGTGGAAAGAAACCAATACAAATCAGGGCAAATGGCAAGAACACTCGGAGCCAAAGAGAAACAAAAATGAGCAACCCACGAAAACCCCTAAGCAACGGGGAAGTGTGGATGAACAATGAGAAGGAAGAACCAAGAGGGGGTCCATCAAGGGTTGGACCCAACTCTCCTAACATCCAAGGCCGATGAGAAGTAGCTCCTAATAGAAAGATGACCCGAGGTAGAGGAGGTGAGATGTTTGGTCTGCCCTCTGTGCTGCTGCCTAGAGGAAAAAGTCCTTTGCGAAGATTTGGTGGATCTAATCTATTTCCTGGTGCCGGACCTGAAATGGTTATGTTGGTAAAATCTTGGGGAGCTGCGGACAGTCTCTCTAGACCGCACTGATCTGGAACGTAAGGCCGTACTAGTGTCAATCTGATGCTTGGTACCTCTCCTCGAAGATAGCACCATGAAAAGAAGGTAGCACAGTGAAAAAGGAAGTGATCCGTTGGGTAGAGTCTAGTCTAGTAGGTCCCTGAATAGAATGATCATGAAGCCTAAGGACTTCCTGCATATATAAAGCTAAACATCTCTGGTCCTCATATTTAAAGAAATTAGAAGAGTCTGAGTCCTCCTGAAAAGGCAATGAAACCTTCCCTTAATCTCGTAGTATGTAGGACAACGGAAGATGAAGTGTTCCTCGGTCTCAACCACCTGAATACTGCATAACTAACAAACCTGTCTACCCGATCTATCTGGTGGTTTGTCTCAATCATAACCCTGTGAAAGCCCACTTTGAACTATCCCAATGGGATGCAAAGACCATGCATCTAGTGGCGGAGTGTATACTGCAAGCGGACAATAAGCTCGTTTTTCAGCTCCAAAAAGTGCTCTGCATAAAATGCCATCTTTGGGCATAACCCCCCATGAGGGTTTACCCAAGTAGTATGGATAAACTATCTATAAATATCCTCCCAAATGATCTGGTTCAGCTCTTATCTAATGGGTAGAAGATGAGTCGATGCATCCAAGGAGTACCTAAATGGAGGGAGTCGGTCCATCCTAATCCCCACGGATCCTAAAAGGTCAGAAACCCCTATTTACCAACAACAAACACAAGTCGAGGGAGCAAAGAGGGCAATAGTCTCTGAGGACCAGTATGCTAAGTATGGATATTTGTCCCACCCACTCTTTGAACCAGCAAAACTCCAATGTGATGCAAGAAATAAATCAAATCAAACAGTCTCCAAGCAGAAGGGTCGGGCCCCAAATTTTGCAAGGATAATGTGCTGGAGAACCGTCTGCTTACCCCTGACAATGCAACAAAGGAGAAGTGTCTGGACCCTCTCAGCAACCACCCAATCTACCTCAAGCAAAGAAGGCTCCCAAATCACAAAGCCATAAAGAACCGTAGGTCTTATAAGTGTATCCATGAGGGACATCTTGGAGGGAAAGTGATGTCGAAAACACTATCGCTCGAGAAGGGCTAAAAAAAAAATCCCTTGTTGATCCTAGGGTAGAGGGCTCCACCTCCTTTCCCCTGAAAAAGAAATGGAGGTGGGAAGTCATCAACCCATTAAAAAACATAACCTTGGTTTTCTCCAAGTTAACCGTCAACTGCCGAAGATCACAAAGAATAGCCAAGGCGTTCAATAGCCGATGCAAACCCTCAGGGGAAGAACCCAGAAGGACCACATCATCCGCAAACAAAATAATGAAAATCAGAACCTGGTGAAGAAGACACCCATCACTAGCTTGAATATGCTCATGAAGAAAGGTCTCTAACTCATCAATGTATATGCCAACTAAGATTGGGGACAAGGGGCAGCCCTGCTTGAACCCAATGGTACTCCTGATAAAATCTGAAATCCCATGAACAGTATGAAGACAACCAAGGACAATCTCGTACAGTCACATAATGGCTGCCAATAAGGTCTTGGAAATGCCAATATTCCTAAGCCTCTAGAAAAAGGCCTCCCGTGAAACAAAATCAAATACTTTCCTAAAATCTACAAAGCAACAGTAGATTTTGGATGAGCAATAATGTGCCTCCTCAATAATGGCCCAGAGTGTGAAGATATGATCAACGGTCTGCTGGGTTGGTCTAAACCTTCCCTGTCCCCTAGCCTTGAGATGCCTCTGCTCTAACTCCCTCGAACGCTGCATGTGGAACACAGTAGCATACAATTTCGAGAATGTGTATCCAACCATGATCGTCCTGTAGTTGTTAGGTTCTGAACAAGACCCTGATTTGTGTATCAGGTGAATAATGTGATGTGACCAAGAAGGCGGGAAGCCTGTACAAACCACGTGGTTGAAAATATCAACCAAGTAGCTTCCAAAAGTTCTACAACCATGTTTGAGGAACTCAGCTTGGAAACCTTCCTCATCAGTTGCCTTGCTACTATTCATCACCCTCACCACGTCTCTGATGTTCTTGTACGTGAATAAGTGACAAGGAGAGGGTGGAGAAACAACAGGGATTTGAGGTTGACAAGGAATATCATAAAAAGTGGAGGTGTGGAAAATCATGGATGCGGGGTTAAGCTCGATGGGGAGGGGAGAATGTCGGGGAGGATGGTATGCCAAAAATGTTTGGGAGAGTGGATGTAGGAAGCACGTAAGACCCGTCTCCTTTGAGAAATAAAGAGGTGTTTCTTACATCAGAGAAGACAACGATAGGATGATTTTAAGGCTAGGTATCAGGGATGGGCATGGAGGAAGGCGTACCAAAGTCGGCGATGAAGAGTCCTGCAATCATCGTCATACCACTTATTCATGGGACAAGATCTTTTAGGTTTTTGGGAAGTAAATGTGGATCTGGTAGAGCGAGGAAAAGATTTAAGGGTAGCTTCCCAAATGATGGAAGAAAGCAAGTGTACATGGAAGTAACACAATCAAGTGAGAAGAACTGGGATTCGTGAGGCAAAAGCTGGTAGATGTGGGAGGAAAAGATGTTAGGATCCCTATCATCAAACTGGAAGGTGGGATCGTAATAGGAGGGGGGAAATCAACCCAAAGGGAGAAGGAAAGAAGAGCATGGTCCGAAGGAGGAATGGGGGAAATGGAAAAATGACGGATAAAGGGCAAAAGGTTCTGACTAAATAAAACATAATCCACCACACTCTACCTCCACCATGAGGTCTACACGTGAAAGAGTGAGAATCTAGAAAGCAAGGTAGCCCATTAAGGATCAACAAGTCATGAGATTCACCCAGTTGTAAGAGGTGTCTACCATATGTCGTGACTCTGAATCAATCTCCTGTGTGCAGAATATGTCCACTAAACGTTCATGGAGAGGTGTCTAAAAGTCTCTGGTATGGGCATTGAAGTCACCAAAAAGAATAACTTCCCCAACAACTGAGTATGGAGTGATACTAGTATATAAGTCTACAAAAGGGTCCCCCTCAGGGCCATTGTGAATGGCATATGACGAAGAGGCCGAAGGAAAGTAACATACTGCAATGTATATATCCTTGGGAAGTGGGGCAACATCAATAATCTGAAACCACATTAATCAAGCAAACTCATCAGAAGCCACCACTGAAATTTTGCTCCGGAGTGAGACCTTAGTTAGACAAGCCATCCCACCCGAACCTTGGACACCACCAGAACTCCTAGTCCCCTGACGGTAGGTTGAGAACCAATGGTATCCTATAATATCTTGGAGGGGCCGCACAAGGCTCTCGTGAGTCTCGGTGACAAAAAGAATGTTTGACGACCCAAAAGCGTCAAACATTAGACCTAGTGATGACCAAAATGAGCCATTACCATTCCAACAACTGATAGAAATGTCTGTACCCTACCTCCTCTCCCAACGGGCCTGTCATTTAAAGACCCCAAGTCGCAATCCCTGATCACTACCTTGAGGTTCCTAATCACTGCCCATTTTCCTGCTTTTCGTGCTACCATAACCACCTCCTTGGAACATTTAAGCTCTACAACTTGCGATTTGGTGAGATCATCCTCAAGAAAGATCTTACCAAGAAGAGAGAACAATAAATGCTTGGCCCTCAGGACCCTAAACCGGTCAGTCGCAGATCTGAAACAAAGAAAAAGTGTGGAATCGAACCCCAACCACGCTCTATCAAGTACCACATCTCAAATACCCAACTTGTCCCTAAGGAACTCGGTCCCAACCAACATGGGATCTAAAGAGGAAAGAGATAAGGAAAGCCTCTCACCTTGAGGTTCAATTCTCTGGCCCGTCTAGTTCGCTCCTTTGTGAGCTTAGCCTGAACAATTTCCTCAACTGCTGCAATAGGGGGAGGGTTTTTATCTTTGCCACTGACCACTTGTGCCCAAGATTGGATGTGTGTTTATGTTTCTTGTTTAAAAGAAGACTTTTGAGATCTGATCTCTTCCTGCTTATTTTAAGATAACGGATTTCTGCTTGTAGACTCTCATTAGGAGGTTGCTCTTTGTTGGCAGCCATTTCCTTCAAAAGGCTATTTTCAAATTCGACTGCTGCAACCCTGATCGTGAGATCACAGATTTCAGTTCGAAGTGACTGATTAACATTTTCCACCCGTTGAATTCTGTCAATCAGGTCTTCACTGAAGTTGTGATTGTTGTCAGTAGATTTATGTTGGTAGGTTTGTGATAAAGGGGGAATCGGTTCATCTGCTTTGCCCATTGCACAACCAGACAGCTTTGTCTAGAGTCGTGATTTTCAAAAATACTAAGCACAGCAAATGCACCTCCCAACAGAGAAATTTTAAACACAGCAAACAACTTTTTTCATATGTCAAAGCTGCAGCAAAAAGAATATGTTCTTCTAGGCTCTTGTAAGTAACAAAATGCTTAGGTGTATATGGCATATGAGTCTGGAATGATGCTATCTCTGATTGATTCAAAGATGGGTTCATATCCTTCAGAATGCTTGGAGCCATTTACCAATTTGGCATTGTCTTGTTGCAAGGATGAAACAAATGCACACCCTTCGATAGCTGAGGTTGTGCATGAGCTTGCGAATATCTTGCAGTTTACACCAAGAGCGGACACCACCCCTATGCAGTCTATTGAAATGGATGTTGTAGCGGAGAGAAAGGTGAATCACAAGCTTTGCTCGAATTTAGCGTTGCAGGAGTTGGGAGCTCAAGGAGCTCTCAGAGCCGAGCTGAGTTTGGAAAACAACTCATACTGAATGCAACGAACATGGTAGACAAGGAAAACTTGGTGGAACAAGTTTGTAGATCTGAGCACCACTTAAACAAAGAAAAGTCAAGCCAAAAAGCCGAGAGGAGATGTCATGGCAGAGGTGAAGGTTGTGAACCCAACAGAGAGTTGTTTAATGCAGAGTGTGGAGGTTGTTGACGGTGAGTGGAGACTATGGATCCGGGAGTTGGATCGAGCCAAGATGGAGACAAGCTCCATGTTGGCGTGGAGAAAATGTGAGGGGTGAAACTCGACTAGCATGCCACAGAGTTGTTTGTCGTTGTGGAACATGGCAATGAGGGCTGTGTGATGGAGATCCGAGTGTCTGACAGGTTTTTTAGAGGCTTGAGGTGATGGAAACAAGTGTAACAGCTGACGGGAGCAAACCAACACAGGGGAAGGCAATTCGAGGCAAGGGAAATCTGGCCGAGTAGCTCAACAAACCAAGTCTACAAGTTTGCAGGTTTGCACTTGATCTGAAGGTGAGATTGAGTGCCGGTTGGGGCAATGCAAAGATCCTTGTCGATTCCCGTAGCTTGGAGAGAGCAGAATTGACACCTCCAACTACAACTGGAATTCCTCCAGAGCTTTACAAATCCTCAACCCGTGTCTAAACATGAACCCTAGAGAGCTCACGACTTCCACCTCATGATCTGCACAGGTGCCCTATCCTGATCGTGAATTCCAACTCATGATTTCCAGAACATATTTGAAAGAGCATGAATACTCAACAGTACTCTTATTACAGTTCGTACATAATTTCTAATTTTTAGAGGTAAGAAATATAATTGTCTTAACATTTATAACTTACAGAGGCTCTTTATGAAACTTTAATTAAGTACAAAATATATTTATAGTTTTGCAACAAATGCTTGCTTTAGACTTTATGAACCCAAAAAAGGGACCAACTCTAAAAGAGGGCATAATTATTAATATTTATGTTTACCACTAATAATTCTAGTTGGTCTTCGTGTGTTTCAGGAGCAAAGAAGGGTTTATAAAACATTGTAGTCTTTGTGTACACTGCAATATAAAATATGCAAAAAAAAAAAAAAAAAACCTGTCCATGATGTGCTATTTCTAGAATGCAAGGTGGTTGAACCCATGGCTCTCCATCAATCTGCACAGGAAATGAAGAAAATGTGTGGATCCTAATCAACCGCCCCTGTGCAAGCCTCCGTGCCCGAGAAAGACCCACCTATGACATAAACAATAAATTTGTTAAGTATGTAGACAATTATGATTTAAAGACCTAATAACTTCATTATTAGATCTTATTATAAATCACCAATCAAGCAAAGCCAAGTAACAAAATTACATGATAACAAAAGTAACGCACTGGAGATTACCACAGACATGACATAAAAAATGTCTATTCAGATTACAACATAGCTTGATGTGTTCTATCCGTTAATGATTGTTAAATTTTTGAATATTCAGACTATGGAAATGAAATGCACACATTTATGCATATCGCTCAATTTTGTTTCTGAAATTATCATGACAGATGCCTATTTATCTTCTGTAGACTATTCCTTACAAACTAAAACAGCAGACATTCAAATGAAATTGGCTTTATGTTGATACATTTTGTAGAGAGCTTGGATGAAGAACGAGCAATTTAATCAGTAGACACGTCAAGCAGACACTGCTAAATAAGGCATCAGTAAATACCGTTGTGGAATCATGCATAAAAAAACATAAATGTGGGTGTACAATTTTATGAACCCAATCATGGCCATCCTTCTGGTTGGAGTAATAAGGACCAGATGATGACTCTGAATCTCCATACCATTGGTTGGCCTTGTGCTCATGTTATATTCTATGCATGCCCATTTCCCTTTCAAGTCAAAAGGTTTGACTTTGGCAAGGGTAAAATTTGACTAAAAATTGCCAGTGGGAAAACAGAATAAAACAATCTTGTGATTAAATTTGAATAATAGAAATTTCTTTTTATTATCTTACACTTTTGAATAAACAATATTAAAAGGAAAAAACACGACAAAAAATTGAACATTTCTAAATAGCTTCAAAATCTATATCAGAACATAATTAGGTATAACACAATGTTCACTGCATAGCAGGAAAGGATTAGGCCATGCACAGTTCATGGATCTTATAATCCTGTTCACACTAAAATTTCTGGCTAAAGGAATTAGTTAAACTCCAAAGAAGGGAGGATGCTATGTGATGGTTCATTTCGCTAGTTTCAAATTTCAATCCCACTGATTCACCCCTTTGAGCATCACCCAATGCAATGAATCATAAATAAACCATTCAAGGTCATGAGAGATGGGTCATTGGGAATGATGCAAGATTTAATACACAATCTCAAAAATGATGTTTCACAAGGAAGGAAATATTCTGGAGGCAATAACACCCTGCATTGGTAACATATTAATTGTATAAATTGCCTCAAATCCCAAAGATCTATTGTCAGAACACACTCTAGATAGATCCAAAGCACAATAGATCATGCTCTAATCTTGTTCACACACGCAAAATGATGCTCTAATCTTTCCAGTGACTAAACAAGAACCAAAATGGACAGTCTTCTCAGTAGTGGCGTTTTGATGGCTTTCTAGCACAATATTTCCCAAGCTCCTGGAACATCAAAAAGATCTATTCGACAAAATCCAGGAAATCAGGATCTCATTGTAGATAAAGATATAAATGCCACAAATATAGTGTTGATACCTGATTGCACCAAAATTTGTCACTGACCCTTGATGATATTTTGACTCTGGCCCATCAGAAAGTGAAAAAGATGGGTAAATGTCATAGGAAATCACATAGAACATCTAATTTCCCTACAAGTTTGAAAGAGGAGGCTCCCTTGTAAGATTTGTGTTTTAGGGGTTTTGTACACTTTCTCCTCAAAGTGTGAAAGGGAAAAAATGTGGGAATGGCTGGAAATGGGGACAGGTGACCTTCACTCCAACTAAGAGCAGAGGACCTCTCCAACAAACCCAAATGATTGTGAAATGAAGGAAATATTTTCTTCCCTTGGCAAGTGCAGAAAAGATATGGGTGAAAGATTATCGTATCGAGAAGATGGTTGCAAACTCTGAGAGCCCAAAGTCCCTTGATCAATGCTGACTGCACAAACATGGTTCAAAGCCCGCCTAAAAACTCCTCTAACACAATCTAATGAAGCTCCAAGACATATCTCCACACCCTTCTGATACAAAGCCCAAAAGTATGTAAGGCTGTTGTTGCATCATGAAACTAATGTATTTGCTTGATCAAATAGAAATACAGATTTTGATCAAGTAGATCTGATTATCCAGATGTAAAATATGATATTATCTCATCCATGCAATATGTACATATATAATTCATTAAAAATAAAATTTAGAGCTCAATTAACAATTGCATGCAATGGAAATCCCGTCTAATCTGCTATATAGGAAACATGCAATTGCTGGCCAAAAACAGGTCTAGATTAAGAGAAGAACCATCATTTGCTCTTCAATTTCATGTCTTTAAAACAATATTTGGTTGCATTGGTTGTTGCATAACTACCCCAACCACCAACCGATTCCTTTCAATGACTTGCCACTTTTCTTCTTTGCACACCCAACACTGCCAATAACAGAATAACATTTGCACATTTTGATAATTAATCCAAATAATGAATTAATCGTGAATCACAAAGACTAGACTTTGTGTTGATCCCACATCACTAACTTAGACATAATCCCTTTGCTAACTTAGACATGTTGGACACTTAATAATTTTATGGAATAGGGCAATTATCACACAATATTCATATACCATGCCTTAGACTATCTGACACACTAACGTATTAATTTCACATGGGCTTTTACAAGGCCTAAACATGACATGACAAAACCTTTTGACCCAACTATGTGAAGATTGACCATGGAGAAACCACTTTTCCTCTTTGCACACCCAACACTGCCAATAACATAACTCGATAACATTTGCACATTTTGATAATTAATCCAAATAATGAATTAATCATGAATCACAAAGACTAGACTTTATGTTGATCCCACATCACTAACTTAGACATAATCCCTTTGCTAACTTAGACATGTTGGACACTTAATAATTTTAAGGCATAGGTCAATTATCACACGATATTCATATACTATGCCTTGACTATCTGACACACTAATCTATTGCATTCAAATGGGCTTTTACAAGGCCTGAAAAATGACATGAACATGACACGACAAAACATTTTGACCCAACTATGTGAAGATTGACCATGGAGCAACTTCTGTGAACTTGAACAATTGAGCATTTTAGTAATCCCTAGAAGAGGATATAGAAATAGCGACTCAGATGTATTATGAAATCCCCTGTCTCAGATAAGGCCAACTGACAACCAATCCACCTAGCCCAATTGTATGGGAATGAACACGAGTTGCCAGGCCAGATCACTTTGTGCTCTTGGACAATCAAATTAATTTGTGATTAAAGAAGAATGCACTCCAAAATCATCCTAAAAAGATCAACCTCCAATAAAATTTGATTGTAAACTGTTACATAGCTCGCTGAAAGAGCTTTCTAACACTTATAGTGGACTTCAAAACAGAGGTTTTATGAAGAAATTATTCCTAAGATATTGTCTGCCCTACGATGCTCTAAAAGTAGAAAAATGGATCTTGGTTGCACTTTTGCACATGTGAGGTGCACAAAGTTCCTCGAGATCCGCTTTTTAATGGAGAATCAGGGTTGGTGTGCACTTTTGCATTGCGCGGGGTGCACAAATCTCCTCAGGTTACAATTTTTGGTGGAGAATCAGGGTTGGTGTGCGCTTTGGCACATGCATGAGGTGCACAGAGTTCCTTGAGTTCCACATGAATTTAGTACTTGGGCATTTTAAATATTTTTTTATGGAGAATCAGGATTGGTGTGCACTTTTGCACATGCATGAGAAGCACAAAGTTCCTCAAGTTCTACTTTTCAGTGGAGAATAGAAGTTGGTGTGCAATTTTGCTTGTGCACGAGCTGAACAAAGTTCCAGCAATATTTTGTACTTGAGCATTTTGAAGATTTTTGGTGGAGAATCTGGATCAATGTGCACTTTTGCACGTGTGTGAGGTGCACAAAGTTCCTCAATTTCCACTTTTTGGTGGAGAATTAAAGTTAGTATTAGTAAGGACTTTCACGTGTGCATGAGATGCACAAAGTTCCTCAAGTTTCACCAAGATTTTGTACTTAGGCATTTTGAGGATTTTGGTCGAGCATCAAGATTGGTGTGCAACTTTGCATGTGTGAGGTGCACAAAGTTCTTTTTTGGTTTGCACTTCTGCACGTACATGCGGTGCACAAAGTTCTTTTTTAATTTGCACTTCTGCACGTACATGCGGTGCACATAGTTCCTCAAGTTCCACCAGCATTTTTTAACTCATCCAAATTTTGAATTCTAGATTTTCAGGAACATTAAGCACTATTTCATATGCCATTTGTGCACATAGGTTGTAAATTCCTAATAGTTTTTTACTTCGAAATTTTTGAGATTTTAGGCATTTTTGGAAGGTTTTTATTAAAAATTCAATTTCAAATGGTGGGACCCATATGGTGTGACATGGATGTAATTTTGGCGCATAGACTTGGTAGAGGATTGTCATATTTCTAAGACAGCAATAATAAGGTGAGTGTTTGGTTTTCAAACTTCCAACTTTTCAATGTTGGATATATGTTTTTTGGACCTTTCCTTTGTATTCTTATCACCTTCTACTATGATTTTTCTCTATAGCCATTTATGTAAAACCATTACCTTTGTGCGTTTTGTCCAAAAGCTGAAAATCTCTTCCTCTGCATAGATTGCTTCCTTCAAGCAAAATGCAAAAAAGGGCGTACAACCATTTTTGTGTGGGTCTCAAATATTCCTAGGGGTAAAAATCACCAAATGGACTAGTTGTGGCCAGCACTCCCCATTTATTCATAAAAAAGTACCCTCTATTCTTAAAGTGAAAACCAGGGCAATTTTATGGTCTCGATGTATTTCAGGCTTATTTCACATAGTGACAGTCTTGATTTAATTAAAATTCCCAACGCAAAATCCCAAGTCTTACTGCCTTTGTTTTTCCTTAGGGTTCACTTTACTTGTGACCACTTCGATTGATAGCCTAAGGTCATTGTATATCCACGGCCTCTTTTAATATTTGCCTAAGTCTCACAGCCCCTTCTATATTTGAACTTGGCCTAAATCACACACCCGACCACAATCAGAGTTGGATTATATATTCCAACGTGTCTGGGCATTCAATGGAGACCACTTTAAACATTAAGACAGTTCTATGAGTCTGTGAACCCCATGACCCCATGGTCAGTGGATAGCTGCCATGTGTCCTCTTTTGTACGATCGCTTTGATATGAACTTAATTGCTTTATATTTTTTATGTGATCACAATTTTATTTAAGTTGGCCACGCAGTTTTAATATGCTCTAAGATTAACTGTGGCCACTTTTATTTCACATGAACAAAGGGTGGACTCGTGGGGCAGTCTGGGTCAGATTTAATAATCCAATGGATCCGCATGAAGGACAAATCCAAACGCAACCCCATGAGCTAAAACTAAGTCCGTTGAGTCTATTGGTGCAAACAAATAAGGGGCCACGTGTCATGATGAAATTACCGGATAATATCAAATATAATTGCCGATAAAATTAGAGAGTTTTGTAGGAAATCATTTCCTCTTCACAAATGGGATTTGCAAAAAGGCCGATATAAATTTGACATCATATTTTGAATAGACACAAACTCCTTGATTTATTTCTCAAGTTTGAAAAGTATCTGACAAAAGTAAATAGGATTTCATTGTAGGAAATGATTAAAAGTTCTGGAATTAATCAAAAAACGCCAACGGTGTAATAATTATATCTTAACAACCCCCTTCTCTGTCCTAATAAAAGGAATTACAGAACCCATGTAAATCAAGAAAAGTCAGTTAATCAAATAATCTCCAATGGTTTTATTATTGAACAAACCCCTTCTCTGTTCTTAGAAGGCATTTCAGAACCCATATAAATCAAGAAGACTCTGATAAGGGGACCCATTATTACCATATCCCTTCATCACCATGGCAAAAGGTATAAGTAGTAGTCTCGTGCATGCTAAAACCAGCATCAACTTAATGAATTAAAAGAGACAACTTAAGGAAACAGCCACACATGCCTTCAATTTGTAGATTATACATTGCTTTAATCAGCCATCATAACTAAGGAAGTGAAAAGGTTAAAAAAAAACCTATAATAGAAATTAGAAGCATCAGAACAACAATCCAACTGTGACAATTCCCAATTATATTTTCGAAAACAATTATGCTCAATATATTGGATTTAAATCTGCCTCCCTCATGATAAGATGTATTGAAATTGCACTACCATCCAGAACTTGTGTTACTATAGTGCACAAATTTCCAACATACAGTGCAGATGAAAATTGACTCTTGGACAACAAGATGCCTCACTTTAGTTGCAAGGGTTCTACTATTAAATTTGTTCCTAAAAGCAATGCCTGTTTACCAATTATGTTACTACCTATTACAACATCTATCCAACTAGACCTCACCTAACTGCAGAATAATTTCTTATAAAAGTCAATCATTGAGATATAAACTCCCACTTAACTTAGAGATTAAAAGTCACTAGGCCAATATCAGCATAGGTTATCTTTAATTATTTAATCATTGAGTTGCTAAGAGAATATCACAAAGATTATATCCATGCTCATCCAAGGAAAAAGCTAATCTTTGAAAACATATATTTACACTCTTCAATGTTAGGAAAGATTTTTTCTATGACATCAATGGTATGTGGTCATACCAAGCAGTTACAATCACATTTGTTTTGGCACATCCAAGATGACATGAAGATGCACTTTTGGAAAAATATATGGAACAGATGCGCAATGATAGGTAACTTTTATCACTCTGGAGTGTACCCTGATTGAAGGTGTGTAAAACACACCCTCGCTCCAGCTGATACAATTGGATCTTCTCAGAGTGTGGGTGACTCTTTGATGAGAAGAACCTCTAGAGAGGGCTGGTTCCCTTTGGGCTTTTCAATAAATTTGGTCTACTGTGATTTTTTAGGGTGAAAAGGAGAAAGAAAATTGAAAGAAAATCCTAAGTAAAGGGGGGTGATAGACCTGAATTGTCCAAATCCTCTGAAGTTATTGAAATCAATGCACACATATAATCAAATGAAATCTATAATTATGTCCTTAAGCAAAAATATTTCAGATGAAGGGTTGAAAACCTCTTCAAATGACCTGCAAAAAGGGTGAGATAAAGAAAGATAGGTGTGGAATGGACCTGCAAAAGAAGAAGAATCTCACTTATGAGCTGATGCACAATCAAATACACACTAATCTTCTCTCCAAACTCAAATTCAGAACAAAATTCTTTTATTGATCACTGGTCCAACTTACAATTTCTTTCTTCCAACTTCAGGGATCCCTCTAAATGGCTTGATTAAGCCAATAAATAAGCTTTTCCAAAACCTAAAAAAGCCTATGTAGTGTTTCTAAAAAGGGAAAGGGTTAGTCTTGGTTAATTAATTCAAGACTTAACCCTTTTACAATATTTAGAATATTCAATAAAATCTTTTCCCTTTACAAAATTTGCATGCATCTCCAAACTTTGGCGTAGAAAATAAGTGGTGGAGCCAAGTTTGAAAGATTAATTTTTTTAAATAAACAATGCACTCTCCAAAAATATTCAAACATGCATGAATCCAAGGTGGCATAGAAGTGTGGATGGTGGGCCCATTGAAAATCAAACTTCTCCTTTGCATGGAAGACTACGCCAAATCTATAAATAAGGAACTCCCTTTGATTCATTTGAACGCTGAGCTGGAGGAAGAGATACTCTCGTTTGCATGGAAAACCAGGAAGATGTGTAACAAGTTTGTCCAGTCAACTCCAACTCAAGACCAGTCAAATTCCAATGGTCTCCACTTGCATGTAACACTATGCCACATCTTGAACGGAGAACTCTGCTTGAGCTGCCTACAACATTGAAAGTTTTGGATTGCATGAAAACCAAGGAGAAGCATGATTCTGGCCAAATAGTCAACTGAAACTTTGACCAATCCACTAAAAATAGTCCTTGCTTGCATGGACAAGGATCCTGACAGGCGAGAGACACGTTCAAATTGAACCTTGTTATTTTTCAGCCTTCTGTTCTCGATTTCTTCACTTCTGTACATGCATTTTTTGGCACTTATCTGTTTGTGACCTTACAGCTCTTTGGCTATTTGTTTGTCTCAGACTTTTGTCTCTCGAACAAAATGTCCGAGACTTCTCTCTTATGCACTTTTCCTTGGCTATTTTCTGTAGGAATTGCCCATTTCCTTATTCCTTCGACTCTTCCTTGGGCTTTTGCCTATGGCAATTTTCCTTGATATCCTCGGATAAAAGTCTGTGACTTTTCTGTGTCTATTCCTCTTGGTTTGTCTTCCCTTACATGTATTTGCCTTTTTCCTGCAGAATTTTCTTTGGCTCTATCTTTTGGATTATCTATCTTTTCACTTTTTTGTTAAGTCATTTTCCCACGGACAAGATGTCCGCGGGAATCGTCTCTCGTCCTTTGTCATTTTCCCACGAACAAAATGGCTGCTAGAATCATTTCTCCTTTCTTTCTTTGGCCTTCAGAATTCTTCTTTCAGAGAATTCCTTTGGACAAAAAGTCCAAAGGAAATGTCCTTTCGTTTCTTCAAAGTGTCCCTTCGGCTTAAAGAGAAGACCCTTCGGCTTTTCCGTTTTGAACTTTCCCAAAGGGTAGATACCCTTCGGGTTTTCTGTAATGAACCTTCCACCCTTCAGGGTTTTTGAAAACGTCCTTTAAAATCTCGAAATGAACCTTCCCAAAGGGTAGATACCCTTTGGGTTTCTTGCAAAAGTCCTTTTTCAGAAAATGCCATTCGGCAACTTGAAGATGCCCTTTGGACTTTTGTCCAAGTGACCCTTCGGAAGAATGAATGGTACACTTGCCCTTGAAAAAGTCCTTCGGGATTCTGCGAATGTACTTTCTCGAAGGGCACATACCCTTCGGGAAAAATGTAATGGACCGTTCCTTTGAAAAGAAGCCCCTCGGATTTTTGACTCGGCATTTCTTTCGTAAAAGTTGGTAAGTCCTCCTTGAATTTGTCCCTTCGGACTTATGCAAAATGTACCTTCGGAATCATGATGTGAATTTTCCCAAAAGGTACATACCCTTCGGGATTTTTGGAATGGACCTTCCCGAAGGGCACCTACCCTTCGGGTTTCTTGAAAAGCACCTATTCTCTTCGCCAAACTACCTACTATAATTCTTTCGGACTTCTTGTAAAGTCCTTTTAAATTTCTTTTCCCTCGGACTTTTTCCCTTGGACAAAAAGTCTGAGGAAATTGTTCCCACATTTAGCCTAAAAGAATTTTGAGAAGACAACACTTGAGGAAGAAAACACTAGGGAAAGAGTCCACTTGGGGAAAAGTCCGAAAAAATATAAACCTATATTCTGCTTCTGATTCCTTGTAAGTGAAACTACAGACCTATAGGTTAACGTTATAACTGTATGTGACGTTTTGAAGGAGATATGCTTTTCGAACTTGTTGTAGGTGTCTTGCCCTTGAATGGACTGTGCTCGTCAATGACCCCAAAGAAAGCTCAAAAACAGATTTGATCTTCATTCTTCTATATGATTGCTTGATCAGTCCATTTGCAAACATGAACCATATGTAAAACCTCACTGTCACCTTAAAGTTCATCTTCATGCATGTATTCTCCTCATAATCATAAGCACTTGTCACTAAATCTTGATAAAGACCTTTCTTACTTGATTGTGTAACATTGTTGTAGGTCCTCATCATGACTGTATTTGATACTTGACTATCTACATTTCCCTTTGTTCACGACTTTAGACTATAATTCACCAGTTTGGGCAGTTGTATAAAGGATTTGACCGTTCTGGGAAAAGTTTCGAATAGTAGGGGTCATAATTTGGCCTTGATAGGCCAAATTACTAACAATTTTGGCAACTTTTAGGGTTTGACCAGCCTGCTGGTCAAAGAACTCAGAAACTCAGGCTGAAACTGACTAACTTCGATATATACTAAAAATTGGATAAGCTAGTGACCAAAACACAAAAGAAAAACTGACTCAACAACAACATGTGCACAAAAGCACTTAGAGGGATGGACAACAACAATATTGAAAAAGGGAAAACAATAACTACTGAAGCATGTGCTAACAAGCACTTAGAGGAATGAAACTAAAGGTAGCCTATTGTGTACAAACCAGCCTCCACCTTGCTAATCCTCCTGGATCAAAAGGAAAGTTATTTGATGTCCCATAGAATCTTGAAATATATTTGCCATCTCTTGATATCTCTTTTCTGTAACTAGGAGTAATTGGGCGCTCATGTCTTGTTGATGGTGCCGCTGATATTCCAACCTCCAATGTCAGGTACATTGACTGCAAATATGGATCCAAGACCCAATTATCATGTTCCCAGACACGTATACTTTGCAAGAACATGCTCAATTGTTGATCTTGATCATGTAGACTAGCATGTTGTATCTTCTTCGTCATATCTTCAAGGCTGACCTCTAAGAGAGACAATTCTGATTTTGTGACTTCTTAAGGCCATTTGTGTTCATACTTGGATTCCAAAAGTGTATAAGCATCTGAAGATGATGAAAGAGGTTGATAACCATGCTTGAGATGTTCAAACATGTCATCATCTGTGAAAACAAACGCTTATTGCTTGGTGAAATGCAATGGACCACATTCTAGTAAAGAATACCCTGAACAAAAGATATCAAACAAATCTAAAGACTTGTTATCCTGAATTTTAAGTACAATTGAAATATAAGGCTGCAAATTATCGTCAACTTCTTGTGGTAATTGGTACTCGTTTTCTGTCACTTCTGCAAGTTCTTGTTCTTCATGATGGATGGCAGCCCTTGTTGGATCAATAAGCTCATGAAAAACACCTTCAATTTGAACAATTGAAGTGCTTTTTTCTTGAATTTCATCATCTACTCTCAGCTGATCTTCAATTACAGCAGCAACCTCTTTGACTTCATCAATTTCATCTTTGACACTGAATGTGTCAATGATGATGTCCTCCTTATGATCGTGCAATACCCTTTCATCTCCATCTACATCAGCTGTAATTTCTTCTTTTGCTCCAAAAAGGATAGGCTCCTTCTCCACGATAGGCACAATAGATTCATGAAAGTATTCAATAAGATGAGAAAGATCCAATTGTTGTGCCATAGGTACCTGATTTTGCTCCCGAGGCTGCTGAACCTGAACAACTGTCACCTACTTTCTCTGCATTGTTTCTTGAATTGCTTTCCATGAAGGAAAGGATTTGGGATTTTGAGGGGGAAGAGGTGAGGGCTGAATGTCAACAGTGACTTTAGGGTTGATTTCATCATTTGAGCTTATGCTTGGTTGTATTTGACTCCAAGTTGGAAACTTGGGTTTAAATATTGCATCTTGAGGCATGATTGGGAAAGTTTCTTGCCGAAATGGACTTGTAATCCATGGATATTGATATGGGATAGTGAGAGGTATTGATGTTTGAGACTGAGATTGCTTATCAAATAACTCTTGTTTGTAAGCTAACAACTCTTCAGCAATCATTTAGCTTACCCTCCTCATTTCCCCTATCTCATCATGAAAATTCAGAGAGCTTTGGAAGGGTGATTGATCTTGGAATGGGTAAAGCTCGTATGGATGAGAGCGAGATGCATATGGATCATGGTTATAGGACTGGTATGAGCCTTCAAAATGCTGGGAAGGATCTGTAGAGTCTTCACATGGCTGATATGCATCATGGGGATCATTCTGGAAATGTTGAAAAAGAGAAGAATGATGAAATTCTTCTCTGTGGGCTGCCTTAGCCTAAAAATTCATGAAGATAACTGGAATTATGATCAATAATATACCTTTGCCTTGAGATGAGAGCCACATGAGTGCTGAAAATTGGATCTAAAGATGATGTACTGCAAGCTGGTCCCACTGGGCGTGCCAGAAACTGTAATCACTCTGGAATGCACCCTGATTGAAGGTGTGTAAAACACACCCTCACTCCAATTGATACAATTGGATCTTCTCAGATTGTAGGTGACTCTTTGATGAGAAGAACCTCTAGAGAGGGCCGGTTCCCTTTGGATTTTTCAATAAATTTGATCTACTGTGATTTTTCGAGTGAAAAGGAGAAGGAAAATTGAAAGAAAATCCTAATTAAAGGGGAGTGATACACTTGAATTGTCCAAATCCTCTGAAGTTATTAAAATCAATGCACACATATAATCAAATGAAATCTATAATTCTGTCCTTAAGTAAAAATATTTCAACTGAAGGGTTGAAAACCTCTTCAAATGACCTGCAAAAAGGGTGAGATAAAGAAAGATAGGTGAGGAAGAGACCTGCAAAAGGAGAAGAATCTCACTTATGAGTTGATGCACAATCAAATACACACTAATCTTCTCTCCAAACTCAGATTCAGAACAAAATTCTTTTATTAATCACTGGTCCAACTTACAATTTCTTTCTTCCAACTTCAAGGATCCCTCTAAATGGCTTGATTAAGTCAATAAATAAGCTTTTCCAAAACCTAAAAAAGCCTATGTGGAGTTTCTAAAAAGGGAAAGGGTTAGTCTTGGTTAATTAATTCAAGACTTAACCCTTTTACAATATTTAGAATATTCAATAAAATCTTTTCCCTTTACAAAATCTGCATGCATCTCCAAACTTTGGCATAGAAACTAAGTGGTGGAGCCAAGTTTGAAAGATTTATTTTTTAAAATAAACAATACACTCTCCAAAAATCTTAAAGCATGCATGAATCCAAGGTGGCGTAGAAGTGTGGATGGTGGGCCCATTGAAAATCAAACTTCTCCTTTGCATGGAAGACTACGCCAAATCTATAAATAAGGAACTCCCTTTGATTCATTTGAACACTGAGCTGGAGGAAGAGATACTCCCGTTTGCATGGAAAACCAGGAAGATGTGTAACAAGTTTGTCCAGTCAACTCCAACTCAAGACCAGTTAAATTCCAATGGTCTCCACTTGCATGTAACACTATGCCACATCTTGAACGGAGAACTCCGCTTGAGCTGCCTACAACATTGAAAGCTTTGGATTGCATGAAAACCAAGAAGAAGCGTGATTCTGGCCAAATAGTCAATTGAAACTTTGACCAATCCACTAAAAATAGTCCTTGCTTGCATGGACAAGGAACCTGATAGGCGAGAGACACGTTCAGATTGAACCTTGTTATTTTTCAGCCTTCTGTTCTCGGTTTCTTCACTTCTGTACATGCATTTTTTGGCACTTATCTGTTTGTGACCTTACAGCTCTTTGGCTATTTGTTTGTCTCAGACTTTTGTCTCTCGGACAAAATGTCCGAGACTTCTCTCTTATGCACTTTTCCTTGGCTATTTTCTGCAGGAATTGCCCATTTCCTTATTCCTTCGACTCTTCCTTGGGCTTTTGCCTATGGCAATTTTCCTTGATATCCTCGAGCAGAAAGTTTGTGACTTTTCTGTGTCTATTCCTCTTGGTCCGTCTTCCCTTGCATGTATTTGCCTTTTTCCTACAGAATTTTCTTTGACTCTATCTTTCGGATTATCTATCCTTTCACTTTTCTGTTAGGTCATTTTCCCGCGGACAAGATGTCCGCGAGAATCGTCTCTCGTCCTTTATCATTTTCCCACGGACAAAATGTCCACGAGAATCGTTTCTCCTTTCTTTCTTTGGCCTTCGGAATTCTTCTTTCAGATAATTCCTTCGGACAAAAAGTCCGAAATGTCCTTTCGTTTCTTCAAAGTGTCCCTTCGGCTTAAAGAGAAGACCCTTCGGCTTTTCCGTTTTGAACTTTCTTGAAGGGTAGATTCCCTTTGGGTTTCCTGTAATGAACCTTCTCGAAGGGCACATACCCTTCGAGATTTTTGAAAGCGTCCTTTAAAATCTCGAAATGAACCTTCCCGAAGGGTAGATACCCTTCGGGTTTCTTGCAAAAGTCCTTTTTCCGAAAATGCCATTCGGCAACTTGAAGATGCCCTTCGGACTTTTGTCCAAGTGACCCTTCACAAGAATGAATGGTACACTTGCCCTTGAAAAAGTCCTTCAGGATTCTGCGAATGTACTTCCCCAAAGGGCACATACCCTTCGGGGAAAATGTAATGGACCGTTCCTTTGAAAAGAAGCCCCTCAGATTTTTGACTTGGCCTTTCTTTTGAAAAAGTTGGTAAGTCCTTAAATTTGTCCCTTTGGACTTATGCAAAATGTACCTTCGGAATCATGATGTTTAATTTTCCCGAAGGGTACATACCCTTCAACATTTTGGAATGGACCTTCTCAAAGTGCACATGAAGGTCCTTCGGGTTTCTTGAAAAGCACCTTTTCTCTTCGCCAAACCGTCTACTGTAATTCTTTCAGACTTCTTGTAAAGTCCTTTTAAATTTATTTTCCCTCGGACTTTTTTCCTTAGACAAAAAGTCTGAGGAAATTGTTCCCACATTTAGCCCGAAAGAAATTCTGAGGACAACACTTAAGGAAGAAACACTAGGGAAAGAGTCCACTTGGGAAAAAGTCCGAAAAAATATAAACCTGTATTCTACTTCTGATTCCTTGTAAGTGATACTACAGCCCTGTAGGTTAACATTATAACTGTATGTGACGTTTTGAAGGAGATATGCTTTTCGAACTTGCTGTAGGTGTCTTGCCCTTGAACGGACTGTAGCTCGTCAATGACCCCAAAGAAGGCTCAAAAACAAATTTGATCTTCATTCTTCTATATGATTGCTTGATCAGTCCATTTGCAAACATGAACCATATGAAAAACCTCACTATCACCTTAAACTTCATCTTCATGCCTGTATTCTCCTCATAATCATAAGCACTTGTCACTAAATCTTGATAAAGACCTTTCTTACTTGATTGTGTAACATTGTTGTAGGTCCTCATCATGACTGTATTTGATACTTGACTGTCTACATTTCCCTTTGTTCATGACTTTAGACTATAATTCACCAGTTTGGGCAGCTGTATAAAGGATTTGACCGTTCTGAGGAAAGTTTCGAATAGCAGGGGTAGTAATTTGGCCTTGACAGGGCAAATTACTAGGAGTAACAATACAAGCTTCAGCCCAATCCAACAAACACTAGAGTCAAAGAACATTATGAAAGCGCATAACTACACTCTCCCCAACCTTAAGTCTCCTTTTTTGTAGATCCAATCCCTTATCAATATTTACAAAAGCCTATCATAAACCTACATCATTTCTATCCCCTCTAAGGATACTAATAGGTCGGCATCCTCATCCTCTGGTGATTGCATGATAAAGCAAGCCAAATACACCCTCTCAAATCAACTTTATAAGCATGCTCCTTTTGAACACTGGAAATAACTCTAGGAAGCAACAGCCTGGCCCAAAATCAAAGATTTAAGCTGGTTGATGCAGCATAATAAGATTATTTATAATGTTATGCAGCTCAACAGCATCTATTGAGAGGATGCTCATCTGCCAAGCACGCATGGCAAGAGAACTCAAATTGGTTCCATTTAGGCCTCCTGATATGCAGCTCCATCTATTCATCATCCTCCAAAGGTTACGAATTAAATTCTGGTCCATGGTTCTCCATAGAACTAATTCCACTGCCTCTGAATTGAGAGCAACCGTCCTATATTTAGAGCAGAAAATAAACCCTTCAAATCTCTTTTATTCGCCATCCAAACTCGAATTAGATTCATTGTAATTGTTACCAATATTCTTAAAAGGTATAAATCTCATCTGCATTTTTCCTTCTTGTTTAATTTTTCTCGCTCACTTTTTCTTTCCTAAGATGTATTAATCACTCCTCTTAAAGAAAAATCAGAGGCCATCTACATTTTGACAAGGGTAGCAAACACAGAGATAAATTGAAAATAAACACATGGGTTAGTCTCTAAAACAGATTTCATATGCATTTATTAAAGAGATGTCTATTTTAGGTCCTACAATCCAGTAGTTTAATGGGAACCACTTTGTCGTCCAATATTTCTACAGACCACGGGCAGATGTTACCAAATTTCTCACTACGTCTGGAGAATAGTCAGCCTTAGATGATAGGAAGATCACTAAGAGGGGTATCCTGCTTCCTCCCAGAATTGTTCAGTCAGGCCATCCTAGCCCACACCATACTTTGATGGACATCAATAGATTCTGCTATGGCCCTTCCATGATGGTCGAAAAGGATGATAGCCATCCTCCTACCCTTGACTCCAATGGAGAATCAATCCCTGTTCTCCATCAGCAATCCTCTTTAATAAGAATTTTCCTTTCACAAGATTGTTTTTCTTGTATGGCTTTTGTATGTACTGACTTGCCTAGTGTTTACACATATCTCTTATTGAGTTTCTCTTATTTAGTTTGTTTCCTAGTTTTAGTTTTAGATGCATTACTTTTTGTCAAAGTTTCATTTAACAACACTAAATTAGATATTATAACCTACTTTAAGTCCCAATGCCCTGCTAAGGTCCTTCGTGGACAAACAAATAATTCCTTCCTTTATTTCTTTCTACAAAAGGTGTGTCCCATCAAAGAAATAATTTTCACATTTTATCTACTACTATCATGAAGCACAAAATATGAAACAACTATTGTTAAACATTTATATTTCCCAATTGTATAATGTACCGAAAAAGGAAAAATACCTTTCAATCATCAACTATCTAATTTAGTTGACAAAGATAAATTGATTAAGTATTTAAGACTAATCTCCAATGCATGCATTGAAAAGGGGTGGTGCCACTCGAGTCAAAAAATATGTGGAGGCTCTAACATTGAATGTCGAGAGTTTTTATCCATTTCCAATGAGATTAGTCTCACAAACAAGAATATTGATTAACAGCATTCATTATTCTATCAGAGAAAGGAAAAAATAGAGAGAGAAAATGTACTAATGCTGCAATGAGTATTCTGATCTCAAACGTGGATCTCCTGCACAATAATCATTTGAAGTAGAAGATTAAATTGAATAGGGATGAATTTGAATCTGACTCTCACAAACTCAAGATAGAAGATAGAAGTGAATTTATAAGTATTGATGACAGTACTACAAATTCTTCTTTTGTTTTTGACAGTGTTCTGATCTCATTCTTGGAGCCCCCGCACATAATCATCTGGAGTATAAGATTAAATAGAACAGCGATGCATTTGACTCTGACCCTCACAGGATCAAAATAGAAGGTAGTGGTGAATGTATAAGTATTGAAGACGGTAAAAAAAAATCTTCTTTTGTTTTTGATAATGTTCTCGTCTCATTCTTGGAGCCCTTGTAGCATAATCATTTGAAGTAGAAGAATAAATAGAACAGAGCTGCATTTGACTCTGGCTCTTCACAAACTCAAATAGAAGGTAGCAATGAAAGTATAACTATTGATAAAATAACAATAAGTTCTTTTTTCATTTTTTATAATGTTCTAACTCATTCTGGGACCTCCTGTAGCATTATCATTTGAAGTGGAAGATTAAATATAACAGGAATGTACTTGACTCTTGAATCTTACAAACTCAAAAAATAAGATAACAGTACGTGCATAACGATTGATAACAATTCAATAAATTATAAAAAGTTAATACGCTCTATATCAGATTATGCAACTATTTATGATAAATTACTTAAGCAATTATAATATCCATGAAAAAAGTCCACCCACATTCAACAGCTGTCCATAGAGAATTAAATGTCAGACAAAGCTATTGAAACAAGTAAAATTTAAAAGGCTCAACTTGAATTTTCTACTTTAAAAAATTAGACTCTACCCAAATATTCCAGCCTGAATAGGGAAAAGGCATTATGTGCATGAGAAAAGTGTATAACAGGACATAGACGATGGCATAGTGCTTGGGAAAAGTGTAAATTATCAAACACTTGATTCAGAATATTCTTGTAACTTAATAACGCTCTATATCAGAGTATATAACTATTTATGATAGATTACTTTAAAAACTTAAAAAATACAGAAGAAAAGTCCACCTGCATTCAACAGCTGTCCCTAGAACATTAGATTGCAGACAAAGTCATTTAACTGAGAAATATTAAAAAAGGCTCAAGTTCAATTTTCTAAGTCAAAAAAATATACTCTACCAAATATTCCAGCTGAACAGGGAAAAAGCATAAATAATATACATCAGCATAATTCACATACTTCAATGGTGTTCAATAACAGGACATATACGACGACGTAGTAAAACGATGCGTGGGGAAAATGAAAATTATCAAATGCTTGATTCAGAATATTACCTGGAGCTTTCCAAGGTGCCATGCTCCACAAATACTGACAACTTCAAGCACCCTATCATGCATAGATTGTGGATCAAAATCGTCAAAATGTTCATCTTCATTCTGCCACAAATCTACACCTCCCATATAACTTCCAATGTTTGTTACAAGGACACCTTCAGAGTCCTGCAATCAAATACAGAGTGTTTCTTTCCATAATTCGAATAGCACAAGTGACAACACAATACCGAAACCATATATTGTCAGCATTTACCTCAGGAACCTCTATTTCCACACCATCAACCTCAAGACGAATTTGCCAAGGGAGGTCAGCACATGTCCTATCCATAATGTCTTTTGCACCTTCTTTTGCATACAACATTTTGTTCATAAACTGCATCAACCACTGAAAGTTCAGTTTAAAGGACC
Source organism: Torreya grandis (assembly GCA_037957365.1). Classification (NCBI taxonomy): domain Eukaryota; kingdom Viridiplantae; phylum Streptophyta; class Pinopsida; order Cupressales; family Taxaceae; genus Torreya; species Torreya grandis. Next base: position 2,318,110 of record JARHVA010000195.1, read on the forward strand.
AAACACCCGGATTACTAGTTTCACAACTCAAAAGAATCATATAATTGCACACCTTTTCGTATCAAAACAAGAAACCATGCAGCAGTAAGATAATTTATTTCCTAAATCACAAAGAACAAATAATACTCGTTCCTGGTTTTACATTCACATTTTATGATGTAATGACATTTGGATCAAATGGAATCCATTGATCCATTTGCAGTGACATTTCCATGTTCTAAGAGTAGAAATCAAGAAGCCTTGAATAAGTTCATACTTTGATTAGAAAGCTTCACCAAGATGAGAATGTCAACAAAGTTAACTAGCACACTCTTCTAATTGTGACGCCCACAACCTAATTATGAAGCTCTATAAGCTACATAAAACCTCTGGTCTTAAGAAGCATCTAGTTTCCAAGATAGTGAAATACCTGATCAAGTAAAACAAACTTGCTTTCAAAAGCCAGTCAAACACAGATGTATGACTGCATAATAGGCTAACAAGAATGTCAAGAGCTATATTGCACCAAGTTTATGAAAACAGGAAAGAGGGGTCTCCACAAGAATCACAGAATAAACAGAAAAAGGAATAACAAACAAGGAAATCTAGCATGCTCTTCAAATTGTGGCGCCCATAACCTGATTATGAACCTTTATAAGTTACATAAAACCACTGGACTTAAGAAGCATCTAGTTTCCAAGATACTGAAATACACAAATGAGTAAAACAAACTTGCTTTCAAGAGCAAGTAAAAAACAGATATATGATTGCATAATAGGCTAACAAGAATTCCAAAACGTAACGCTATACTGCACCAAGTTATGAGAACAGGAAGAGGAGGGTCTCCACAGGAACCAACCACAGAATAAACAAAAGAAGGAATAACAAAAAAAGGAAACTTCAAGAAAAATAAAGTTCTTTCAAACATAAATGATACAACAACATTACATTTCAATAATTGATAAAAAAAAATCCAATATAGCAAACAGATACTTGATAAGAACAATAAAACTGTAAAATGTAAAAAAATAAATAAATAACTATATGGATATCATCTATTTATTTAAATTTTACAAGTATCTTAGTTCATTAAAGACAATCATAGAGCTGAAAATGTTAAAAATACCTAATGGGATAGATTCAAGGAGTCCAAAATAGCAATGTGCCAATACAAATCCTATCCTGTACCACCATGCCCAATCACATGACCACTCAGGTATATCAAAGTCATCCATCATCATCGTTAGTGCTCTCCTTGTTAACTGTTTGTTCTTGTTATTTTAGTCAAAATGTGACAGGTTTTTGTTTCTGAATTTTTAAAAGATAGGGTTAATGTTATAAGGGTAGGGTTAGGATAGAAAGCTAAGTTAGACTTATGTAATTGAAGAGCCAGAAAACATCAATCACAGCAATGTCAAAAATGTCTGGAACTTCTAAGCCAGCTTGACCAAAAACATTTCAGAAGCTTTCAGTTGAAAGAAGTTCTCTTGTAGTGCCCTGCCAAACCCTCCAAGACCTTAGAGGTGAGTTGCGTTTATGTTAGTGTGGAAAGTTCTAAGAATGTTATGATGACAGCAGAGCCCAAATGGCAGTACTAAAGTTAATCTGTATTTAACATTTATCTTTTAATAAATCATAAATAAAATTGGCTGTTTTGTGCGGATGGTCTCATATTAGAATTATATTAATAAGCCCAAATTTTCTGTCTTTTGCCAGTCAAAAGATTCAAGAACTGCCTTGCCTTAGTCAAATTTCCGTAACTATGTTTTGTAGAGTCAAAACAAATCTATAAGCTTGTTAGGAGTGGGTAAGGGTCATTGAAACCCAACTGCAGACCAGTCGCGTATTTTGGCTGCATAATAGATTAGTTGGTCAAAGGCACCCGTTCCTGAAACTTCACTTTGGCATCTAAACGGAAGCATAACTTGAGATTGTCTGCACAAATTCTGCCATCTTATTTTTTACTTATAAAGATAGAAATGTTCACTACAAAATAACGTTTTGATCACCATCTCAGCCCCACAATTATCACATACATAGTGCACAGGTTTGGCAGAGCACAACAGTGCTTGTGTTTTCCCCCAAGCTTGTTACAATTTCCAGGTCAGAAAACACATTCCCCAGAAATAAGAAACTGTTTAAGAGGTTCGTAATAGAAAGCTTACGAAATGTTTGGTGCCTTCATATGTATCAATGAGTAAAACACTAAATCAAAAAATGCCTGGCCTCCTAAGTATGATTAACAAATACTACCGTCAAGCATTTCATTACAGGCAATCACAAGGACTTGTACATTTGTGATCTATTTGGGCAAACACTGATTGCTAGTTTAGAAGACATGAGATTACAAATAACAGAATGCTACATATGAAAGAACACTCGTAACAATACATAAGAAAACTCAAAGAAACTATAATTTAAGAAAAGCTCATCATATATTGCAGTATTGCTATATTGATACATAAAAGAGTGATCAAAACAATACTCCAAATTTTCATATAGAGCAATGGCAATGACAATTTGAAACTGGAAAAAGGGGCGGGCAAGCACCCCATATATAGATAGGTGCCCTTGCACTGCTAGGCGAGGGAGCTACCATAGATAGGCTAGATAGGCCCTCATGCTGACGGGAGCTATAAATAGTTAGAGCTATGCTTGTGGCCCAAGGAACTACACCGATAGTGGGAGAACTGCTATACCCAGATATTGGCTAATCCCCACTCAACTAACAGAGAGCCAGAGCCTGGCTATACATAGGCTATATCTATATCTATATACATGATATGATCATATTATATATATCAAAGTAGTTCAACTCAAGGTTGTATCGGTAGCGAAGCCCCAATCAACTTTGGCTTCTTTTCTCTTCCCTCCCCACCGTAAGATCCTCGGTTACTCAGATCTCTTTGCTTTCAATTACTCATCCAAGCATCTCTCCTCATTTTTTTCAGAGTTACTCAGATCTGAATTTCGTACATGGTAATCCAGAACTATAACTCTTGTCAAAACCCCTATTGGTGAGAGTCTTTCTTCTAAATGCCCCCTTGTACATTCAGGAAAGCACAAAAGTATGGCAGCAATCAGTTGTACCTCTTGACGTCATCACACCACGACCCTATAGCAACACAATACCCCTCCTAGCTGTATGATCTGCTGTACGCCATAATTGTAGCTGCTTCTCATCTTTAGACCGTTGTACAGTTGTTCGGCACAGTTTGTAAGTGACTTTGCTGTTGAATAATTACAATAAATACATGGATTTCATGTTGCATACAGTGTGTAAGATTTTCTGCAGTACCCCTTTGATGATTCAATTGTATAAACCCTAGTATTTTGTGGATCCAGCCCATTTAAATAAAGATTTCAGTTGAATATGGTATTTCAGTATTGCATGTTCAATTTAATATCTTGTTTCCTTCGTTATCAATATTTTGTAGGCTTTCATCTCGATACAATAAGGGTTTTAGTGAAGTTTCAAGTGGGCTTTCAATATTAATATTGCATGTTGTTGTCTAGTACAATATTAAAAGAGAATCACAATAAAAATTTGGATTTGTGGAGAACTATAAAAAGGGACATTACAGTGGTATCAAAACCTTGCTCTTGCCAGCTTGTTGGAAAATTTAACATCTATATGCAATCATATGTTAATATCGCATGCATGCCAGTGGTATTAGTGAAGAGAATTAAGATACTATCAAAGAGAAAAAAGAAAAGTTTGGCCTCCTGAAATAGAAGAAAAAGACATGGGTGACAGAGAAAAGAGGATTTCTTCAAATGAAATCAGTTATTTACACGAAACAATCAGCCAATGTCAAAAAGATTTGGAAAAGACAATCTAGAAGACTTTGAAAGAATCCATTGCAAAGCTAGTCTGAGCTATACAGGGTATTAACCCAAATAAATCAGATCAAGGAGAAGGAAGCTCCTTAGCCAATGAATGGGTCTCAATCCACCCTCCTTCCAAAACTTTCAAATCAAAATTTCTGCAAAGAGAAGACGAGCAGCAAGAAGAAGTAGAGCTTCAACAACCTCGCATAGTTAATGATGTTGCAGCATATCATGAGGAATATGTAGAACTCAGCGTTGCAATACAAGATGCATTGACTTTCAAAGAGTTCTAAGATTTAAAAATGAAGAACAGTTCTAGAAGAGGCCGAAGAAATCAACTGAATCAGCCCTGCATAGATATCCAACAACATTTGGATAATATTACCATTCTAACTTATGATGAATCCAATAAATGTTCTGCCGGGTCTTGGTTACAGAAGTTGGACACCTATCTCTCACTGAATACGATGTATGAAGAAGAGGCAATCAAATTTGTTACCCTCCACTTGGAAAAGGTGGCACACGAGTGGTGGTATCATGGTATGATCACCCAAAGGCACGGATCTATTTCCACATTGGAAGCATTCGACCAAATATTGACAAAGAGATTTGATAAGAAAAATCATGAGATCCACTTCACATAATTAGTTCATCTTAAGCAGTATGGAACTATGGACAACTATATTGTAGAATTCCAAAGATTATCCATTAGGTCACTGATGTGATAGAAATGAAACTTGTTCTATTTGTGGAGGGACTAACTGAACCACTCAAGGGTTTGGTAAAAGCCTTTGACCCTCTGTCTTTGCAAGAAGCTATTAAGGGGCTTTAAACTTAAAATCTTCAGCACCCAAGAACAAGTTTTTTCCAAAGACACCACCTATTGGGCAGCAAGAGACATCGGCTTTTGGGCAGCAAAAGAAACCAATTCAGCAAGGAGTTTCTTAGCATAAAGTGTTGCCACAGAGATTAGGTAAAGATGTAGAGACTAGAAACGAGCTCACAAAAAAGAAATTGTGCTTCTCTTGCAAGGATACATGGGAACCACGTCACAAATGGCTTGGGCTAGGTCAGGGAAATTCCATAGAGATGATATTGGATGATGAGTCAGAAGCAAAGGAACCTAAACCCGAAATTAAAGTGAGAAAACCAAAACCTCAAAAAAGGGAAGGAGATAGTTAAGGAGGCACCCTTGCCACGCTTATTTCAAAAGGTAGCCTAGTCGCACTTTCTGGTGCACCCAGATATCACCCTTTCAGAATTCATGGAGTTTTGCATGGTCATAAATTCACAAGTTGAATGATAGTGGGGCAACCCACAACTTCATTGATGAGGGACTAGTAGCCAGAAAAAATTTGAAAATAGAGGACTTTGATGGGTTCAGTGTTATTGTAGATGATGGTTTTACTATTCCTTGCACCAAGAGAATTCAACAATTGGAGATTACACTTAGTAGACATAGGGTGCGTGATGACTTCTATGTTGTGGGCATAGGAGAAACAAATATAGTATTAGGGGTGCAGTGGTTACATTCCATTGGGAAATTCACATAGAATTATCAGACTATGAAGCTGAAATTGAAATCAGAAGAAAAAGAGGTAGTGCTCCAAGGTATTACAAATGGAGCACCTACAGTTGTCGCAGCCAAGAGGATGGAGAGTTCATTTCGTAAAGGACAAGTAGCAGAGGCAGCCAAATGCTTGGATTTAGAAGGCATTTGTACCTTCGCATTGTATGTTAAATTGAATAAACACCATTTTGATATTCACGATTTTCTGAATAAGTATAGTATGGTGTTTAGTTATTTGTCCCCAAGATCACAGCCAAGTGAAGGAACTCAACACCTCATAAGTTTGGATTTAGGGTCCAAACATGTTAGCCACCCCAAGATGCACGAAAGAGAAATTGCATGAGTCAGATTTCAGCGGGTAAATGAATCATTGTTCTAGGTATTAGGTACAAGCAGCAAACAATTTGAAGATGAATTGGAAGCTTCATTAAGCACTTTCACTACAAAGGAACATGATAAACAAAGAAGGTCATGTTATTCTCAAGAGAAATGAAATTCTGATTTACAGTACAGTTTCAGATTCTCTGAGGCAACCAAGAATTGGAAACAAGAAGCACCTGATGCAGGCATTGAGGGTGCAATCTCAAAAGGGGCCATCTAGACTTGCAAGTTCCTAAGGATGAATTGAGATGTAGGTATTACAGAGATGGTCAGTTGGAGAGAGTCTGAACAGTTGAGTTTGCAATTGCTTGAGGACAAGCAATTTTGAGAAAGGCAAACTGTCATGTCTCATTTTCAAAATATTTAATTATGAAAATAATTAATGATAATACTTTAAGTTGTTCTAAGTCGTTTTTATTTTATAACATAAAAAGGACACTTATGTATTATTATTAAAGAGGGCCAAAAATTAATATTAGTAAGTGGATGAAAATTAATATTTTTATTAAAAGTAATTTTAAATGCTTTTAGGGTAAAATTGAAAAAAGGAAATTATAAAAGGAATTAGGCTCAAAAGATTATTATTCATTATTCATCTTTGACAATCAAATCCTAATCCAGAGCTTGAGCCATTGTGTTCAATCTTTTCATCTAATGACAAAAATCTTCTAATATACAGATGTGGAGAACGAAAACCCTCAAACCCATTGAGATGATTCCATTCAATAATCATAATTGTGCTTGCAAATCAGGATCAAATTCTAGTTTCAGTGTGATTGAATATTATTATTAGCGTTCAATTTTTTTGTGAGGGTTTGGAGCATTTTAATCATTGTTGTGCATCCTTGAGAAGCTATCGTACCTCATATGGAACTATCATTCATTGCTTTGGAACCTGCTACTGCCATATCAATCAAAAAACAGCCCTAGACTGTTGCATTAGGGTTTCTCCCTTATTGACTGTTGCGTTGGGTTCCAATCCATCTAGCCCTGTTGTGTGATGATATAGATAGCTGCTCACAATTCGTTGTACCTCTTCACATCATCACACCACTTCCCTCTAGTAACACAATTACCCTCCATAGCTATACGATTTGTTGTATGCCATACTTCTTGTCTATTTTTAGACTATTTTACAGTTGTTGAACGCAGTTTGTACGTGCCTTTGCTATTAAATAATTACAATAAATACCTGGATTTTATGTTGCATACATTGTGTAAGGTTTTCTGCAGTACCCCTTTGATGATTCAATTGTATAAACCCTCGTATTTTGTGGATCCAGCCCATTTAAATAAAGATTTCAGTCAGATACGGTATTTCAATATTGCATGTGCAATTTATTATCTTGTTTCCTTCATTATCAATATTTTGTATGCTTTCATCCCGATACAATAAGGGTTTCAGTGAAGTTTCAAGTAGGCTTTCAATATCAGTATTGCATGTTGTTGTCCGGTAATATTATTAATGTTCCAGTATTAAAAGGGAATCACAATATTAATGGCCCAAATGTAGAAGAAATGAAGTGTTGCTAAAAGTAAAGTCTAACCGGACAATGACAAGAAAGAAGCCCTGAAGAATGAAAAAGAAACTTTTAAGGCTGGATTCAACATAATGATGTTACAATTCCTCAAGCCTATAGTAGACGAAAGAGAGGCTTTATCTAAATTTGTGTAGTACTCCAATTCAAAATCAAGAAAGGTGGTTGGCCAGTCTGAAAGTTTTGTCAATAAATTGGCTTAGGTCAAGAACATTTGGTTCCCCTGAGTTTCTCTTGTAGTAGATACTAGCATCTGTATAGAATGGATACAAGAAGATGATATGTTAGATAAAGGATGGTGCTTTGCTGCAAATCTTAAGGAAATGATCCCAAAGTTGCACAATGAAAAGGATGATCTCTCATGTACCCCATACCAACAATCTACTTAAGAAAAAGATGGAGATTATGGACAACGAGATAAAAGGTGAGAATGCCCAACCCTTTTATTGAGAATGACAACCTTAGAAACAATTTTGAATGGTAAAGGCATAGCTACCAGGTTCAGAAATCCGAATGCATTCGGGAGGCCAAAAAAATGTGGAATGCAAAATTCTTGAAAAAGTTCAAAAAAAATCAAGTAAAATCCAGTTCAAAAAAAAATAATATATAGGCAAAATATAATAATAACCTAGTGTCGCTTATGCTCCCCTATGTCTCCCCTAGTCTTGACTCTTGACTATTGACGTCAACACTCAACTGAGCTCGTTTAACGCACGACTCGCCTGCTCTCATCGTCGCTAGTATTGTCGACATCTTGCCTTGAATCCAAAATAGTGTTTGCAGTTTGCCGCCACACTCGTCTTTTTTTTTTAGGGTTTTGAACTTTTTATCTTTTTAATCATAGTCACAAGGTTCGAGTTCAAGTTTGAGTTTGACAACAATAAAATTCGGTTCAAGTTCGACAATGGATAAAATTCGAAAAAAATATCAACTTTAAATTCAAACAATAAAATATAAAATAAAAATTTAAAATAATAAAATATTGATTAAAATTTAAAAAATATATAAATTAAAAAAAAAATACAATTAAAAAATATTTATAAATTAAAATATTTTATGTCATAGACACAAGTTGCTAGGGGACGAGTACGGGTATGAGGAGACGAGCATGAGAACCGTTATGCCATTTTTTGAAAAATAGCAGACGGGGGTACGGGGAGAGGCATTATATATATTTATTATTTATATATTATAAATTTATATATTTATAATATTATATATATATATATATATATATATTAAAATTTTACATTTAAACTATAATTAAATATAAATCTATCAATTATATTTTAAAATTTTAAAATTAAAATTAATAATAAAACTAAAATTTCAAATATTAAAAATTTAAAATAATTACTGTTAAAATGTGATAACCGAAAACTTGAAATATTAATAATAATAAATAAACATTGTATAAATATTTTTTTTTTTAAAAACTAAATATCAACCATATTGTGAATGATTTCCCATCAAGCCCTGCATGACCAGGACCTGCAAAAGCATCTCTTTCTTCTTACATGTTAATGTGTGTCTTTGCATGGGCACTTTTAATATTTAAGCAAAATGTTTATAATGTTTATGCTTTGTGTTGTCATGTATGTGCCCTGCATATGCACTGTAAACACTTATGCTGATTGTAATAAATATCAATGCACGTCATTTGCCATTTTGTATGTTCCATAGAAAGATATGTATTCTAGAAAAGTGCACATGTGAGCACTCACAACATACTAGGGATATCTTTGGGTTTTATAAAATGATGTCCCCATTAAGTGCTAGAATTTTGTAAAATAATTTTGTAATTATCCAAGTGATAATTTGTGAGAGCGGTGACTACAAAATGAAGTAACCAAGGGACCGCTGTCAAGTACATCAAGATCATCCACAACTATTGTTTAAGGCTATAAAGGATCTCTCTCTTCTCATCTCGTCTTTTTTCACTATCCCGGTATGCTTTTGCTCTAACATGTTTTTCACCTTGGATTTGAGTCCATGTCACTTGGGGAGCCCTGATTGTGATTTTGTTGTCTGATTTTAATTTCAAGTTATGTGAAGAATTGTTGAGGAACAGTGGGATTCATAGGGAACACAGATCTGAGAAGATTTTTATTCCAAGTCTTTTAGTAGATTATCTACAGTAGGGATCCGATTGTGCAGTAAAGAGGCGTACTCTATGTTGGATTGTGAAAACCCTTAAGTCTTACAATTTGCTATGAATTTTGGATGCCCTCTAGTAATACTTTGATTGTGTTATGCTCATCATTGTATGAGAGTTTTTTCCATGACAAGGAAATTACAATTTAATATGACAATAAAGAATTTTGTGTAAATCTTGTCCATTCTCATAGTTGTCAATATCTTTTACAATTTGTGTAGGTCTTGTACAATTTGTTATCTCCATGATTGTTTGATGTTGTTGTTGAATGACATAGTCAAGAGTATGCCCAATGGATTGATGGTGCCAGTCTTAGTAAATTAGGTCACAAATTTATCAATTTTCTTCTTATTTCATTAAAAAATATATATTGTTTTGCTTTGCTATCTGTGTTGAGCATAGTTACCAAATCCGGCCAGATCTGGATTTTTTGGCCAGCCCGGATAAGTTTGTCTGGGTCGGCCCTGTTATTTTTTTTAAAAATTATTTTTTTTACTTTTTTAGGTTTTCTGCGCCAAAAAAGGCCAAGAAACCATAAATATGATATAATATTAACATTCTATATTGCTTTATTAATGTTTTTCATTGTATTTGTCAGCTTTTCATATTTATAAAACTATGCTAACATATATATATATATATATATATATATATATATATATATATATATATATATATTCTGAATTGGATTTTTTTGAACTTTTTCAAGAACTCTGGATTTGGGAATTTTTTGCCCTCCGGAACGAATCCGGATTTCCGAACTTGGTAACTATTATGTTGAGTAACCATTCTCCTCATCTATGAATTAATTACAGATGCTAGAATATACGACTGTTATAAGAAAAAAGAAGGTTGCCTTCAAAAGGTGTTCTAGTTTATTAGTGACAATAAATAGGGCAAGTAGGCATTGTAGCTTTGTTCATTGAGTTGGATCTGAAAAAGTGTTGAAATTTCCAATCATATAATCCTTGGGAACTGTTAGGGATGCGCCCCTTGGTCTTGTAAAGCAAAAAGTGAAGCGAGCAGACCCCCTTTCAAGCAACAGTGTGATTGCATTGAACCCTGCTTGTGATAGAAATAGAAAGATAAAATCTTGTTATATGCTTCTTAGACCCATAAATTCAGATGTAAAACTCTGGACACAGACAAAACGGAAGTTCAAATGTCAGGACATCAGGGGTCTCTAGTCAATTGGTTTCTAAGGAATTTGGATTAATGAAACATGAAATTATCTGGATCAGCAATATCTTGCACTTTGGAAGCTAGCTCAATCTTGCTTAGCCATAATTGTAACTCCACTTCTCTCCCTACATCATATCGTGGAATCTTCAAAGATTGAATAAGGTTTTCTAGGATCTCTGAGTGGCTGGTGAGCATGGAGAGTGTTACCCCTCATTCCCCTTGAGTTTGTCCCCTAGTTTGACATTGTGTATTGAAGTATTGTGATTTGCATCCATTGCCCTTCTCACTAGGGCTTGCATCTCATTCCTCATTTTCTTTGCAGAAACATCAAGTATCTCTTTCAGATCCTCCTTGCCCCTGAACTCTGATTGGTTCCTTCATCCCCCCGGCATATTTGCGGTCAATGTGAAAATTGATTGATGCTCTAATACTACCTTACAGTGCTCCTAAATGAGGTCAAGAATATGATGCTACAAAATGTATATTACAAAATGCAAATAATGGGGGCGCTGTAATCTTCCAGATGAGATGTCCTATACCTGATTATAAAATTTTTCTGGACTTTCTTCTCGAAGCAAATGAATGTCCAGAGCAACCTTGGCATCACATCCAATTCCTGCTAACATAGATGCGATAAACACCATATTTTACAAAATCTGCTTCCAGTAAACTTTTCATTCAAAATACACAAGAATTAAAAAAATAAGGGTATTAAAATAGCATACCAAGGTAATTGTTCATAAATTTCACTGAAATATCAGAGATCTGCATTTTCTTTGACTTCCTTCCATTTATTGTTACTTGCCAGCGGTCAAGCATTGTAACTGCTGCATTTTCTATGTGGCGCAAAACCATGCATAAGCCACCCTGCCTTTCTACTGCACCAAGGCCTCCTCCCCAAGATAAGACCCTTGCTAGGTCATTGCCTGTACCTACAGGAAGTATAGCAACAGCTGGAGGAGATTCATAATTTTGTTTCTCAATAGCATCAAGAACCCAACCCACAGTACCATCTCCACCACAAACAAGAACTCTGAAATGTGGTACTTGATGAAAAAGGGCCAACCCCACCTCAGGACCCTGGATTGGACTTAGCTCACATACCTGGAACAAGTAATTATCATATCATGTTATAAAACAAAAGGCAAAAACCATTTACAGAATCGCATATATATATATATATATATATATCCTACCATTCCCCCATGAACATGACAAGCAACACCATTCCTGAATTTCAATTAAGATGATTATAAATTTAATATCAAGTTTATAAATCAAGCACGTTCAGTACTAATCTGATTGAGGGAAATTTTCATGTTTTGGGAACAAAGACTATTAGCAATTCAGATTAGAATCTACTTTCATGAGGTTTCCTTCACAATTAGTTTTTCCATTTTCTTCTTTTAGTCATTGTTATGATATTTCATATTCTGGGCTAAGTGTGGAGACTAATTTATAGATTGCAATGACCTGATTCTTACAGAATTTCATATCATGAACTGGACTATTTTTTAAAATGTCTTACTACTCCAAAAATCCATTTAATATTTCAAGTACTTTTTTAACCCCCTTGGTAGGGAAGAGCCTCACACATTTAATTGGCAGGAAAATAAATAATTTCAACAAGAATAATGTAAAAAGAACTCTATTCTCGATTTCTCTTTATGTAGGCATTACATTTGTTTAAAAGAGTGAGTTTCATTCTGTATGCCAGGCTTCACTCACACCTTCAATGAAAGCTAACTCTACAATTGCTATGGCAAATAAAGGCAGTTTCCATGTTAAAAAAGTATGTAAAATGTTGCTTAAGATGAGAATGCAAGGTTGAATAGAACTGGCAAAATATTAATGGCAGAGAGTGGAATACTAAAACATTATTTTTTGGCATAATTATGACTCTAATGGCACTGAAGAAGGAAAACTACAATTTGGAAAGCTGGAAAACAGGGATTAAAAATATAATTTATCAATAACTATAAGCTAAGTAAAATTATCTTCATACACGTCCATTTCTCTTCATTTGCAGTTGCGATGGAAGAGGTAGTAAATGATAAAGGAACTAAAAAGCGATTTTAGGATAGGTTCATTTTATTTGCAATTTATTTACAATTGCAAATAAAATGATGCAATTCCCTTAACCATAACTGAAAGAATAAACTATAAGACAATTAATATTTAAAAATATATATTTTTCACTTGGCTATCTGTGTTAAGTAACCTTTCTCCTCATCTATGAATTCATTACAGATGCTTGAATCTAGGACTGTTATAAGAAAAAAGAAAGTTTCCTTCAAAAGTAGCACACGCATTTTTAATCCAACTTTCTATTCAAGACCTGATATAGTAGGATACCTTTCTGCCTGTAAATATAGACATTGAATTATCTGAAAGAGAGAACTATTAAACATCAAGTAAATGAAGCTGTTCAAATATGTATCAAGCTTGAAACTAGGAGGGTAATATCTCTTTCAAGGCAAGGATCCTTAAAGTAAACCTCAAGTTCAGATTATGAAAATGATTTTATTATCTATTTCATTTGGGAAGCCAATGAAAAACAAAAAGATTGATGAAAACAGAATGTAGTCTTATGGTCCTACACAACTTGAACAAAATTAAACACCAAGATAGATAATAGCTGAATAAAAAAGCGATAAAAGGTATGGATTAAGAACTTTATATGGATTATAATATAGGCAATTAAGAGCCAAAATAGACAAAATGCCAACAGATCTTAAAACTTCCATGCACATTACAAACTGCAAATAAATATGTAAAACTTAAGATCTTTCAGGTGCAGGGAAAAGGCTTCTATCTAAAAGATGGCTATATATTCACAAACAGTTAAACAAGACACACCTTGAAAAGCATAAACAAGATTCTAAAAACAGGGGGCTAACAAAATCTCTCTTCAAAAGTGGGCTCAATACTTTAGCAGATGAAATACTCCATGAACACAACTAATAAACACCAAGACAAAGATAATAGATGAATAAAAAAGCGATAGTTCTTATACAAAATACTTGTAAAGGTATGGGTTAAGAACTTTATTGGTTGATGATATAGGAAACTAAGAGCCGAAATAAACAAAATACCAATAAATCTAAAAACTTCCATGCACTACAAACAGCAAATACATGTGTAAAACTTCAGATCATTCATGTGCAGGGAAAAGCCTTCCATCTAAAAGATGGCTATAAATTTAAAAACAGTTAAACAAGACAGACCTGGAAAAGCATAAACAAGATTATAAAAACAAGAGACTAACAAAATTTCTTCTTAAAAGTGGGTTCAATGCTTTTAGCAGATGAAATACACCATGACCACAACTAATAACAATCAAGGTGAATAAATTGAACTTGAAAATAGTAAACTTGGCATTTTATCATGAAAAACAAGAGACTTTGAAGTGAAGTTCAAACAATAAATTTATATATAAATGGTCCAATGGAATATAGATACCAAGATAGTACATAAAAAAACCTTTTCTGGTATCAAAGATAAGCAGCTTGCTAAGATCATCCAGGCATCAACTTCTAGTTTGTTTGTACTTGCAGAAAGACAATTGACAGCTATTGATTATAGCATCAATGCACACAAAGATTTGAAAAAAAACAGAAACAAAAAGAAAAGAGTAAAACATGGTTTGTGCAAAAAACCATTGAAGGAAAGAAAGAGGGAAGAGAGGAGCAAGATTTGTTTCTTAACTGTGATTTCGTCATTCAAGTTGTGAAATTTGTAGCAACCAACAAATAAGGCTCATTGTTTTTAATAAGGATAATTATATTATCAAAATAAAGGCTGTATGGAAGATACAGCTGGCCACCTGCTCAGGCAATGAGACAACCAACAAAATGACCAACTACTATATGATAAATTCCCTCATCAAATCCTTCTGTATTGGGAGTTTACCAAATACAGAGAGTCCAACATCAAAAGATTGCCCACAAAGATAAAATCAGATTTTAGTTTTTTGCTCTTAAAACATCTGAACTAAACAATTCAAACTTGTTGTCATATAGGAACCTGAACAAAGGATAATTACATACTGCTTTCAAATAGGCTCATTCTACTTCATCATCTGATTGCCTCCCTGCATTATGCATGCATGGTATAGATGTGCCTAAGCAAGCATAGCTTATGTCTTCCTCATCCTCTATCGCTATTTGCCTGCACAAAGCCGTATTCCCCTGCCAGTGGCCAGATTCTTCTTCATTTTCACCTGAAAATCAGGGTAATGATGCTGAGTAGCTTTCGCCACTATTGCCAGGTTGGCTAGAAAGTCAGTAGCTTTGTTTTTGTAATGTCTAGTATGTTGAATCTGGAATATATGAAAATTGTTGTTTAAGAAACTGATAGTAGAGCATCTATCACTAAGCTACAATTAGAGATCTTCCCCACTTTTTATAGCTTGAAAAAAAATTTGCCAATCACTTCCAACAATCAGCTATCGTATTCTTATTTTGGCAGCTAACCTTCCAATACAGATTGCCTCAACCTCTGCTTGAATATTGGATCAAGTTTCATGAGTTGTAAGCCTAATAAGAGTTTACCTTCTTCATTCCTGAAAACCCCTCCACAACCAGATTCACCTGGATTACAACGGGATACCCCATCTGTATTAAGTTTTATGAAACCACAAGGGGGAGGATTCAAATTCCCATATGAAATTTCTAATGGGATTTCTGCTTTACCAGAGCAGGGAAGCTTCCAAATCTTTAGAATTTTCTGTTCTTCCTTCTGTAATATCATGATCATTATTGAAGGCTGCACA
The DNA here is from genome assembly GCA_037957365.1 of Torreya grandis. Lineage (NCBI taxonomy): Eukaryota > Viridiplantae > Streptophyta > Pinopsida > Cupressales > Taxaceae > Torreya > Torreya grandis. Next base: position 2,333,520 of record JARHVA010000195.1, read on the forward strand.
TCCCTTCACTGTTTCTATTACAGCAGATTTGGCCATATTCCATATACTTTGGGATGTTAACCTTGTTTATTGAATATTTCTTGCTTTCTACAAGTTCCATAATTCTTTACCCATCGACCAATACCAAATTTTACTTCAGAGTTTTGTTGGTGGAAGGAAGGGTACGCCATGTTGAAATGAATTCAGCCACCAAGTTTATGCAAGGCTTTGAGCATCCAAAATCTTTTATCCGTAGATGCCAGACCTGTTGGACCATTTGACAAAGGACGAAAAAATATTTATTTCCTCTTCCACTTAAAGGCACAATACACAACAAGAGGATTCAGAGAACCTTTATTTCTTGAGGTTAAATTGAACAAGGATTTTATTCTTGCACACCAAAATTGCAAGAAGCCACTCACTTTAGGCAGTTGCCACTTCCTCCATACTTTTTTACAGACCTGATCTTTTCCGCATCTGTTATTCACGAGGGATTCATATCCTGGGTTGCATGTGTATCCTCCATCCCCTTTTAGGCCCCCATCTGATTTGATCGAAGGATATTTTTGGGAACGAAGGATATTTCATATAGAATCTTTAGTCTCTTGCTCAGGTTATATTGATCATGTATACGGCCTGGTTGATAATTAATTGGTATTTTCTGATTCCAAGCATCCTCCCAGATGTCAGCTTGATCTACAGTTCTTATTTCCCAAAAAAATTCCTTCAGAATTTAAGTTTTCACTTCATGTTGTTCCAAGTCTGGGTTCAAACAGGTAGAAGTTCTCTTCAAAGAACTTTAATTAATGAATTTCCTATGTAATAAGGATCACTAAGACAACTAGATAGTTATAGTTTAAAATTGGATTTAAGCTATTTATTTAATTTAAATTTATTTGATGGAAAGGTTACATCACTCACCAAAACTTGAAAAAAAATCTCAATTGACTCACCCTATTAACCTTCTGTAACTTGGCACTACATTTTCAATTTGTAATTCTTAATAAGCTATTTTGTTATAAAGCTCGTGCTTTGTAATGTAGTCAGTGGTCTAACATCTGAAAGAGTTTTATAGTGTGTTATGTAATAGGAGGCAACTTATGTAACATGGGGCCCACATAGTAGGCAAGAAGTGATTATGGTTTTATACCTCTTACTATAAACAGGGGCCTCTCCTCATTTCATGCTTCCATCTATTGTCACATCAATGAAATTATCTATTTGGAAAAGTGTTTACTCAATTATTTTATCGATTGTAGGTGCAATTCCTTTACTTTTGGGTGTGCAAGTGCCTCCAAACAGTTATTTTTGGGTGTCCAAACAGTTATTTTGGGTGTCCAAACAGTTAAATTTGGGTAAGCAAGAGCCTCCATACAGTTACATTTGGGTGTGCAAGTGCCTCCAAGGGACTTTATATAGACACAAGAGGAACAAAGAATTGCTCAGACCTAGTAAATGCATTGCTCAAAGAGGCTCTAGCAAAGTAAAGGGTTTAAATGATGACCCAATTCACCCAAAATCTCCAACAAATACCAAGTTGTCAATAGCTCCAAAAAGGAGGCCCTTCCAAGGGTCCAGACCCTTGAAGATAAAAGTAAGTTTTGACATCCCGATATTGGAAGGTAAAATAGAAGCAAATGCCCTTGAGAATTGGATCATAAAATTAATCATATTTTTCTATAAATACATTCTCAAGTTTAGAGAAAATGGCATTTGCCCTACTAAAGGATGAACCCCAAGTCCCAAAATGGTGAGAGGCTCACCTTGAAGAATCTAAAGATGTAGAGGATGGATTTACAGTCATCACAAATCCCCCTTGCACTGACCTTGTTGATGTTGTTATAAATGAGTATTGTCTACAAGATGCCTATAAGGAGAAGTACATCCAGTGGAAATTACTACAATAGAAAGACCAATTTGTGAAACACTACACGAACACCTTCCATGCTCTATCAAAAAAACTCGCCATCAAAGATTCTGAAAGGTGTAGATTTATAAAATACAATGGTAATGCATCAATATATCCAAACAAAGATGGGATTCCTAATCATTGAAACAATGGGAGCAACACGTCAATATGCAACAAAGATAAGAAGAAAAGTTCCAACAAAAAGGATATTTTCTTGCAGGAAAGCATGTACAATCAATGATAAAGGCAACTCCAAGTATGGAAGCAGGCAATCGACCAAAGAGGCCCAACAACGGAGGCAAAACTCAAGGTTCCCACTCTCTAGGTTTTCTCAAAGAAATCCCATAGATAATCTACACAGAGGGAGACTAGAAAAATGTGTGAGAATCATAGGAGCACAAATCACTCCACAAACGAATGTCGTTCTAAGAGGACATTTTTTACCGCGGCACATGAATCTAATCCAACACAAGCATCCAATGAAGATGAGCACTCCTTTTAACCGACATAGGTAAGCAAATTATAGATTTTGACCCTCTTACACTATTGGAACAATGCGGGTTGCAACATCATCAACCGAGGAAGAAGAAAAAGAAGGAAGTCTCTTTCATTCATAGATGTGGGTGCCAGGGAAAGCTTTGCACTTCATCGTGGGCAATGGTAGTGAAAAAAACTTGATCTACACAGAAATTGTCTAAAGGATGAGTCTAAAAACAACACCTCACCCACAATCTTACTCTGTCTGATGGCTATACCAAGGCTGAAATATGTGTATTAGTCAACAACGTCTTCTACCATACACAATCAAGCCATTAAAAGATAAAGTGTTCTATGAGGTGGCACCTATGGAGATTTGGGACATTTTGTTTAAGCATTTGTACATGTGGAAACAAGATGGAATCTATCAGATCAAGACCCATAGCATTATCATCATGTTGGGAAAGCAATCCTACATAATTCCTTCAGCCCCTCCTAAGAAGACAATGGCCTTCATTATGCAAAGCAATGTAGCTATGTGATTCATCACACTAGAAACTTCATGCTAATGTTGATTAGACCAAAGAGCACTCAATAGATCATAGTTTGCATACTCGAAAAGTATGCATGTGCTCGCCATTATTTTTTTTCGCCCATGAGTTTTTTTCACTTATACTCGCAGACCTCAAAAGCCAAGTTTCTGCGAATATTTGCTCAGTACTCACGAATATTGAGCACATACTCACCAACACAGTCAAAACACAAATTTTTGTCCTTTTTAAGTATGCACACCCCCACACTTTCATCACACAGCATTTGAGGCGACAGTATATCTATAAAATAAACATTTAATTTCTTAAACTTATATTTTATATATATACTTTCAGGATGTTTGAGAGTGGTTTCGGACCTATAGGAGCTATAATGCGCATAATAGGTTTTGGAGGATCTTATAATATTTCAGACTTAGTCAGATTTCAATTTCAAAATTCCATGACTTAGCTATATTTCAAGGTTTTAAGATTTCAGGGAGACATCATAAGAGGTATGAAGGCTGCATGAAGGGATGTAGGTATGATGGAATCGCATAAGAACATCTCTCGCAAAATGCCACGATTTGATCCCATCCCATTCCCAATGCACCATTTAAGACGTACACTTAAGAGAGATTTGATGCACCGACGAGCCCCTACAAGAGAGAGCGTCAGTTAATGATAACGCTAAAAAATATCGATGTATACATATGCCCCACTTTAAGCTCATCACATGTCACAATAGTGTAACACGGGATGGTACGTTGGAAAAGATACATATCAACACAAAAGCATAAAGGAAATGCTTAAAGAAATGATGATGCAATTTCATACTATATTTGTATTCAAATCTAATAGAAAACAATTGCCCAATGTTTTATAGACTCATTTAATACATTTTGTCTTTGTAATTTGTATAATTTTTTGTTGTTAAAGAAATTTAAGTATTTTTTTAAGTTATCAAGTATTTGCCGAGTCAAAAAAAATTTGCTCTACCAAGTCCAAGTCGAGTCCAAGTATGTGAACTATGCAATAGATCATTACAACCATGCAAGTCACTATATAGAATCAAACTATACAACAAGCGGACTAGGTCTTAACACTTTTAGGTAACACATCTGATTGACTTGATCCCCCAGGACACCCCCTACCAAATGGACCTATCTACAAGTTCTCAGTGCTAGAAAATGAAGAGATCCAGTGACAAATCAAGGAGCTAATCCAGAAACGCAAATTCAGTCCAACACATCACCTTGTGGCATCCCAATGTGTTAGCCCAAAAGAAGGATGAGAAGTGGAAACCCTAGATTAACTACAGGCCATTAATAAGATCGTTGTCAAGAACAAGTATTCACTCCCACGCATCGATGAGCTCCTAGACCAGCTCAAGGGAGAAAAGTTCTTCACAAAGATTGATCTGAATTTAGGGTACTATCAAGTGCCCATTGAGTCATTTGACATCTAGAAGACAATGTTTAAGTCCAAAGCAAGTCTATTTGAATGGTTAGTCATCCCCTTTAGCTTAAACAATGCACCTGCCACATTTATGTGGATGATGAATGATGTCTTACAACCATTCATTGAGTCCTTCGTGGTTATTTACTTGGATGACATCCTTATTTTCAGTAAGACATTGAAGGAGCACCTACACAGCCATATGCTATATGCCAACAGGGATAAGTTGTCTTTTGGTTTGTAGCGTGTCCAATATCTAGGATACATAGTAAACAAGGATAGTGTTCACGTTAACCCAAAGAAGATCCACATCGTCAAAGAATATGCAGCCCTGGCCCCCAACAACACTCACAAAACTCAGAAACCTCTAGGGGTTAGCCAATTTTTACCATTGGTTTGTGCTTAGATTCTCTCATCGTGCATGAACCGTGAACCAAGCAACCAAAGTTGGGGGAATTCCAAGGTTGTGTGGAACACAACAACCAGCGTTTGAGGAGTTAAAAATGCGCTTTGCTCAGCCCCAGTCCTTACCTTGTTAGATCCACCCTTTGACATTGAAGTTGATGCTTCAGAATATGCACCCAGTGCAGTCCTCACCCAATATAGGCATCCAATTGCCTACCACAGTGAAACATTCATAGATACCATACATGGGTGTTCTACATATGACAAAGAGTTTTAGGTCATTGTCTAGGCATACAAACAATGGAAGCATTACAAGCTAGGAATAGACCCCATCATCCATACAGATAACAAGCCTCTACAATTCATGAAAACCCGAGGCAAGTTACAGAATGATCGCCACCAGAAGAAGTCTACCTACCTGCAACAATTTCACCATAATATTAGTCACATGAAAGGTAGTTCCAATTAGGTTGTTGACTACTTAAGCTGCCTCCAATCGCAACACCATCAACAATCATGGATTCATGTGGCCATGAGACTTGTAAATGGCCCAAGTTGTATGGTAGTGACCATGAGTTTCCCACTATATATCAAGCACTAACTACAAAATAAACAGTTGCAGACTACCACCTAGAGAAAGGGATTATGTGTTCCATAGGAAACTTCTATATTCTGATAGTGGAGCGACAAAAGATGATTTGGGAGGTGCACTACAGTCAAGTTGCAAGACACTTCAAGGTGGAAAAGACAATGGCAGTGCTTAAAAAATACTTCTATTCGTTGAAACTCCCTCATGATGTCAGCAGGTATATTAGATCATGTATAGCATGTGCAATTGTAAAACCAACCAACAACAAGTACAGCCTTTACACAGCTTTACCAATTCCTGACCAACCTTGGAAGTCAGTTTCCATGGATTTCATGTCAAGGGTTCCCATGACTAGGCGTGGTCATGATTGTGTTTGCGTTGTGGTTGATTGTGTTTCCAAGATGACAGTGTTGTTCCCCCTATACAAGAGGGATCAAATCTGAAGACACTACGAGACTCTACTTTGAGCATGGGTGGGTCCACTTCGGCTTACAACAAACCACTGTGTCAGATGGGGACAGGAAGTTTTCTAGCAATTTTGGAACATCATTGTGGTTTTTGATGGACACCAAGCTGATCCACAGACATCTGGGCAAACAAAAGTGGTTAACCATATGAATGTGCATCTACTTCGGATGTATAACTCAAAACATCCATGAAAATGAGATAATATTTTACCATAAATTCTGCATAGCTATAATTGAGCCCTCCATGGTTCCACAAGTCATAGTCTTTTGCAAATTTGTCTTGGGTTCAGCTACCAGCCCCCATTGATGTGGCATTACCTATTGCATTAGAGGAATTATCTCTCTATGCACAAAAAGAATTAGACAAGGCCACCCATTTTTTTTAGCGAATCCGGCAAATCCAACAGCAGGCGCATGAAATCCTAAAGCAAACCAGCCAAAAGTACAAGCAGCATCATAACCAACATCAAATCCCTCACCAGAACCAAGTTGGTGATAAGGTATGGCTACATTTACAAAGAGAACTATTGAAAGGACTAAATAGGAAACTCAAACCTCTCTGATACAAGCCCTGCACAATCATCAAGCAAGTGGGCACTAATGCCTTTGAGCTAAACTTGTCACCCTATCCTAAGTTGCATCCAGTGTTCAATGTGAAACTGCTCTGGCTATACTTTCCACCTCTCTTGGACACTTCCAATATTGTTGAAAAGTTTTAGGTTAGAGAGTTAAATCATGACTGTTCAATGCCATTGACTATTGATCAGAGCATAGATACAGCGGTAAAAGGTACCTGAAATCAGCAAATCCCCTTGTATGAGTGATCAAGGCAAGGCAGTTTGCTCACCAGGAGCCAAATTTAGCAAAATATCCACATTTAGTTAATGACCTAGACGCATTGGGGCCCATTGTTTCTCAATTGGGTAAGAATCATCCCAACAGTGATTTGGGCCAGCTGCATGTCAGTTTGTGGTCATTCTCAGAAAATTGTAATTCTCCAAAAAGATCAGCACAATGTAAATTACAATTTCAAAGGCCCTCGGAGTATTTGTGGAACTCAAAAATTGTGTCACCACTTTGATTTATCTAAGTGACAAACTAGATTGTGAGTCAAGCTTTCCAAAAAGGTAAACAGTTCTAAAATCAGAGCATACAGCAAGAACCATTGGGGCCCATTGTTTCTCAATTGGGTAAGAATCATCCCAACAGTGATTTGGGCCAGCTACACGTCAGTTTGTGGTCATTCTCAGAAAATTGTAATTCTCCAAAAAGATCAGCACAATGTAAATTACAATTTCAAAGGCCCTCGGAGTATTTGTGGAACTCAAAAATTGTGTCACCACTTTGATTTATCTAAGTGACAAACTAGATTGTGAGTCAAGCTTTCCAAAAAGGTAAACAGTTCTAAAATCAGAGCATACAGCAAGGTGGCCACTCCAAATGATTATAAATAGCAATTCTTATCCTAAAGGATTTCTTATTCTTAAGAGTTTTCTTATTCACATGCCTATGCATGTTGAATTGCTATTAGGAGCTTTGTTTATCTTTAAGGCAATTTACCATTCTTAAGCATATTCTTAGGAATTTCCTATTCACATGCCTATCCATCATAGATGGCTATTATTAGCTTTGTTTATCTCTAAGGCAGTTTACTATTTTTAGTTTTTTTAAGCTGTAAAACAAGGGTTCACCCAATTGTAATGCAGAGTGGATGGCATGCATCTCTTCCACCAAAGATTGCTTTCTTTTAATAAACTCTCTTTTTATTTTGCAATAAAGCTTTGTTTCTATTCTTGCAAATCTGTGTCAATTCAGTAGAGAAGAGTATTTTTATTGTGACATGGTATTTCCCAACACTTGGTATGTTGTCCTCCGGATTGAATCCTTAGTCCAAATCAACTGCAATAGAATTTAATTTGTCGAGCAAAAGATAAGACGATAGCTTGAATGGATCCAAATTGAGAGGGATTTTTGAAGTCCGGGAGAGTACCAAAAGGAGAATAAACTTTTACAAGAATTGTTAAAGGAATTATCCCACCTTGGACAAGAAATTTAGTTCCAATTATTAGAATTTCACTAAAGAAGGAACATGCACATGAAGATGAGGAAGAACCACATGTTGCATGGAATGAAAATCCTCGTGAAAATGATGAAACGCCACAAGTGGTATGGGAAGAAAATCCCCATGAAGATGAGGAACCACCACAAGTGTTGTAGGATGAGGTCTTTCTGCTGGAGAGAAGAAAGAGATGTCCAGTCCAAGGAAGAGCCTCTAGAGATAGAAGAAGATACAAGAGAATAGTAAGAGCTAGGTTTGCTTAGGAAGCATAAAAGGAAGTTTTGTTACAATAAAAGGGAAAACCTAAAACCCTGGCTGAAAACTCTCACATACCTCCAAGATTTGATAGGCAACTTCTCATATACTATTATGGGAGGGTTTGGCATCACAATCTTAAATAAAAGCCACAATCATGTCTGTAAGGACACTTATCAAAGCATATAAATGGAAAGAAAAGGAAGAAATTCCAAAAAAAATCACTCTTTGACCTATTTCTAGGTATTGAAACACCCAAGAGCCATGTCATTTGGCTGAAAGAGTTAAAAATATGATTATGTCTCTTAGGATATTTAGGGTTCACAGCACGTCCTCTCTCTAACAGTATTAATTTGTGGAAGAGATGTTTCGGGTTGTAGCATTTCCATTCACAATTTCATGATTCATCACTTTGCACCTCAGTTTTGGTTAGACAATCTCCAAATCAAATTTCATGCATGTCTAACCTATGAAATATTCGCAACAGTAAATGACCAAATTCCGACAATTGGGGGTCTTTTCTAGATACAGAAACATTTTTCCATATTTTAAAGCTATTATATGGTATCTTTTGAATGCATATTGCAGCATTTACATGTGTTTTTTATTTTGTCTTCTAGTCGGGAATCTTACACGTGTCAATAGTAGGGCCCTCTAGCCTTGAGGACACAACTTACCAAGTGGGAGGGCAATTTGTGTATTTAGACCCAAACATTTAATTTATATAATGTTTAATGAGCTATTTTTTATCAAGCTCATATGTGGGAACATAATGTAAAAGGAAGCGCCTTACGTGACATGAAGCCTGCATAACAGCTGAGCATCGTTCAGCAATTGTGGGTCTTTTCTAGATACGGAAACATCTTTCTGTATTTTTAAGCTATTATATTGAATGCATATTGCAGCGTCTACATGCCTTCTAATTTTATCCTATAACGACTCAACTACATTCCTCTACATGATATTGATGGGGACACAACTTACAACGACATGATAATGCCCATAGGGGAATGTCCACAATAGAGGCAAACAAGCTCAGCAATCCTAGGAGGAAGAAAGGTACTCCCCCTAGAACTTATCCTAACACCAAAGGTCAAACCTCAAGATATAAAGATAAAACTAACAATGTGCGCTTATCCCCATGAACCGGGTTACAAGCAAGTAGTATAGAAACCCCTCAAACCCAAAATGAAGCAGGTCCACAATGCCTAGAATAACAGAGAGGGTTGGGGCACCCTAGTATCAGCACACAAATATGAATGTCGTATCGCTGATCTGTCCCCATATGTGTGTAAATCAACAATATCCAACAGACATTTAACGATGCAGTTGTCTAAGGTGGGCCGAAAGAATGAGGTAATCATCTGGGTGGCCCTAGGGATGCCCTGTAAAGTCCTAAGTTTGAAAGTCAAAACCTTTGAAAGGAAAAGGTCTAGATGCCTCAGATCATGATAGGTAAAGAAAGTGTCCATAGTGAAACTCTAGAGTCTCTATAGAGGAATTTCTACCTCTCCCGCATCTTATGATTAACAGGACAGCTGAAAATAAAATGTTCCTCATTTTCCACTTCTTAAAGATAACACTAACATCAAATCCTATACCTGCCTAGAATAATGGTATATTAACTAGTACAAATATCTTAAATAAATTTATCTGAAAAACACCGATAGATATCAATCTAACTTCATCGCCTTCTCTATGAAACTTTTGTTGACTGGTGATAGATCACCTCAATCTAGCTACACCACTACATAGGACTTGAAAAAATCTTTTTGGGAAAAAATATGGGCTCCAAACTCCACTGTATGCCTAAAATATTGCAATTTTAAGGAAAATTACCTTATGATGGTCAAATGGACATCAAGTTTAAGATCGTCCATTAATTGTTATGCATTTGCGGACATTACAAGCTACCACCACCCCCCGTCCCCCGGCTGTCATTGTAGGATGCCTATTAACATAATTAGAATTAAGATAGTGAGATGCAAAATAAAATTGAGAAGAAAGACAAGATCTTCACTCAAAGTTTAGAAAAATAAAAAATAAAACGGAAATATATCTGCACCTTCAAGAACTGTATGTATATATAGAGAAGCATAATTTTCTCTCCTAAAACACTAAAAAACTGCCAAATATTAAATGCAATAAGGTAGCCTAAATAAATGGTAACAAAAGGCAACCTAAATTTTATTTTCCACAAAACATAGTAGGTCTCGCCACAAAACTGGAAGTGCAGGCAATGAAGCCAGAAGAAATGTAAGCTTTGACGGATATTCAGAAATATAGGTGTCATTGTGATGATTGACGGCCAATTTCCTATGCACCAAATAGGCCTAAATACAAAAGGTAGATATGATTCGTGATGGTGAACTTAACAACACGGGATTGTCCCTGTTAATGATAGAATAGGCACACAACATGTAAAACATGAATCCTGTTTAATGCTTGAATAGGCAGATAACATGTATTTAATTTTTGAAGAAAAATCTTTTCACCAGACTGGTTCAACGTGGAAGTGAATTGCAGCAAGATGCAAAATCAAACTGATTGACAGACCAAATGCTGCAACATACAATCATCCAAACCATTATGCAATTGTGAAGAACAATTAGAGGAAGTACATAAGTATTGAGCTAAGAATTGATATATACCAAACAGTACAAAATCACCTCAAACACATCCCTCGTGTCTTGTTCATGGCATTTCAAAACACAAACAAAAAAGGCAGAAATACACTGCAAAATATTCTCTTGGAAAGAGGAATCAAAGAAGAATTCTACAGCATGTTGGAACCCGATATTCTTGAACTTGTTTTCCAACCTTCCAACTCCATTATTTATTGTATACATTGCATACACATTTAGTTTTCATTTGTTGTAGACAAAAAATCATGCAAATTCTTACAACAATTTTTATCCTTCTTTTAATCTTATAATTTTAGACATTTGGCATCGTAAACTATCATATTCACAGGTTGCAAACATTTTGTTTTGGTAACCTAGGGCTGCAGCTTATATCATCACATGATTCAAATGCTGGGTACCATACCCCAAGCCAACTTTGTGTAAACTGATCAGAGTATTAATTTTTAAGTGTTGTCAGAATTTAATGCTTTTATAAATTGGAAAAAAGATTTAGCATAACCATATAAAAAACGTTTCCATATGCAATCTTGAAATAATTTATGAAATCATGTTGGATAACATATGAAAAGATAAAGAATAGACAAGCTTGCCTGTATAGGATTTAGAAGTGCATTTAAGCGCATTCTCAAAGACGCGCCATGCTGAGCCCCACTCTTCCTGTTAATGAAAACTAGCAGTGGTCTGCCATCTTTAGGCAGATTTACCAACTCATATCTTGTACCAAGCACATGGGAAGAAGTCTCATTACGACTTGAAGTTGTAGAATTCAATCCTTCTGATTTGCTTCCAAATTCCCCATCATTTACATTATTATTTTGGTGCGTTTCTTCTCCATCAATACAACCATTGCATTTTTCATCCATTTCAGTTAATCCATTGCATGCTGGCTGTGAATCTCCTGTGCTATCCATGCAAGCATCCCCAAAACTATTACTGTTGTTGCTATCAAGAGAAGACTCAATCGCGCGCTTAGTTTTCCGTGCCCTCTTCCTGATTGTTCCTCGCACAGAGGACGCTAATTCATTTGCTCCATGAGTGATCGAGCTCAAAAATCCACCTCCGGCACTCTTATTGTCCAAGTCTTTCACACAAAGTGGGGATATAATGAGTCTTTTAAGAGGACCCAAATCACAAATTTCATCTGATTCAACGCTCAAGTTTGCATGACATTCAATGTGCAGTAAGCGCTGACACCACACACAACGCCAGATTGGAGAAGCCCCAAGAAAAGAACCATTACAAGGTGCTTCACAATATGAGCAACATGCAGTTCTGTCTGGAATATCCTCTATTTCTGTCCATCTTTCTATCCAGTGATGTAATAACTGTTTGGAACCTGCCATGGCTACACATTTACAATCCTTAGATGCATCCTTCGAACATTCTAAATGTGCTACTATACCACAAACAATGCAACGGTTTATGGAACAATTGGAAGCTGTCATTGGCCCCAGAGGCTGCTGTGGCTGAAGTGACTCCAAACAAACACAACAATTGAAACGTTTTCCAGAGAAACCATACTCCTGAGTCCATGTATGAGGCGCTGAAGGGGCCATCAATTTTGATTTGGATTTTTGCTTTGCCCTTGCTGCTCTCATCCAATGAAGAGAATCTTTTCTTTGCCATTGTAAAATTGCATAAAGAAAAGCTATAATTCCAAGGGACATTATGGCAAACCATGGCAAAACGATTGTGTCTGATAAGTTATCCATTCTTCTAGGATTTCCACTTGCATTTTTCATTGCAACAATGGTACCACACTTCTTGGGAAAAGAGAACTTACAAAAAAGTTTAGAATTCTTCTTTGATGGAATAAAGTCAGAATTGAAAGACTTTTTATATCCATTGTTTGCTGTAGTGGCAAACCTTGACAGACTTATTCCACAAAGTTGGAGAGAAAGAGTTGAATTGTCAATCAAAAATGGGGTAACTTCTTAATGCTCGACTCTTTTCCATATGCAATCATATAACCCAAACAATGAACCTTTTGATATCTACCGTGGAGACTGCTAGCATTAATCATTTTGCCAAACAAACACCTGCAAGCTCTTTTGATCCCAGTAAATATTGGTGACGTCCACAAATTACATAATATTCTATGGGATATTCTGACCAAAATTAGCCAACAACTTTGATGAACAAAAAAAATGATTGATTTTTCTATGGACTCGTGAACATTAGTGATCAATTCAAATCATATCTGCCAAAACAAGTAAGAAATGGATAAGATAATTGAAACAATACACTAAAAATACTAAAATGATTTAGCATACACTTAAATAAGGGAAAAATACATCTACAGGTAAATAATTAAAACGCCCACATTTGTCTTACAATACAGCATCATGATGAAGTTACAATAACCATAAATTTCCCTGTGCATGAAACCCAAACCTATCCAACATAATAGCGGCACTTGGCTTTCGCAAGTCGTCAAGCAAAACAGATGCAGAGTCCAAAAAGGATTGAACACACCACCAAAAAAAATTACCATTTCCTAAAAACGCCAGCATATATGAGAATTTATACTTGCTAGGCATATGAATCCCCCCATAAATTGTTAATGGAATTTTTTTTAATTATTATTATTATTATTAAGGGTTTTATTCCGTACGAACTTGAATCCCCCCATAAATTGTTAATGGAAGATTTTATTATTATTATTATTAATAAGGGTTTTATTCCATGCGAGCTTGTGTCCAGCAATTCTCATGGTGATTTGAAACCAGGTCTTCGTAGTGGTAATGCTCGGCCATTACCACCCAGTCACAACTGCTGGAGTGTTAAAGAAAGTATTATTAGTTGCCCCAAAAATATGTTACTAGAGAGCTACGTTTACAAAACTTATGAAATTTCAAGGTGACAAAAAATTTGAAGCAGTGGTTACTATCTTCAAACAAGCGGAAGGCAATAACAAGTGCAATCTTCAGTTGATGCTTGACCTTGTGCATGCTATTAAGCACTGACATAAAAAGAAAGTCATGGACAGAAATGAGGAGGTGGTGCATGAAATTCACATTTAGGTAATGCAGCTCGGCAAAGATTTCTTTATTTCCGCTCGGGATCTCATCCTGAACAAAGACAAGAATAAGCTTTTAATGCTGTAAAGTTTGAATGAAAGGTTTGAAAACAATGAAGTTATGGCACGTGTGATGAAACAGTAGGGTGCTTATGCCTCCCATATAAATTTATGTGGCCAATTTGATAGAGCTTTCAGTGCCATCATTATTTCATCCATTCAAATATTTTCTAGGGTTGGTTGGGCTTCTTTTTATATTTCTGTCCCATATGAGGCTTGGTGTTGATGCCCTGCTTTGTTTCACTCTTGATGTTGATAAAAAAGCTCGCAATGGGGCATCGACAGCTTGGGTTTCTTCTTTTCACTTTTCAGGAATATGTGAATGCCTTTTCCACAATATCTTTATTTGGACTTTAGAATTAGTCATCAGTGTTTATTTTGAATTTAGATATACACGACAGGATAAGTCTTTAGGATTTTAGTACTTTGGAATCTTGGATAGATAAGTTAGAACTCTTATGTTTCTCTGCAAAATATGTGACTGACCTGGGATAGGAAGGGGGTCTTTAAAACCCGCCCAGATCTATGCTCTTATGCAAAAAACTGACAGCTATAAGTATTTAGAAACATGGTAGATCTGTATCCCCAAATTCTATTGTTTTGATGTAATTGTCGTGATACTGCATAGATATTATTTTTATTAAAACAATTCGCTGTAGACTGCTCTAAAAATAATAATTAATAGTATTCTTCTGCAAATCTAACAGTATGAAAACAAATAAATAACCTGGAGAAGACACTATATATTCTATAAAAACGCTAAATAGCACTCACAAACAATTTACCCCATAAAAGTTCTCTCAAGGATAACATGAGAAAAATGCAATCAGCATCGCATCAAATTCCGCATAATTTTACAAGATGGAGTTGGTTTGCACAAGGGATCCTAGGTTAGTTGGTTTGCAGCTGTGCAAGAGGAGTTGTCATGCTCTCCACCCAGGATCAAATCCCTCCAAAGTTTACAACACAGAGGAGAGAATAAGCTTTAAGAATATGCAATAGAGACAAAAGCAAAAATACAAACTTCTTTGAAAACATTAAAAAAAAAAAAAAAAAAATCTTCATAGAGACCGTCAATACATGATTGTAGAGTCAAATTTATGTAAAATTGTTCACGAATAGATCATAACAGAGACAAACTTGCACTAAATGATTCATGTTCGACATAACAAACATGACTGCTCCATAAGAAAATTCGTATTCAAATAAACACGATGAAATTTAGTTGTAGAGGCCATAATATACAAACTTTTAACAAAATCTTCCATTTAAGACACACAAATCGTAAATATATACTTGCTATGTCAAATTTATTTGAAACTGTTCGTGCATAAACTGTACAGAGACAAATTTTCATCAAAATCGTTCAATCTGACCGTAATAATCCCGAGATATCCATGCGAAAACCATTAAATCTAACCAAAGAGATTGCCGACTTAAGTATATACAAATGTCTAACAAAATCTTCCGTTTTCGCTGCAATAACGCTAAATATATACTTGTTTAAATCAGATTTATGTAAATTTGTTCGTGCAGAAACTGCACAGATGCAAACTTACATCAATTTAGTTCAAATTGGCAGTAATAACTCCGCATTTACAGAAACAATATTACAACACAATAATTCGCCCGTGTTCATACAGAAGCGATCAAATTTAACCCTAGAGACCATAAATTTAAGCAATAGATAAACTTCTAACAAAACCGTAAATATACACTTGTTCAGTCAAAATTATGTAAAAATGTTCCTGCTTAAACTGTAACATAGGCAAACTTACATGAGAATAGTTCAATTTGGCCGCAACACCCGCAAATTTCTTTAAAATAGATCCATATTCATCTAAAAGCGCCTAAATTTCGCTCCAGAGTGCGAAAATTTTCGTCAAACAAATCGAAATGTTCATATTTGCAGGAGAAAATTAATAAAAAGGCCAATTAAGTTGACTTCACCCTCCAATTTCAACATTTTGGCCTGAGATCTGCGAAAAGGAGGCTTATTTCCCCCGGTTTGTTAACCATCCCTTTCCTCTTTATTTTCTTTCATTCACATTCTTTTCTTCTTTGGGATGGATCTGGAATGCCGTAACGTCAAACAACGGGATCGTGGCCGTCGAATCTGAATCTGTATATTGTCGGGATGATCTGAACCGTTCATCGTTGTCCTTACGACAGCAGGACTTTCGTGAGCCCCTTTTTTCGCAGGGCTGACAATGTGACCACTGGCTAAACGGCTTTTCCAGCTCCCTTACACGTGGAAATATATGAACACGTGGCAAAGCTTTCGTTATGTCGGTTAGGATATTTACATTTGGACTTTAGTTGGAAGGTTTACATCGCCAAATCCTTTTTCCGTCTCGAGATGAAAGATATTTTGTCCCATGTAATCAGGGATTTTTGTTGGTCGATTTCTCCAATTTGGCTATAAGCTGTCGCTTCATTGTAGTTTTTGTTTTTTAAGGTTCTACCTTTGGATCTAGTGGATTTAATTAAAACTATTTTTTTATTATTTTATTTGTATTTTTTAAATCGTATTTAAAATAGTTTTTTTTTTTTTTTTTTAAATAATATTATTTATAGATATATTTTTATATTTATGGATTGTTATTTTTTTTCATGGATAAAAATAGTTTTTTGAAACTGACCAAATTCTTTTATATGATGTATTTGTTGATTATTTATTGTTAAGTAAAATGATATTTTTTATTTTAATAGATATTATAGATCTTTAGAAATTTTGTTCATTATTGTGGATGTAATTAAAATTATTTTGTTTCGTTTTATTTTATTTCAAAAATTTGATATTTTTTATCGAAAAAAATAATAAAAGATTTTTAATGTTAACCTTCCAATAAATAACATATTATATGTATCAAAACAGAGATAATGGTAGATAATTGTCAAGAATGGGTCAGTCTCATCACGTGGGAGGATTATAGTGTATTTTGTTATATCATATTACAACCATGTCAATATCAATGACCTGTGCCACGTAATAGAGTATTTCAATCACTTTTAATCGGAATCTAGAATGTTCAGAGTATGGCACTGTTGTAGTGGTTTTCAATTGATTTCACGTTAAAATGTCTTTAAGAAGTGGGTGTAGAGGTATTTTGTGATAGAGATATAGAGCTATATGATTGTATGATATGAAAGAGGTGTCATGTTTCCAATTGGCAGATTGCATCAGTGTTGTCATGCCCTAAACATTTTTTGGTTCCCTTCATATTGTCAATGTCTTCAATATAAAATAATACCATATCTAATAGTGTAACCATAGATCGAGGAGACCACGTTTCTTAATAATTGTTTAGAGTTGTCGCAATGAGGCATTAACATACCACCTATCATAAGAAGCATTACCATTTCAATCAACAATGGGATTTTGTATGTTATCAAGTTGAAAATAGCATTATGTCATTTGTCATATAGGACCCTCGTTCACACCATGTTCATACTTCATTTCTACTGCTCTTTGTCTTCATTTTGACGGCCCTAGTCACGCAAGAAGGTGTCAACGAGTGTACCTCGCTCAGTGGTAAGACTAATTGATCCCCAATGAGAAAGAATGTTTGATTTCATTGAACCCACATAAAAAATTGTCTCTAATTGAAGCCTAGACTAACTAATACCCAATATTAGTCAGAAATGTTTCATATCACTGCACTGACATGAAATATCTCTTTGAAGGCTAGACTAATTGATACTCATTTTTATTTCATCGTACCCTAATAAAATTTCTCTATATTTGAAGGCTAAAGTTATTAATACCCAATTAGAAAATTGTTTTGATTTCATTCTACCCACTTAAAATTTCTCTGCATTTTGAGGCTAACATATGGGGATTCAGATATAACAAAGTTCATTTCTGATGTTTGTGGATGTTTTTTCATCTTATTTTCATTTAATACTTCATATGTTTTTCCCCTTTATTAAGGAAGTGTAATAATTTTGTTGATTGAGCTACCTAATGTCATGTAGGGCCTATTTTGTGGCATATATTGTAGGTGTTAATAAGATATTATCACACCCTACTTTTCCTATTAGGTTACTCATTTGTTTTACATTAATGTGGCATACCACATTGACTTATTTAGTTAGAACCTTAAATGATTGAAGACATTACCTGTATAAATGGTATTCCTATTTTTAACATAAACGATGTTTAGTTAAATGTATTTTTATATATTATGTTGTTTGGACTAACATAAAATATAAATGTTTTTGAAATTGATGTGTTTTAATGTCAAGTATGTTATTGAATGAATGTTAGATGGTTTATTTATAGTAATGAATTGCACAATTTCATTGATATGTATCAAGCAAATGTAACACTCACGATGAGTGGATTTGAAACTACTACCTTGTTTTGATAACATCAAATAGTAATGACATTATTATGATACCCAACATTAAATAAATACATTGTTATTTTTCATCAAATGTATTTGATGAATATGTTGGAATGATACGCATCAAGAAGCACACACACTATTAACCTTTTCATCCTCATTCCTGTTAATCCTCTCAAGCGAGAAGATGAAATGTGGAGAAATATTTTTGTGATGCAGCATATGATGACTTCTCTTCTTTTATGACAATACAAATGAGCGTTTATCACTATCTTTGGTCCCAAAGTCTTAACCTCGCCCATATGTTATTTCCATAGCATTAAAGTTTATAGTCATCAAGTTTTTACAGGCCAAGATAGGCATTTGTTCTCCTTACAACATCGAGTTGGTCGTGGTAGCTAGACTACGTGTTCAAGTCACCAATGCAAGTAACATTTATTAAAATTTTGTAAAATACAAATTTTAATTAGTAAGAAATATATTAAATTGTAAAAAGAGATCATGTGGGGTAGTGAATTACAAAGCTTTTAAACCTTCTCCATGTATAATGATCATTACTAGCAACTCTGGTATTAAAATTTGATATTTATTTTATTTTCCTCATTTTGTCGGACCTTGTTAATATTTGACATCAATAGTTGACAAAAAATACTTAGTTCTACCCAGAAAATGTCCATACATTTCATAAAAGAAACATTCAAAGTAAATTTATGAATTTAACTTCATTATATTTTTATGGTTAAAAAGATTTATTAAATATAAAAATAAACAACTATTTTAAAATATTAGAATTTCCTTACACATGGTTTGCGCCCTCATCAATGCTAAGGAGTTGCGTTCAAATAAAATTGTACTCGACCTTAATCTTTTTCAACCAAAGGACATTAATGAACAACAGACATTGTTCCTCTATAGGTGAATGCATTTAATGGAAATACATTGAAAATTCAGCCTGACCAACAAAAAATAATTGATGATAAACCAATCAATAGTTGCACCTTCCTTCTGAACAACAAATTAGATGGATACATTTAATGAATTCAACTAAAGATTTATATATAAATAAAGGACGTCTCCCTCAAATTATATCACATTGCAATGAAGAGGAGCACACTGGGATTGGGAGGATGCTTTCCACAGATAAGCATAGCCAGACAAGGAATGAGACACCCAAGAAGGAAAATAAAGCCGTAGAAGATAATTTTGGTGTAAAGAAAGAGGACACCCTGTAAGTGAATCAACAGTTACGCAAAGGTAATTTATGTCACTTGTGAATTCATTTGCCTATATTTTAGCCATTTTTTTATAAATGTTGTGTTGTACTCTATTACTTAACTAGATCTTTAATCTGCCTATAACTAGAGCTTATTGGGTATGAATAATGCATTCAATATGTAGATAAACATTAGTCCATAGTCTAGGAGAGTCAGATAATATTTTAGAATAAAATCTTCCATTGAAAGAGAGAATATCGCCATCTGAAGTATGTCATAAAATTATATGTATTCAAGTGCCAAATAGGCGTTGAGTTGTGATAGAGATAAGGTGACCCAATTGTTCTCATCCCAATGCCCATACTTGATTAACACAAGCGCCACTCATATATAATGGGTTATGTGTGAGTCAAAAACATATATGAATTTCCCAATAGGATGCCTTCCAAACATAAAGGAAATAAACCCAATTATTTTATTCTTATTTTATTCTTATTTTATTATTAATATATCTAGATACTAAAACTGAACATTTATAGTATCTTAGACTTGTACATTTGATAATTATCAATCAGGGCTCTACCCTTCAGTTCTAGACCTCCCTGTTGCTGGAAATTACACATTCACCATCTCATTATGCCTAAATGCCTATCTCTTAGTCCAATCCATATCATTCTAATGACCATGGTCTCATGTATTACATAAAAAAAATTAAAATCTAATAATTATTATTCATTGTCAATTTCAGATCTGTACATGTTTTCTAGCCCTCCAGACACTGTTGGCCATAAGGGACTCTACCACCAATGGTAGTGTCCAGAGCCTTATCTAGTGTCCAATTGCTAAAATTTATTTTTATTGCAAATGATTTGAAACCTATGAGTTGGCCTATTTTTCTTATTCACCCCTACCGTGAGATAATTTCAAAAGGTGTGGTATAAATACAAGTTTAATCCTTCTCATCTATCATCTAGCAAATACCCAGTAAACACCAACCAAAGCTAAATCTTGTACAAGAACTTTATTCTACCCTATTCATCTCTATTTTCATATCAAGCATAGAAGTAGTCATATTAAAGGTATGAAATATTCAAAGAGCAGCCATGAATGATATTTGTCAAATTACAAGCTATATCATTGCATGCATAATAATTTAGTATATTGCACCTTTGTGCACATGCTTTCCCATGCATAGGAGAGAACTGCATAAGTATGAGGCCCTCTTTAAACTATTGGTTATATAGGCAACACCCATTGACAAAGAGGTATTTAGGGCAGCTTGACAATGTGAACCCACTAACTCATTTTTTAGCAAAACTCACTCTAAGGGTGAAGAAAGGTGAAGAATTAAAGTTTGATCAATTAACAAAGAGCAATAACCTGTATCCCAAATCTAAGTGCATCAACAAAAAAGTGACAGAAAACCTAGAATAACGAAGTTGCCTGCATCCAAATCTAGTCATTGTTTTGTACTAGACACTTGTGTCATAATTAGATAATAATGTCAATAGTAGTGTCTGTAGACACCTAAAACTAGCCATCGATAACCTCTAACCAAGCTTTTGGCCAATCTCTACCCAAAATGCACAATTTGGCCTAAAAACACTAAAACATGCTAAATAATATGAAACTGACATATTTAAGTGTTGATTTTGGCCAGGGTATCCCTAAATGGGGCAATATAATTTATGAGCCAGCTAACTTTGATCAGATCATTTCGAGGCAAAATGCCAATTTTGCACATGGGTGCTCTAGATTGCTCTTTCCTATCAAATCTTTTATACAAGATATGTGCCTTCGTTATTTGTTGTTGGTAACATCTTAAATAAGAATACGGTTCCAACACATCAGACAATGCCTTCCAATTCCAATCCAATCAAATTTTAGACCAATAACAAGGCATTCCAATCAAATTAGGTAATTTGTGAACAATGTGCTTAATCATGCTTAAGAGCTAATTAACCCAAATCAAGGCCTAATCAATAATTCCATGGAAATTTGTTGAATAATTTATTTTGGAAATGAATGTTGAATATCTGCATCATCAAGTGACCTTATTTCTTGAGAAGACATCCCTAAGCCATAAATGACACAAATATCAAGATTCATGCCTCCCATGCCTCATCAATGCTTCCATGATGCCCTCCATGCCTCTTAATTGCCCCTTATTCCAATGTCATGATGAGGATAATTACAAACTTAATTCAAAAAATTGAATTAATCCTCAACCACACATCTCAATCTTGAGATGGATGGTTGAGGTTGATTCTGATCAAATCCAAAAATCTATAAGCAGGAGCCTTACCACATCATTTCTAAGCTTTCTTGATGCAAAGTTATAATGTCAAATTGGTTCCAAAAGCTTCAAGCAATTAATGTTACCATGTTAAATTGATTCCAAGCCAAGCCAAGCCATAAACCAAAGGTGCCAAAGAGAAGAGGAGATAGCCAAGCCTCCTTTGATGAAGACTTCATGAGCACAAGCCGAGCAAGCCACTTTTACAAAGGCATTTGGAGCATCCAAGGAAGGTGAAAGAATTCTTGTGTTTGATTCATTACTTTTTAGTTGTGTTTATCATTTGCTTTTATTAACTAGGCTCTCGCTAGTGTCTAAGCCTAGAGATGTTATGTTATTAGTGTGTTTATTCCATTTTGTTTTTATTTTGAAACTAACACCATACTAACCATCCTCTCTTGAGTCAAATTATTAGATCACGTAATGGCATTTCCGATGGGACAAGATACATCTCACACCTAAAGGAGATCCTTTTGCAACTCTAAAATATTTATTTGAGCCCTTAAAATTGTTGAAAATTATTTTTCTAACTTTATTTTACCATTTTTAGTTACCTTAGTTTTACATAATAATCGACGTCGATAAGTAATATCGACATCAATTTCCTGCTCAACTAACGTCAATTAGCAAAACTGACATCAATTAGATCTCGGTTAGCCAATAACTGACGTTGGCGGTAATAACTAACGTCGGTCACTATGTTTTTCTAAAAACATAGACCCAAGAGCTACTTTTTCAAAATTCATTATTTCAAGCTAAAAAGAGCTTCAAAGCTAAAGGACATGCTAACAATTTTGTTATAGGACAAGCCTAATATTTGCTCAAAACATGTTTAAATCACATTTGCATGCTTAAAAATCAATTAGGAACCTTATTTTTGGTGTTTAAAAAAGAATTTAAGTGTTTTTGGTGAATGTTTTCAAAGTTTACAACTAAGACCAAGGGGTCAAACGAACACCACCAAATCTTTCATTTTGGGTTTAAAATTGAACACACTTGTCAAGTTTTGTTTGTAATAGTTGTTTAGTTAGATTTTGTTTGGCAAAGAGAGGAATGTTGCATGTATTCTCTTGTATTTGTCCCCTATAGGGAACCCTTGGAATCAAAAGTGTCATTCTTATTGCAAATAGCCTAGTCCAAGGCTTAGAAAGAAAGTCGTCTAAAGCACTCCCCAAAAACTCATCAAACTTTGGGTGATCTTGAAAATGACCTTAAAGTCTTTCTACTTTCATGCTTTATTTATTTATGCATCTTGGATTGCGAGGGGGGCTTCATCACCTCCCACAAGTTCTTTAGAGAAGCTTTGACCCAAGGTTTCATCTCCTGACATTGACTTTAGTTGGCTCCTTTGGAGTTGCACACGGGACGTAATGGCACTTTGGACATCGCACTACACTAAGCGAATAACATGATGTAGTGGTTGCAAAAAAGACTAGACCTTTTTGCAACAAGTCAAGTGATACGGACCCAAAATCCGTGCTTTTCTTTTGCATTATTTGGAATGAAAGTCATTATGTAATTGATTCCCCTAGATCATTTGAAAACTTGTTAGATCTTAGACAAATCCCCACTTGCCACATAAGTATTGTTGGTACAAGGTGCGTCGCAAAGTCCATGTCACGGTATTATCATTTGAGAGAAGGGCAGGTGTAAAAACCCTACTATATAATATGCATTTACTTTTGGATGAACACTTAAAATCCTCTTGAATGACGTATATTGACGAATTCCAATAATACTAAGCAACCTTGTCAGTTTAGGATCTAAGGGTGATTAATTAGTTGGTCTTATCTTAGTTTAAAGTCTTGTTCAGAGTCAAAACTTTGTGTAAACAAACAATCCAATCCAAACACGTAGTCTAGATTTTTCTTTGAATAAAGAGACGTTGTACTTCCTGCGTGAGATCATCAATTTGCCTTGTTCAAAAAGTTCATCAAAAGCTTGAGATTCATATCATCCACTTTGGCATAGTTATGATTACCAATTGAGTCTAGACCTTTACCAAAGTTGTTTAAGTCATTCACTTATAATCTAAATTCAGAATTACACCTTTACAAGTTAATAGGGTTGATGTGTTAAGTGGGTTCACCATTTGCACTAAACTTGAGGGAACTTAGGTTTAATTTCTAATTTAGGTTGAAGGCCGCTTAAAACTCATAATCATTATCATCACTTAATAGACTTAAGCCATTTTGTGCTAAACACTTCCACTTTAAGTCTATACACCACAACATTTTGAGTCAAGAAAGGTAGTGTTATGTTGTCAAAATTGTAGGAAAATGTCTTTGCCTAAGAGATTTTTTGAAATAAACCTTTTTTGTCACACTTTTTGGGTAGTATAGCATCGTTATGCTGTCCAAAACATTTCAAACATTGTTTCATAGACCCTCTTGCATAGAGTTCCAAATTTGTTCCTACATTTTTAGACCAATTCGAGTGTACTTTTTGTGATCTTTTATCTAAAATGGTTATACTATTCACTTTTGTCTAGCTTATTTGTCCAAAAGAACCCATTTTTATACCATTTTTTTGTGAGAAAATAAACTATAGCTAAAGTGTCTTTTGTTTCATACCTTATACCTAGTTGACCAAATTCATGTCCAAGAATCAAATGCCTAGTGTTTTTTAGAAGTGTTTCAAATCTATTAGATTAAAACTTTCATCTATTTTCAAAGTCTATATTTTGACGTCATTTGGCCAAGAGTCCTAACACATGCCTTGTTTGAGCCTAGATTTTGACATCGTGTTTGGCCAAAAGACCTAACAACTTTTAAATTCCTAGATTAGATTGATTTGAAACACTTCGACCTTAGAGTTTGGCATTTTAATTTTAGGTTCATTTACTTGCTTATCTTTATGTGAATAATGAAACATCAAATACTTCACGCTAACTTGTTTCCTCACAAAACTTTGAATAATCCTTTTCATCCTTTTGACAAATCTAGACCAAGTTAGGACATTATATGTTTTAGATATTGTCTTTTTCTAGAGTTTGTAGAACTCCTTGACCTTTTTATCACAAAGCATTGACTATGGATCCCAACATGTATTCCTACACTCATAGTGGACTCATGTACAATCTATGGATTATTAATATAGTTGCACAGGAAGAAATGGTGCAAACCCCTATGCGGATAATATTGTTTATGAGATGGATTCTTATAACTCTTATAATACTCAATCAGGGGCACAAAGCCAATATATATTGGCTAAATATTTGGTTAACACACAACCTTACACATAACAAGACCAAGATCAAATCGCACAATACTTAGCTACAATACCTGTAGTGGACGAGCCAGTACTTCAACAGTCATATTCTACTAATACGTCTTCCACGTATGATCCATTTTTATTTGAGCGACATTTGTTAAAGAACAAAGATGAGATTTTGGTTAGATCCATAGAGGTAGGGGCTAAATTGCCAGTAGACTTCCCCCATGAAAATTTACCAAGTCTAGTAAGAGTGCCCCGTAATATCATTTACGATCAACAGGCTTCTTCTAGTAATCCTATGGCTCTAGTCCAAATAGCGTATCAAGACCCTAATATATCTAGTCGAGGCAAAAACATCATGGAAGATCACTTTAACCAAATGCAAACAACATATCAAACATATCTGAATCTAGCACATGATTTCAATCAGATGAACATGGTAAGTAAGCCTCTCATTGACCTAGTTCCTTCAACACGAGTGGTGATAGAGTTAACTAGACAAGAGAATCCAAATTCTAACCCATTCGTACAAACCATTTCAATGGATAACTTGATGCATATGCCCATTATTGAATAAGTGTCTTCGGCCTCTACACATAATAGCGAGCCAAACATAGTATATAATGTGTAAATAATGTCTAGTCCCGATCAAAGTGGTACTAATGCACAAATAACTAGCCAACAACATGTGCCTATAGTTAATCCTATGAGTAGATAATCATACCAAGGAGTAGGGGTTTGTACACCCCAGCCCTAACCAGTTCCTTCCTCGAGTGTACAACCTATGGGGTTAGGTAATCAAACAATGACCAATGTCACACCTCAACGATAAAATGTGGCGAATCCTACTCCCCCTCAATAGGTAGTGAGTAGTATTCCATAATAGCAAACACAGTCTAGTGTATCAACGCAACAAAAGATGAATACATTACCACCTCAATTAGGGGTAATAAATGTTCCACCCCACCAAGTAATGATGAACATACCTCTTCAATCGCAGAATAATATACCAATCCAAAACCAAACAATGACTAGTCAATAACATGAAAATATTGGTCAATGATAGATGTCAAATCTATAACCTACTTTCACTCCCTCATTGGGATTCATGCAACAAGGAGGTCCTCATGTTTCTCAAGTACCTACTAAACCATTTGTTCAAAATGTGCCATAAATCTAGAGACAGGGTCTTGGTCCACAAGTTACCACTCAACAACAAGGTTCAATTAGTCAACAACATGTCCTTTTCCAACCACAACAGGCACATTATAATTATATCCCTCCATCTTAACCACAAAATCTCCTAAGTTAAACCTTTATCGCCAATACAAACTAGAATATCATGCAACTAAATGTGCAATTTCAAGTACATCCCAATCTACATATGTGTATTCTCGGTCCATTCCCCAACCAAACCAATGTACCCTAATAGGTATCTCCATCATACCTTGGTCAAA
Source organism: Torreya grandis (assembly GCA_037957365.1). NCBI lineage: Eukaryota > Viridiplantae > Streptophyta > Pinopsida > Cupressales > Taxaceae > Torreya > Torreya grandis. Next base: position 2,359,904 of record JARHVA010000195.1, read on the forward strand.
GTGTCCCACTTGTGACCTCCCAACCATCTATCCAAACCTAAATTCTCCTTCAAACCAGTATTCCATCTAGTTTTCTATCCCAAGAATTGCAACAGATGAAGGATGCAATTACTATCATTCAGGTTGGGAAGTAGACCAAAAAGTTCAAATTGGATGACATATGTTCCTATCCATTCAACATGGATTATTTGTAGATACCATTTCCTCTAGGATATGAACCACCGATATTCAATAAATATAAAGGGAAAGGTGATCCTAAGGCTCATTTGACCGAATTTTTTGTCACATGTCAACTAGTGGTATATAACAACATATACATTTTGTTGTTGTTTCCAAGGAGCTTGGTGGGATAAGCCTTGGAGTGGTTTTTGAAGTTGCTCAAAAAATTAGTAGGAGATTTTGATAATATTTTTGATAATTTTGTGCAACACTTTTTCTGTAATCTCAAACATGAGATTTTATTAGTGGACTTGACACAAGCAAAGCAACAAGTTGGGGAGAGTTTTACAAGTTATTTACAGTGATGGAGAGCCCTTGCAAGCCATTTCACCCATAGTTTACCAGATAAACAATTAGTTGTAGTGTTTACCAAAAATTTACATAGTAAGATAGCTTACCGTTTGGAACTACAATGAGTGCATACTTTCAAGGAGATCATTGACAAAGGTTTGTTGATTGAGAGGGTGCTCATCAATAAAAGAGACATAAAGCTTAATTCAACTAATCAAAATCAAGGTAACAATTAGGGAAATGACCAAAATCCCATTCAAGTGCAAGCATTACAATTAGCACAAGGCAATAATCACAAAAGACCAAAGCAATTCAACCGCAATAAGAATGTTATGGGAAATGGAGTAATTGAATCTCATCATGTCCAAACTATAAAGACATCATCTACACCACCTTTTCAGCTTACTCCTACCAAACAACCTCTCCAACCAATGCCGTAAGCACAACAACCAAAACCTGCACAACAAATACAACAACCGTTACCATTGCAAACCCCTCCTCCTAGAAGAACCATGCCTGCACGTCGTGTCTTTAGTGACCTAGGAGAACCTATTGAGTTTATATTCCTTAAGCTTACTACCGCTAATCTAATTAGTTGGCCTATACCAAAACATTAACTGTAAAGTATTCCTTATCCTGATTGGTATCATGAAAATGAATTTTGTGACTATCATCAGGTCAATGGACATAATCTACAGTGATGTGTCCAAATCAAGAATTTAATTGAGAATATGTTAGAGAATGGGGAGATAAAATTGGATAATGGTGCTTCTAATTCTAATCAAACTCTTAGGATCTATCAAAACCTTTTTCCCTGACATAACAATCAACAATAGCAAAATAATTAGCAATAATAACAACAACAACCAGTGCAGCAACAAAATCAACAGTATCAAAATCAAAGGCCAAACTAGCAGAACCAACAAAATCAATAGTAGAACCCACAATGACAGAATAATCTAAGGTCAAAACAGTAACAACCAATAAACCTACCAAGCAGTTGCACATGATTACAACAGGGTTGTAGGTCGTATTGTAAGGGGTAGTGTTAATACCATCTCCATTAATCCTCGACCAAGTACTAATCAACCTAGACCATTGCTAAATAATAATATTCAGCCAAATCACATGGATAATCCTTTTTTGACTTAGGAGTGCATACAAGGAAACCAACAAACTAGGACTACCCCTTTTGGATCTTATAGCGATAACTTGTCCTTGTCACGTGACCACATGCAAGTGCACTCACAATCGAGACTTGTCATATCTGGTCCCACACCATTCTCAACATTAGTTAGCAATAATGGTCTAGTATTTAATCTCGATTGTGCAATCACAACTTGAAGGTCAAAGATTAATATCCCAGGCCCACAACCATCCGCCACTTTGCCTATCATCCAACCAATCATTCAACCTCAAAATAAACCATTCACTACTGACCAAGACAAGAAGTTTGATATCGTGGAACAATTGCAGAACACACCAGCACAAATTTCTATTTGAGATTTACTACAGACATCAATAATCCATAAAACATCTTGAATGAGTTTTTGACCCAATCCACTGTTGCCAGTGACATATCCCCTGATAACTTTCAAGTGTTGGTTGGACACCTACCTCTAACCCAACAAGTCACATTTAACCAAAGTGATATGTCTTCCCTTAGCCCGCTCCATAATAATCCATTATACATAGAGGTTTATATAAAATGGTGTAATGTGAAACGTGTCCTTATCGACAATGGATACAGTCTCAACATAGTTTCTCTAAAGCTCATCAAGCCTCTTGGGTACACAATAGCAGATCTCTAGCTAGAAACAATAACTATCAAAGCCTATGATAATCGGGAAAGAGAATCACATGGCACCATTAGCTTGCCAATTATCATTGGGCCTTTAATCCATGATACACTTTGCCATGTGCTTGATCTTGAGTTGTCATACAATGTGCTTCTAGGCAGGCCTTGGTTACATGAGATTCGTGCAATCTGATCAACGTTGCACCAATGTATCAAGTTTTCTCATTTAGAGATAGAAGTGAATATTTCAAGAGATTTACATCCATATGAACACTACAATCATCATGAGGTCAAATTTCAAAGATATAATTATCAGTACGACATGAATCCAAGTTCCAAGCAGGATAAAGGAAAAGCTATACTTATTGATTCCTCATCAAATAACTACATAGATCCTAATACCCTGGATTCCCTTTCACACATGCCACCCATTGAAGCTTCTAATCATTTCACCATTTTCAGATAATGGACTAGGAGAGTATGTGACCCATGATATATTTTATATTGCCAATCTTCCTCAGAATCTGAAAACCTTTAGGCGACCTAAAGTCATCCCAAATATGCATTGGCAACAAAAGAACAAAGATAAGGGACCTATCACATTTGTATCAGTATTTAGCCTAGGACTTGACCCTCTTGAAGGGGATGAATCATGGTTATACAATGATAACCAAGCTGATTGTTATAAAAATGCAAAGTATCTTATTCCCAATAGGATCATGGAGCGTCACAATTGTGAAGGAAGAGGCCTCAGACTGAATCAACAAGGAACCATCGAGCCAATTTCTATGACTAAGTATGAAAGACCTTAAGTCACCATATGGGGGTGACCCCAGATATCTTATTCAAACTCCATCACCAATGACTAGTGATGATGATGCCAATAGTGGAGCAAGGTCCGATCATAGCCTCACCTTTGATAACCTAGTTGAAACCAACCTGTTTGATAACAGTGTCATTTGTACCCTTACCTTGGCCATTCATCACAACCCTTTGCCATTATATTATCCTCTATCGATAGATTGGGACTAATAAAAATCTAGTCTGCTAATTGACGAGTTCTAGAATGATGAGGCATTATATGATTTCTTAGGCCTCAGAGATAATGTTTCATTGGGAGATCACAAATCAGGATTCTCAATCACATTGGATCTTGTCGCCTATTTTAGACGGCGTGTGAACACCCTTAGCCAAAAACAAAGAAGTAAAATATCGAGGTTCCAAAGTGAAAACCTCTTTGAGGAGCTTTTTAACTAGGGAAAAAGTAAAGATAAAGTCCAGTCTAGTGGTGAAACCCTGATTCAGGTGCCATTAGATGGGTGTGTTCATTTTTCTTCAAATTTAGACCAAGATCCCACCAATGATGACCTTGCTTGCAGATCTGAGTTTAGTTTTGAGCAATGAGAAATATTTGATCAAATTCTCTAAGAATTTTTAACTATTTTTGTCACATGGCTAGATCTTCCATTAGGAGACTCAGATTCATCATGCCTAGAGAGGTTGAAGAGCAAGTCCTAACTAAAGACTTTGACATAATTCAATAGTTCAAATCATTGCCTACTATCCTAGAAGATGGTTCGACCCTTCTACTTGAAGTTACACTAGAGGTAAATATCATACTTAAAATGGATAAAATTAGGCATGTCCCTCATTGAGGAGGAACGTGATGTCTTTATTGCTCTGTTAAGAGAATTCGTAGATATCTCTGCATAAGCCTATTCTGACATGCCAGGTTTAGACCCCACCTTGGTTTTGCACCACCTTGTGGTTAATCCTAATGCCAAATCAATAAAACAAAAGCTATATAAGATGTATCCTTGTATTATTGTATTGGTAAAGAAAGAGTTGAAAAAACTCTTAGAAGTCGGATGTATTTGATCCATTGACTACTCAGAATGGATCTCTAATGTGGTACCTATTAGTAAAAAGAAGGGATCAAAATTTGTACTAATTTTTGAGACATCAACAAAGCTTGTCCCAAAGATGATTTTATCTTGCCTAATATTGACATGATCGTTGACTCCATGATCGGTTATGAAATGCTTTCACTCATCGATGGCTTTTCAGGATACAACCATATCATAATAGCACCAGAAGACCAACATAAAACAATGTTCACCACTCCATGGGGAACATTTTGTTATCAAGTGATGCTATTTGGCCTTAAGAATACTGGAGCTACATATCAAAGGGCCATGTCTGTCATATTCCATGATATGATGCATGATATTGTTGAAGACTATGTCGATGACATATTAGGAAAATCCAAAACTAGGGTTGACCATCTAGTAGTGTTGCACAAGATATTTGAAAGACTACGAGAGTACAAAGTCAGACTAAATCCAAAGAAATGTGTGTTTGGTGTAACCTCAAGAAAATTACTTGGCTTCATTATTCACCAAATGTTGACTAGAACACCATATGTAACTGTGATGTTGTCGAGACAAGCATTCACCTTGACAAAATGTCTTTGAGATAATGGTCCCACTAGGTGTGCCATAACTATTGTCACCAAATCTTGTAACCTATAGGATGTTCTTCAAGCTTACTCTAATATTTGGGCAACATTAGAATAATTATATGCATGTGGGTTGCCTATGGTAGAGGTAAACATCTATGTTTAAGGGCTAGCTCTCTAGATTGATCCTTGAATGCTTATCACCTACACTAACTATTTGTTTGGATCAAAAGGGATATAAGTGACATGAAAATAACCTACTCTACTGAGGTGATACACCATAAATATCTCCACTAGACTAGCATACCATTGCACCAAGAGACATGACTCACAACACTAGTCTTAGAATCCTGAATTACTCTAACATTAGTATTTCAAGCATGGAGGTGATATGCATGGAACTACTCAAGGCAAGTGAATCATAAGTTATATTCCACTTAATATAAACAAATTCACTAGCTACACTTCATGTGACTTGTTAAAGAGAGAGTTACTTGCATCAAACATGAAATGGTTGAGAGAAAGCAAGGATAAACACTAATCACTTTACTATTCACTATACACCACTTCACACACTTATACAAGATATCTTGTGAACTCAAAACCAAATTGTATATCTTATTTCAAAGGCAAAGTACAATATCAAACTAGTAGGGCTTTTCCATACCAAGTGTGTAATTACAATATAAAAGCCAAAATGGTTTGCATTTATAGAACACGTGAGAAGAGAGAGAAGAAGGGAAGTTTAAGGGACACAGTGCCACATTTCAAGGCATAAAAACTAGTTACATTATAGGGGAATGAAGTGGAGAATAGAGGTATATAAGGTCTTCTTAGACAAGTATCCATCTGAAGCATCAAATTCTTTCAAAGCTAGTGTAGGGTCTTCAAATGGCCTTCTTGAAAACTACCTTAATGATGAACCATCTCTTGAGTGCTTGAAACTGGACTAAGGAGAGTTGAGACCTATGTGTTGGGTGAATATATTGTCACCAGCTAATTGATGAGCAAAATAGGTGATTTCAACCACAACATAAGGAGATTGATTGACCAAGTGTGCAGGTTTACCACATTAAAAGGGGACAAATCTCTCCTCTCATCAAGGGGAGGTTCCCTGTAACTATGAGGAGCTATATATATATATGCAAAAAATAACACTCAAGGGTAGGACAACACCATCCATCTCTCTTTTTTTAAAGATGATGTTCACAAACAAACAAAAAATTCATGTGAAAACACTGAAGGCACTTCTCTACTTTCAGAATTCATCTTACAGCAAACAGCAGGAGTTCTTTCTGATAGATAACAAGTAACTAATAACAGGGGGCGTAGTAACCAGCAGAAAAAGATGTAGCACAAAGTCTCCACCTCGACTACCCAAGAGTGAAATACGAAGGATAATGGGGGCACAAAGTCATCCCAAGATCCTTTACACATAAACAAATAGAAAACACACTAAAGACAATAGTGGCATCACAAAGTCTTCCCACAGTTGGCTTCAAGACACCTTCCTGATTACTTCCACTAGTTCTACTTATTTCATTCAATGGATAAGAACACCTTCAAGAAACAGAAATAAGAACAATTTCTTAAATGACACAAGCTATTACAGCACAAAGTTTGAAAGTAACCTGCTTTCTCATTCAAATAAAGAAACATGATTAACAATCTGAGCTCAAAGTCTCAATGATTGCCTCTCAATTTTGGCAGAGTTTTGCTTCTATAACCAAAAGATCCCCTTTTATAAAAGAAGAGATTTATAATATATAGCAGCTCAGAAAGACTTGGCGCTTTGTTTCATAGAATGACCCATGTTGCATTCAATGCCTTGAATGCATTTTTAGTTTTGTCAAGCGGCCATGCTGAAACAGGGCATCTGCCTTAACTGTGGCATGTCAATTCATCTCAAAATATCTTCTCCTCTGCATGGGTCGTTTGATCTTTCTCCCAATAGGTACGTAGTTGTCTCTTCACTTTCCTGTCAAGGAAGAAAAATAGGCTGCTCCTTTTAATGCTTGTGAGCTTAGATGTCTACTTGGTGGACTATTCCACCTATCGAAAATAACTCTTACGTAGATATTTATGGTCTTTCCCTCTTTCATGTTGCAATTTGAGCTCTCATGCTATCTTTTCCCTTTTTGCTGGCTCTTTTGGCTCCCTCTTCAGTTGGTCATTGAGTTTGTTTTCAGGTTTCGTGCCACATTTGAGAATCAATGGATATTTCATTACCCTAAATTTGATGTTCACAAGGACGTCATTAGTTCACTGGTTCAACGGTTTGGGTGGCCTTCTCGGCTCCTTGGTTCCATCGCTTCTTAGAAGCCTTTGTTTTCTCTAAGTCTCTCGAGCTTTAAAATTCCTTCAGCTTTGTCTTTGGAACACCCCAAAGGGAAGGTGTCCCTTCGGGCTTTGAGAAAGGTCCATTTCTTGGTCATCGAGAGCCCCCCTGCAAGGGTACCTGCCCTTTAGGGTCTTGAGAAAATTTGATTTCTTGGTCTTCGAGAGTCCCTCGCAAGGGTACCTACCCTTTTGGGTCTTGAGAAAGGTTGATTTCTTGGTCACCGATAGCCCCTCGCAAGGGTACCTGCCCTTGCAGGGTCCTTTGAGCAGTCTTCTTTCTTAAATCCTTCAAACAAAATGTCTGAAGGAATTCCTTCGAACATTTTCTTCGAATAATTGGTTTCATTTGCCTTAGTCGCTTCCCGTTGGGCCTTTGATCATTCCTCTAGACAAAATGTCCAAAGGAATTCCTTCAAACAATTTGTCTGAAGGATTTCCCTTATAAAATTAGCCATGAAAAATATTTCTGAAGGATATCCTTTTGTTCCCTTTTGTTCACTGCCCTCCACAAGGGCACTTGCCCTTTGGGCTTTGGGGGACTCCTTTGAACCGCTCGATTGAATCAACTAATTGAAATTGCCTAAGTGTTGGGAACTTATTTCTTTCCTTTAGAGTCTGTAGAAATCAACCTATAGAGTCTATAGAAATTAGCCTACGGAGTTTGTAGAAACAACCCTGCAGAGTCCATAAAAATCAGCCTGTAGAGTCCATAGAAATCAGCTTGTAGAGTCCATAGAAATAAGCTTACGGAGTTCGTAGAAACATGCCTACAGAGTCCGTAGAAATCAGCCTGCGGAGTTCATAGAAACAAGCCTACAAAGTCTGTAGAAATAAGCCTACAGAGTTCATTAGCTGAAAAAGCTTAAATAATAGAGAATTTGATTACTCAGAACAATTTTTTGAGAAGAGAAAAGAGAATTTTGGCTTGTAGGACCAAAATAGTTCATATGTTGTCCCAAAAATGAGTGACAGATTTTGAGAACAACAATTGGCTCCAGTTGGGAAACTTCCTTCAGTTGAAATTTTAAAACAGTTGAGGGGAGTAGAACCCAGAATCTCCAGTACCTTCAAGTATGTCATTGGGCTACGGAGTCATGCTACCCAAAAAATAAAGGTGCCAAAAATGAAAATGAAAAACACAAAATAGAACTAAAGACTATATAAATATTCTTATGTACAGATGATCTTATATGATACTTCAAGAATTGAAGTGCTTCAGATGCTGCCCATTGTGAGGCAGAGAATAGGGTGTGCCATCTTGATACTTCAACAGAAAACTATTTTCACCATTGAGCTGATGGATAGTAAATGGACCTCTTCATAAGGAATCAAAATTTCCATGCATTCCCTTTGGTTCTCTTCTCTTGTCCCATAACAGAACTTGATCTCCAATCTGGAAATCATAGGTTTTTGTTTTCTGATCGAAGAGCTTCTTCACCAGACTTTGATGCACAGTAATTTAGTCCACCACCATAGTTCGCTGCTCATCCAGTTCAATCAAGTACATGATCCTTTTGCTAATGGAGCTTTCATATGTCTGATCTTTGACTACTTTTGCCAATTTTAGTGCTGGCAATTCCAAGGTGATTGGTATCTCTGCATTGAGACCATACAAAATTTGGAATGGTGACATACCTATCACCCTCTTGGTTGTAATTATGTTTGCCCATAAAGCATGAACCAATGCTTTATGCCATGTTCGTTGGTTGTCATCCACCAACTTCTTGATGATGGTCACCAGGTTCTTATTGCTTGATTATGCTTAGCCATTCCCTTATGGAAAATAATTAGAGTGGGAAAGGGTAATACCATAATGAAAATAGAATTGAGTGATCTCATGAGAAGAGAAATAGGCTGCATTATCTGTGACAATCTTGGTTGGGACCCCAAACTTGGAAATGATGTTTTCCTTGAGGAAATCGCATACCACTTTTGAAGTAGCATGCTTGGTTAGAATTGCTTCCACCCATTTGGTGAAGTAATCTGTGGCTTTGAGAACATAATCATGTCCAGCGCTTGAAGATGGGTTTACAACACCAATAAAATTGATTCCCCATTGCTGAAATGGGTCTTTTATTAGCCTGGCTTGAGAGACAGAGCAACTAACTTAGGTCTTCCAATGAACTGTTGGCATAGTTCACAACTTCGTACCCATTTGTATGCATCTTGAAACAGAGTAGGCCAATAATACCTAGCTTGCAGAATCTTATGAGCAGTTATAGGCGCAAAAAAATGTCCTCCACAGGCTAGATTATGAAAGGACTCTAAAAGTTGGTTCTATTGCTCTTTATCCACACAGCGAAGGAACACTCCATCAAGGTTCCTCTTATACAGGCCATTGTCCCATAAGATAAAATTGGTAACTTTCAATTTAACAGTTCTCCTTTCTTTACGAGACAAATGAGTGGGACACTCACCATAAGTAAGGAAATGAGTAATACTTGAATACCACTCATTCGTGGTGGAGACAAAGAGGACTGTTGGCATGTCTTCCACTTCTGTTTCTTCATGCCCTACTTCTTCGAATCTGTTGTCAGCAATCAATTGGCAGAGGCCCTTTTCTCATACAAGTTTCGTTGATTTGATAATGAGATCAAACTCCTGGATTTTAGCAATCCAATTGCCCCTTTTGGTTCCAAACTCTTATGGAGTTAATATGGATTTGACTGTGATATCAGGAACCAAGGTAATAGTGTGTGAATTAAGGATGTAAAAATGGAAGTGTTTTACTACCTTTATCACTGCATAAGCATGCTTCTCTATGTTTGAATACTTTAGTTCATGAGCTTTGAGAGGACAACTCATGAAGGATATGAGAGGTTCCACACCTTCTTCATTTTGTTGAACCAGAATTGTTAAAAGTGTGTGCTCAAAAGCATAACTATACATTGTGAAATCCTTAGTATAATCTGGACAAACTAAAATTAGGGTGTGGGCAATAGCTGTCTTGAAATGCCAATTTGTCTTTTATAGTCTAGCTGAAAGTGGCATTTCCCTTCATCATGTTCACAATGTGGCGAGTTTTCTTAGCAAACTTAGGGATGAACCTTCGTAAAAAATTCACTTTTTTGAAGAAAGAGTGAACTATAGTCTTACTTGTGGGCAGAGTAAGCTCTTGGATGGACTTAACTCTGTTTGAGTCAATCTTTATGCCTTTTCAGGATATAATGTGTCCAAGAAGTTTTCCTTCTATTGCTCTAAAAATAGACTTCTTGGGATTTAGAGAAATACTATTCTGGCCGCAGCATTCCAGCACTTGTTGTAAATGGCGCACATGATCAGGGCGATGCTTAAAAAAGATGGTCAAGTCATCAAGGTATACGACAATGAACTTACCCATTTCATTTTTGAAAGTAAGGTCCATTGCTCTCTGGAAAGTGGTGCCAGCATTTATCAGGCCAAATGGCATTCTTCGATATGTAAAGGTGCCCTAAGGTGTGGTGAACATAGTCTTGTGATAGTCTGCTTCACCGACTTCTACTTGATTGTACCCTGAGAAGTCGTTTAGCATTGATAACATCTCTGAACTGGTCACTTTCTCAAGAACTTGGTCCATGATGGGTAGAGGATAGTTATCCTTTAAGGATGATTGATTCAAATTTCTTAAGTCTACATAGAGGCAAATTTTGCCATTCTTCTTCCTCACAAAAACTATGTTTGCAATCCATGTGGAATGATGGATTGGGAAAATTATCCTAACATTCAATATTTTTTATATTTTGGACAGATTAGTACCTAATATCTTTAGATTGTACTGCTAAGAAAACTGCTTGTAAGGCACCAAATCACTCTTGAGAGAAATTTTATGGCAAATTTTTTCAGGCCTGAGTGACTTCAGATCATCATAGGAGTACGCCAACATATTTATGTACTGGTGGAGCAGAGCAGTGAACTTAAACTTTTCTTTTTGAGTGTAGCACTTCCCAATGTTCACCATCTTGAGATTTTATTTGTTACCTGAATTTATCTGATCAAGCTCCTGAGAGGAGCTTGAGTCCATCTGTTGCTGTTTGATGAACTTGTCGTGCTTGTCAAACAACTTTTCAAGGTGTTGGTTGAATATTTTGTCGATCAGCGTACTGATAAACAAAATAGATCTGATCAGCCAAAGTAAGAGGATAAGTCATCCAAACGTGTAGTTTTACCACATCAAAAAGACATTGATCTCTCCTCTCATCAAGGGGAGATTCCCTATATATATATATATATATAAACAGAAAATAATACTCATGGGTGGGACAAACCATCCATCTCTCTTCTTTCAGAGATGATGCGCATGAATCAAAGGAAAAAACTTATGGGAAATGACAGACATTACTCCTCTTCTTTCAGAAGTACTATTCAATAAACCACAAGAATACTCTTGGAAATAAAAGCAGAATGTAACTGAGGGCGTAGTAACTAGCAAATCGAGATACAACACAAAGTCTCTACTTGAAATACTCAAGAGTAATATACGAAGGACAATGAGGGCACAAAGTCTTCTCAAAGTCCTTTACACATTAATGAAAAGAAAACACACTTAAGGCAGCTATGGGGGCACAAAGTCTCTCCATAATTGATTCTTCAGGACACCTTCTTGACTAATTTTACTAATTTTGCTTGTTGAATTAATGGAACAAAAAATATATCAAGGAAAAAAACCTAAGAACAGTTTCCTTAATAACAAAGAAAGCACAGCACAAAGTCCAAAAAAGTCCCTTGCTTTCTTATTTCCGTAACAAAATATGATTAATAGACTGAGCACAAAGTCTCGATGATGCCTCTCAATTTGGGCAGAGTTTCGTTCTAAATGTCAAAAAAGAGATCCCTGGTGACAATAGAACAAAGTCCCTCATATAGCCTCTTCAATAAGGACTTGGGAATAATCAATACATCATTTTCCATTGGAATCTGTTAAGAAGCCACGCTGGAACTTAGGGGCGCTTTACCCATTTGATTTTATCAATGCAAGGAAATAAGTCGCGCTTATTGAAAGTTTGTAACTTTCAATGTCCACCTGGCGATCTGATCTTATCTTCATCGTTCCTCTTTGTCCAGCTAATTGAACCAGGTCTTGGATTTAATTTATTGTTCTATTTTTTTTTCGCTTTCTGCTGTTCTTGGCTTTGAAATCTGTGAATGTATTATGGTCTATATGTTTAAAGTATCAACGGCTAATTCATTGTGTTGAATTTGATATTTTTAGGCGCGTAATTCCTTTGTCTTCTTTTGGCTTTTCTATTTGGCACTTTTTTGGATTGAACTTGCCCTTTCAGGCCAAAAGAAATGACCTATTTTGAGTCAGGAAGAGCCTCCAGCAAGGGTATCTATTCTTTAGGCAGTCTTTGAATGGCCTTCAGTCTTCTTTGGGAAACTCTTTAAACTTTGGCGATGAACCAACTATTGAACCGTTCCATTGAACCAAATGTTTAACCATTTGACGTTGAACCAAACATTGAACCAAATGTTGAACCAAGACGTTCAACCAAACGTTGAACCAAGACGTTGAACCAAATGTTGAACCAAGACATTGAACCAAAAGATGAATCAAACGTTGAACCTACTGCTGATGCTTGCCGATGGAAATTTCTATTTGAACTAAGGTGATGAACTAATTTTGAAAATGACCAATTATTAAAAACCGATTCTTTTGATTGAACACACCTTTAGAAGTCGTGAAACCCGTTGAACTTGTAGAAATAAGCATGTTTGCAGTCCGTAGATTTCTGAAAAGCTTGAAAAATGAGGAATTTGACTGCTCAAGACAAAATTTGGAAAGGTAAGAGATAATTTTGGTCTGTAGGACCGAAATAATTCATATGTTGTCCCAAAAATAGCTGACATTTTGGTGGACAACACAAGGGAAACCAATCTTTTAGGAATTTTATTCCCTTTCAGCTGTAGGAATTCTTCACCTGCGTCTGAACTTGATTCAGGGGTTGGTTTAAGCTTTTGGGACTCACTGCCTTCGAAGTGATGATGTTCAAAGCAATTTTTTTGTTTTAAGAAGGTAATTATTTGGTTGTCACCATTAAACACTTACCAATAATTAGCATTGTCAGGCACACTTGGTCGAAAGACCAGTTCAATAATGTACTTGTCTCCTTTAAAATCTAGGTGAGGAATCAAAAGAGTTGCAAAAATAGCCAAAGCATCAGCTCAGTCATTGAATTCCTTGGGAATTATAGAGATGTTGAAAGCATCAAAACTTTCAATTTGATCCCAAACTAGATTCTGGTAGTGGCGCAATCTCTCATTTTTTATTTGGTACAGGTTCCTCACCTGACAAACCACCAACTCAACATCTCCTTTGGCATGAAGAAGCTTGACATCCTTGTCTTGAGCGGCCTTCAATCCAAGTAGTAGTGATTCATATTCAGCAGTATTGTTAGTATTGTTGAATTGCAACTTGTATGAAGAAGGAAAAATATCTCTTTGAGGAGATATCAACACAATCTCGGCTCTTAAACTGGTAGAGAAACAACTACCATCAAATTTTAGTACCCATACATCATCATAAGCTAACCTTACCTTAGATTTTTCCTCATTTGGAGGGGAGGATTCCTTTGGGATTGCACTGTGTCTTGTTAACTCTTCTGCTATTTTGCCTGAATCAATTTTCAGATTGTCATTTTTGGAATTTTCATCAGCTAAGACAGGAGCATCCTCTATAGTCAAGGAGTAATTACTCATGCCTGAAGACTCAAATAGAATTTGAGCTTCAGGCACTGATGTTTGAGTGACCACATATTTTGCTTCTTTCTCAGGGTGCAATCTCTGCATAACGCCTTTGACTGGGATCCTTGCCTCAGACAAGTCCATACTTAATTCACCACCAACGTCCTTACAAAAATTTTACTCAAGAAGGATGTCGTATGAGGCTAGGACGTCGACCACCAGGACTATCATCTTGATCCTCTTATCTGGGAATGCTGCAAACATAATTAGGTGTCCTTGATTTATCCCAACAGTGGCACTTGTTTGTTTTCCATGGAGAAACATCTCCTAAATGTCTTGGTTAGTGTGAGACCAAGGGATTTTGCCACTTTGGCAGGCATGACATTGTCAAATGCACCTGATTCTATGATGCAATTGTCTAGCTGATGTCTATTTATCAGCAGGGAGACATAAAATGGTTCAATCCTTTTGGGAGCAACAGAAGGAGCAATGACAAGGTTATTTTGGGTGGACGTGGGAGTTACCTTTGGAGTAGCAGGTCTTGCAGGGATGGTTTTATTCTTCACACATTCTACTAACTTATCCAACTACTTGGAGTCAGATTACAGGAATTCAAATTCAGACATTTGAATTTTAGTTTTCTTGACATGGTCGAATATGTCAAACATTTGAAATGAATTGGGAATAGTGAAAGGCAAGTCATTCTTGTGGTTTTTAGGGGGGGAAGGACTGATCTGCAAAATTGAAGTTGAAGGTGCAGAAATGTTTAGGGTACTTGAGGTATTTACTTTTTTATTACTCACTGGGTCCTTTGGCTAAAAAGGCAGAGAAGTTTCTCATTTGGCAATTGAAATTACAGGCTGAGCTTGCTCCTATAATCTTTCTTTCTCAGCTTGCTAGGCTGACTAATTCTTGGACTGGGTGAACATAGCGTATGATCCCTCGACTACTTTACCTTCACTTCTGGGTTCATCCTAGTAATTCAAGAAACTAATGTTAGAGTCGCCGACTAATTATTCTTCTCCCTCTGTGAAGAGATTAGCATCATCTTCTGGGTTCAACTTAGGTTGGAAGGAGAAATCTAATTCTGCTTCAAGATATCCAACTACTGAATTGGTTGGAGGTGCTTCAATGGCCAATTTCCCCTAAGAGGGAGGAAGACAATTTGGTTGCCCTTGATCCTTGGCTGCATTGCCTTGGTATGACTAATTGGGGAATGTCCTCCTTAGTATATCTCTGTACGAAGGGGCAGATGACATCCCTTACTCCATTTGCTTTTTAAGAGCAAGCAATTCATTTGTCAACTTTTGTACCATTAGATCAGTGTTGCCTGTAGATGGATATTCAAAAGATGAAGAAGATTTACCTTTGTTAGGATCTCTCCTTATCTTTCTTGCCAATATAAAGTCATATTCCACCACAGTAGCCAAATCCTGAGCAACAACAAGGTTTATGTGGCCAGCACATCTCAGCATAAAACTCACTTCAGGCAGCTGTGAGTTGATGAATAAATATTTAAGATTCTTAGGTGTTGGCTGAGCAATTGTAGGAATCTTGTTCCTCAACTTATCAAATTTGGCAATGAAGTCCCTCATAGGTTCGTGAGGTTCTTTCTTCATCTGTGTGAGCTGGGCCAATAGGGCATGTACATCTTCTGCAGGCTTGAACTTAGCTTCAAACTTGGCTTTAAGAGTGTTATAGTCAATCACAGTCTGGACCTGTAGATGATAGAACTAGTCTGCAGCAACACCTTGCAATGTTTTCACAAACATCCTGACTACCACGTCCTCATACTCCATGCCTATCACACCACAGGCTATGCTAAAAGCTGTAATGTGTTCATCAAGATGAACTCTCCCATCACCAAAGAATTTAGGGAAATTCTTCTTTGAACTACGTGGTAGCTCATGTAGAGGTGGAGTTAAATTAAGTGGGCCAAAAGAGTTACCCCAGGGGCCGTGAATCGTCAGGATTTGATTATAAAAAGTAGGGATAAAAAATCTGGGTGGAGTATGTATAGGCAAAGCTCTACTAACAGCAGAAAAAGAAGCTCTGTCTTGTAGTGGTGACTTGGTATGGGTAGGAGGAAGACGCCTAGTTCATTGAACTTGAAGTTGTGGAGGAAACAAATCAAAATTTTCCTACCTGCACCAACTCAAAAATAGGGTCAACAACACCTTGGGCTCTTTGGCTTCTAGTATAGCGTGGAGTTGCCATATTGTAAAATAAAAAATGGAAAAAAACTGGCCTTGCTTCGCCTTGAAGCTTGAGGCTTCAAATTGCGTGCTCTTCTCCAGCAGAGTCACCAAAAAACTATTGGATGAATATTTTGTCACCAACTAACTGATGAGCAAAATAGGTGATTTCAACCACAACATAAGGAGATTGGTCGACCAAGTGTGTAGGGTTACCACATCAAAAGGGGACAAATCTCTCCTCTCATCAAGGGGAGGTTCCCTGTAACTATGAGGAGCTAGATACTATATATATATATATATATATATATATATATATATATATATATATATATATATATATATATATATGCAAAAAATAACTCTTGGAGGTAGGACAACACCATCCATCTCTCTTTTTTCAGAGATGATGTTCACAAACAAAGGAGAAATCTAGGTGAAAACACTGAAGGCACTTCTCTTCTTTCAGAAGTCATCTTACAACAAACAGCAGGAGTTGTTTCTAATAGGTAATAAGTAACTAGTAACAGGGGGCGTAGTAACCAGCAGAAAAAGGTGTAGCACAAAGTCTCCACCTCGACTGCCCAAGAGTGAAATACAAAGGATAATGGGGGTACAAAGTCATCTCAAGATCCTTTACACAAAAACAAATAGAAAATGCACTAAAGACAATGGTGGCAGCACAAAGTCTTCTCACAGTTGGCTTCAGGACACCTTCCTGCTTACTTCCACTAGTTCTGCTTATTTCATTCAATGGATAAGAACACCTTCAGGAAATAGACATAAAAATAATTTTTTAAATGACACAAGCTATTACAGCACAAAGTCTGAAAGTAACTTGCTTTCTCATTCAAATAAAGAAACATGATTAACAATCTGAGCTCAAAGTCTCAGTGATTGCCTCTCAATTTTGGCAGAGGTTTACTTCTATAACCAAAAGATCCCCTTCCATAAAAGAAGAGATTTACAATATATAGCAGCCTAGAAAGACTTGGCACTTTGTTTCATAGAATGACCCATGCTGCATTCAATACCTTGAATGCATTTTTAGTTTTGTCAAGGGGCCATGCTGGAACAGGGCATCTGCCTTAACTGTGGCGTGTCAATTTATCTCAAAATATCTTCTCTTCTGCATGGGTCGTCTGATCTTTCTCCCAATAGGTATGCAGTTGTCCCCTCACTTTTCTATCAAGGAAGAAAAATAAGCTGCACCTTTTAATACTTGTGAGCTTAGATGTCTACTTGGTGGACTGTTCCACCTACCAAAAATAACTCCTACATAGATATTTCTGGTCTTTCCCTCTTTCCTATTGCAATTTGAGCTCTCGAACTATCTTTTCCCATTCTACTATCTCTTTCAGCTCCCTCTTCAGTTGGTCACTGATTTTTTTTTAGTTTCCATGCCACATTTGAAAATCAATGGATATTTTAATACCCTGAATTTGACATTC
This sequence comes from Torreya grandis, assembly GCA_037957365.1. Lineage (NCBI taxonomy): Eukaryota > Viridiplantae > Streptophyta > Pinopsida > Cupressales > Taxaceae > Torreya > Torreya grandis. The sequence continues at coordinate 2,377,316 of JARHVA010000195.1, forward strand.
GTGGGGACGTCATTGGTTCACTAGTTCAATGGTTCGGGTGGCCTTCTCGACTCCTTGGTTCTGTCGCATCTTAAAAGCCTTTATTTTCTCTAAGTCTCTCAAGCTTTGAAATTCATTTGACTTTATGTCTTTGGAACACCCCGAAGGAAAGGTGTTCCTTTAGGCTTTGAGAAAGGTCCATTTCATGGTCACTGTGAGCCCCCCAGCAAGGGTGCCTGCCCTTCGGGGTTTTGAGAAAGGTCGATTTCTTGGTCACCGAGAGCCCCCCACAAGGGTAACTGCCCTTCAAGGTCTTGAGAAAGGTTAATTTCTTGGTCTTCGAGAGCCCCTCACAAGGGTACTTGCCATTGCGTGGTCCTTCAGGCGATCTTCTTCCTCAAATCCTTCGAACAAAATGTTTGAAGGAATTCCTTCAGACATTTTGTCTGAAGGATTTCTTTCCTTTGCCTTAATCACTTCCTGTCGGGCTTTGATCATTCCTTCAGACAAAATGTCTGAAGGAATTCCTTCAGACAATTTGTTCGAAGGATTTCTCTTGTAAAAGTAGCTGCAAAAAATCTTTCTAAAGGATATCCTTTTGTTCCCTTTTGTTCATTGCCCTTCGCAAGGGCGCTTGCCCTTTGGGCTTTGGGGGACTTCTTTGAACTGCTCGATTGAACCGACCGATTGAAATTGCCTTAGTGTTGGGAACTTGTTTCTTTCCTACAAAGTGTGTAGAAATCAGCTTGTAGAGTCTGTAGAAACAAGCTTGCGGAGTCCGTATAAACAAGCCTGCAGAGTCCGTAAAAATCAGCCTGTGGAGTCCATAGAAACAAGCCTGTAGAGTCCGTAGAAATAAGCCTGTGGAGTCTGTTAGCTGAAAAAGCTTGAATAATGGAGAATTTGAATACTCAGAACAATTTTTTGAGAAGGGAAAAGAGAATTTTGGCCTACAGGACCAAATGCACTATCTTAGAGGGGTTAAAAATATGCCATGATAGTCATTAGATGTATCCCTAATTGTTAGCCATCTTCTAGGCACTTGTACTCACTATTTGTAGTCATTCATTGGTCTTTTAGGCCTCATTCTTCCCATTTGTCATTCAAGCAATTTTTAGTTTCTTAATCAAATCCATGAAAGAGGTGTTATGACACCTATCTAAGACCCTTCTACCTTCCATTCCATGAGTTAGAAATTAAAAAGGTCCAAAAACTAACTACTCATTCTCTCACTTGGTAATCACTCTCCATTTTCACTATTTGCCAAAGATTTCTTGAGATGAATGAATTAGAAAAAGTGTTTCCATGTCCATCTGTTGTGAGAAATGGACATATGGAGGTAGGACAAGTCCCAATTGACCTCCCCAAATGATTCTCACTCTTCAAATCTCCTTTAAACCTTCAAAACATAAAAAAAACCTACAATAAACTCTATTTTCACCTTGTCCGTACAAGTAGGGTTCATATCAAATATGTGTCATGGCTATTTCCAAGCTAGCTGACCCCTTCTGAGCGCATTTCCTTGCATATTTTATCCATCAGGTCAAAACCAAGGGTTTAGGAGGGTTTTAGTAGGTTTTGGTTCTTAGGGATTATTCATAAAAACCATATGTTGAAAATCCCAACAAATGCCACTTAGTTTGAGCTCAAGAACCTCCTCAAATGTCCCCAACTCCTTAGGTCACCATGCAATCAATCCGCACAAGTGTTAGTGATTGAAGATGGTCTCTCGAGCTTGAGAGTGCATTCTGAATAGGTCTGAGGTGAAATAGGCCAAATTTAACCAACTTGTGTTGTTACCCTAAAATCTAGTGGTTTCAAACAACCTTATACCTCACCCTAAAGGCTCCCAAGTGGACTAGAATGATCGTATGTTCTTAAAAGTGATGGCTAGACCCTTGTAGGGTTTAGGTCTAATTATAGGCCTAAAAGGCCTGACTGTGTATTTAGGTTCATGACCAATTTCGAATGATTCCAATAACTACATGTGCTTCTTATCACTCTTTTACCTTTAGGCCAAATTTGAACTTCATCCCACTATGCTTCAAGACTCCCCATCACACTTTCTTACCATTTACATTTAAAACATGCAGTCGTCTTGCTCCTGGAGTGCCCTCTATTTGAGACAAAATAGAGGGCATATCCCATATTTGTCCTACCATTTTGAAGCTATGAGATGTTTTATTAGGTCATGAGTAATTATACACCAAATTTCAAATTTAGATCACACCCATAGGTCACTCAACTCTTCCAATCTCTCAAAATTGGCTTTTAAGACTATGTGACTGTGCAGGGTCTAAGACTGCCTGTAGGTTGAATGTTTGGAGCTCAGTCTATGCTCTGTTTCATGGCTTTGAGCATCACATGAGATGTGTTACTACCATTGTGATAATTGTCATCACATATTCAACCATTTATACTTATGCTACCTTTTTGGGCTTATATATCCCATTTGTTAGAACCGATATGTAGACCAAACTACAGGTGTCTATTTGGTTGGAGATTAGATGTTTCCTATAGGTAGTGATAGGTATTTAAACACCATAACCTATGATATTGATCTCTCATGATGTCATTTAGGTCATTATATACTTGAATGTTTTCATCTCTGCCCATAGGTCATGTTCCTACTACTACTAAGAACTAGTCTGCCATATATATTGGTTGTAGGTGGCAATTCAGGGAAATGAAAGACTCATGTAGGTGATGATATACTTGAACCTTGCACTTTATAATATTGATCTCTTGCAATCCCTTAATCAACCCAAATTCCTTCATTTCATGCTTTAGAACTATATCTTCATCTCTTGCCTAGTTAGCCTTTAGGATTCTTAAGTATGGTTGTAGGTCACTCTTAGCCTGGAGACCTTTGTAGGTGGTCATCTATGCTTGAGTATTGTATTTCACTTCTTTGCTTTGCTATGAGGTCATTAGTCTATGGAATATATCTATTATATTTTGATACAGTTGTTTCACTTCACACCATCATCCATACAATAGGTGCCATTTGAAAATTGCCTCGAGGTTGGTTTTGGACTAAGAAATATTGTGTATACTAAGTGTTTCCAGTCAACACTTGCATGGATTGAATCATCATCCATCCATCATCCCTACTCAACCAAACGGTGTATTCTTGTGTTGGAATGTGACCTATAGTTCTAGATTTCTATAGAGGAGCCATTAGATATACCTATACCTCATATATCTCCAACATCATGAGGTATTATGTGTGGGCAAAACCTCCTTTTGGAGAAGTTAAGGTAAGACTTCCCTTTTGCAACTTTCTTCAATTATGCACATTGAAGCCAAGTGATTGATCTCAACTTAGGGTCTAAGGGTTCTCTGTCATTTCAACAAACTTGTGACTATATCTAGGGGTTTTCATTGTTGAAACCGTTTAACTTTTCTCAATGTCTTAGGTTTGTGTGACTTTCTTTTTCCTGTAGTTCTCCATCTGGGTTCACTATGAGGAGTAAATATACTCCACTTACATTATGATCTTTCTTTATACTATCATGATTGTATGAAAGTATCAATTGAATTCAAACCTCTCTAAGGTGTTTTTAACACTATTATGCGTGTCTTGTATTGACCTTAGACACCTTTTGAGACTGCATGTAGGTGTTAATGGATACAAGACTATGAACTAGGCTGGAACTATCATCATCCCCTTAGCCATAATTCTCCTCAACACTATATTTAATGAAGGATATGATCAATCATGCTTTGTATAGTTGGAAATAAGTATGTCACCTTGATAAGAAACCACCTTTAAGAGAGAAAAACTTTGCAATAAACAAAACACTATTTACAACCTGCACCATGCTTGTTACTTCAAGCACAAAGGAGTGATTTACTTGTCTCTCATGGCCACACGTGCCAACATGACTAGAAAACATGCGGTAAAGGTGGTCATGTCTCCCAAGATCATGTATAAAACTTAAATTGCATAGAACCATGCAAAAAGAGAGGAAACCTTGAAGTCTTGGGGATGAGTAGGAAGAAAAAAGGAGTAGACCTTCTTAGCAATGGTTCATAGAGCACAAGCAACCAATCCTATGAATATTACCATGGATTTGAAGTAGAAAAGGAGTGTTATCATCCACCAAAGGCACTTGATCCAACCCACCTCCTGTTGTCCATACCAAATTGAAACTAGTTGACCATTTTTGCATGCAAAAAAGAGTGATAGAAGAAATATGATGGTTTTTGCCATTTTTGAGATTTTTGAGGTTGCCCAAGGATGGAAGTGAGTTTGGGGGGGACCTGAAGGGACACTGTTGAAACATCCACACATGCCAAAACTACTGCATAAGCCATACAACAATTGAAAACTGCCTCTTTTCAACTATTTTCTTGTTTTCAATGTAGAAACCTATAAATTTTTAGTTATGAAATAGTCTCTCTAACATCTACTAATACATGGATGTTAAAGTACACTTTGAAACACTTGTCCTCTATGGTAAACTCACATAAATCCATTTAATAACTCAAAAGTGATCTTATATGACATAAAATGACACTGAGGACTAAAATTGAATATGATTAAGGTAAAGATGCATTAAATGACCTCACTAAGACCATGGTACACATTTTACCCTTAGGGGACTCTTATAAGAAGTTTTCAACTATATGGGGTTGACCTAATTTGACTTTTGGTGAAATAAGTCAATAGGTGCTAAAGATAATTAGATGTTAGGATCCCAACATCAAGGTGATGAATACAACATGAGATGAGCTACGAATGAAGTGGAAGAAGAAGGGGAAGTATGAGTTGACTAGTGAAGAGGACTCAAAAAGGTTGGAAATGGTTTTGAAAAAACCAATTCAGCTCTAGGATGAAAAAGGGATGACATTGAAGTTACACAATAGTTAAGGCTTGTTTGTCTTGATGAAAAACCAAAATCACATGTCAATTGATCAATTTTAAAAACCTGATTGTATTAGAGAAGAGGCAAAAGTTGGAGAGCTCTACATAGGGGTAGGAGAAAGGAAAAAAGGTGAAAATAAAAATTATAATCCAAGTGAAAGGAGGAAAAATCCCAATAATGATGGTAATAGTAATTCTAGTGAGAATGAAGGGCAGGAAGAAGAGAAGAGAAGAAATATGAGAGTATAAGGGAAGAAAGCTTGATACTTTATGAATAAGAGCAATTGGAAGAAGAACAACAATGGGAAGGACCCAATGATGGAACACCTCAAGAACTCAGTTCTATGTTGGGCCATTCATAAGATTAAGAAGAGGACATATGAGCGAAGTATTACCTCAGCATGCCAAAAAATGAAGAGGAAAATTCACGTAATGATGACTTATGTGAAGGTTTAGGGGAAAACAAAGATAAGGAAGATGAAGAAAAGGTCGATCAAGGTCAAGGGTAGGAGTTCCTAAAAAAATATTAAATGGAGTCAAATTTTGATGCACCTATGAAGGGGATACAAATAATAACATAGTGGGAAGGCTTAAAGGAGAAATAGAATGCCAAGTGCGATCCCACAAAATGGAGCACAAAAGATGCAAGTCTTGCACTGGTAGCAATGGTAGTGAATTATTCAACTCAAAGTGAAATTTTAGAGGTGGAGTTGACAAAAAGTAAGGAGATAGCCATACAAAAGGGAAAAAATGGATAAGATAATGATTGAATTGGATGGAATAAAACTATAAATAAATAAAGCCTTGGAAATGGTGTAAAAAGAAAGGTCAAAGTTTTGGTGTGGAGTCAATATTATGGGAATGAAAACTATAGAAAAGTTGAGTGCAATTATGCCTAATTGCCAGAAACAAGAAACAAGAAACCGTAACTGCAATGGAAACGTGATGAGAAATGACCATGAAAAGGTTACGAGTAGGAAATGTGTGTGTGTGTGTGTGTGTGTGGGTGGGAGGGTGGGTGTGTACACACACAATTATTTTCAATTATTATAAATATTTTTAATTATAAAAAAAATAAATTCAATGGAAGTAAAAAAACACTTAAAAATATTATTTGTTTGAATTTTCATTATCTTGAAATTTGATATAAAATAAAATCATTTATGTCAATTGAGTATACTTTCAAGTTTCAACATTAATATATAAATAAATAAAAAATACTATACTATTACATATCATCATCAAATCCTAGTTATGCCTCAATAGAATTTGTTATACTTGAACTCAAGGGATTGTTTATGTTTCCTTGTAGTTCCTCTACTCTAACCCCAGACAAACATGCCTCTGCATCTTCTTCAAGCACCTAGATTGGTAATTCATCATTTCCATCATCCATAGAGACTCCATAGTCCCACAAATATCTAGTCCATTGATATATTTTGACATCACCCCTTTGATTGGACTATAATCCTCTTTATTAGGATAAAATTTACCCATGTACATCTTCCATCCTTGGGAATTCTCATCATCCAACGATGGTTTTTTATGGAACCATTTTAGATTAAGTTGGAAGCCAACATCGTGAAGAGGACCATGGAGCTTCTTCCACATTTTCAAACTACATTCCCAAACCAAATTGTGTTTCTTGATCAAATGAAGATGCCCCAACCTTAAATATGTCTTGTAGCCTCTCTCTCATTTGGTCTATCTTTTCAAATACATCTCCCATACATGGTTTATCCTCATCAAAAAAATGAAGGACTTCAACAATAAAACAAGAGAGTGCCAAAGGGTCATTTGCTTGCTGCCAAAATGAAACTGATCTAATGCTAATAATGAGATTACAAATCTCATCACATGCAAAGGTGCTAGTACTACATCAATCTCTCCATCTTTCCCTCTCAGTTGAAACCACCATTTGCTTGAGAGATTGCATCACTTTCACAAGGTGGTTAACCACGATGAAATTAGAACCAAAACATGTATCTGCACATATGAACGACTATAAAGAAGCACATTTTCTATATATGACATGTGACATAAAATGATTGATAATAAAATTTTGTATCTGTAGAGTAAATTTTGTATCTGTAGAGTAAATTTTTACTCTACGTTGCATTCAAATTTCCAGTCAAGCGCTGCAGTTTTGGTTCTCATGTACCTTGGTTATAGCAGTAGAGTTGGGGCGGAGCACGGGTGTAATTTTTAATCTAAGTGTTGAAGTGCTGCAATAGCTGCCAAGTGTCACTGTCTGAGCACGAGTCTTCTTTCTCCTCTTTTGTTTCTTTCGTATCATTTTGCCTAAATGTTTGAATTTGAGCAGAATCTGCCAAGTGTCACTTTCTAACACGCAAAGCCGGCCAGCTGGCGTCCTTCGAGCCCTCTTTTAAAACTTTCAAGAAGACCGCGGATTGTGTCACGTATCTAGTAGTAGTTAAGCAGAACAAAGCACGTGTCAGCATCCATGTCTCATAAAGGCACCCGCGTCTCATTCTACCCTTTTGACAAAGACTTTCAATGAGCTAAGCAATAGAGAGAGCGAAAAGTGCTAGGTGGCAGTTGCAGAGGCCCTAAACCACCTTTTTTAAGAAGCAACAGAGATCGCCACGTGTCGGCATCTGGGAGAATTTGGTTCAACGCTTGGTTCTGATGCTTTTGTTCAATGCTTAAAGGCGTCATTTTATTTTGCTTAAGTGCCATAAAGCAACGAATGCTGCCAAGTGTCACTCTCTGATCCCTGTCTACTCCATCTCTAAAAGGCAGCGAAAGATGCCACATACCCCTAGAAAGAGAAGCAGAAGATGCCACGTATCTTCCCAGGAGCAACGGAGGTCACCACGCGTCAACTTCTGACAGACCATCTTTGAGCTTCATTATCGAATCAAGATTATGGTGGGCCTCAGGTGTTACTTCAAAAGTATGTAGAAGCTACCAAGTGTCACCATCTGTAAGAGTCTAATATGTGTCTCGAGTGATACTACCACACTGTTAGGATTGTGGAGCTAAAAGCTTCACTGATGCAAATAGGAGAGGAGGTTGCTGAAGGTTGCTGAGTTGCAGAGAAGTTGGGGTCGGTCTGATCAGCCGACGTCGGTGGGAGAGCATAGAGAAGCAACCGACGTCGGTCATATATCGGCCGACGTCGGTCACCTCCAGGCAGACAGGGACCGATGTCGGTCGCCTGTGTGGTTCAACTGCGAGCTAATTACGGGCAGTTAGCTAACGAACCAAGTGTTTGCATGATGAGTGCTAATTTTTAGACTCATAGCTGCAGATCTAATTATTGTAATTAGATGTCTAATTATTGTTTGGATGAGATCTATATAATAGACTCATGGTTGTATTGGAATAGCGTGATAGGGAGTAAGAGAGCATAATTATAAGCTCCTTCTGTGTGTGAGGTAGAGCAATGGTGCATTCCTCCTAGTGCCTCAGTACCAGGTGTGTTGGTGCTGGATTGGAGAGCCAGCTGGGTTCTTCAAGAGTGTAGGATCTTGGTCACAGTTGTATGGCCTATATAGGAGATCTACATGGTAAGTAAGATCGTTGATCTGCAGGTGTATGTGTGTGCAAGGTCGAGGTTCACAGGTGAGCAGAACCGTTGTTTGATTTGCAGGTGTGCAAGGTCATATAGACAGCAACACAATAGGGAGCAGTATCAGGCAGGATCTACTTGGAGTACAGGTGTGTACTCGGATAGAGCAAGAGAGGAAGGCAAGGGAGTTCCTTCCATAAGTATGGTCTGTTGAAGTGCAGGTTATTGCAGGTTCATGGGAGACCTACTTGAAGTACCTTGAGTACTTGTGGAGCACGTGGAGTGCTTGTGGAGTGCGTGTAGCACTTATGGTGTGCGTGGAGCACAGGAGGTGAACACCAACTCTGTATTTTGAGTTGGGTGTTGGGACCTGAGAGGGAGAGCTTTGGGGAGGAGAATTACTGTTCACTTGAGGTGAGGGAAACCTCTGTAAGGTGGTGGAGAAGAAGTGGCATCTTCTTTATTGTATTCTTTTCTGTATAAAGTGTTAATACAATTTGTGTATTGTCTCTCATATCATGTGTTATTCTGAATTCTAGTTACTTGGTGAATCTGGTTAATTTACGCATATTAAGTTGCTTGGTTTGGTAATCAAATTGTGTGCTTCCGGTTTACTTCTCCCAACAAGTGGTATCAGAGCAAGGTTGTTGGCTCATAGCTTGATACCAACAAGTGGTATCAGAGCTAAGGTTGGAGGAAGCAGGTTTGTGTTTGGTTACAGGGCACTCTCAGGGGTTTCTGATCGAGTGGGAGTAGAGCAACAGCAGATCAAAGTAAGCTAAGAATGGAGGAGTTGAAAAGCACAGATGGTCACTCACGGTCCTATGGAAAGAAAGAGCAGGTAAAAGATTATTGCTGGTTGGTAGCAGATCAGCATGAAGAAACTGAAGAAGCAAATGTTGCAGGTGTTATTGCACAGGATGTTCTTAGAGGTTTCTTGGATAAAGTTGAATCTTGGATAAAAGATTCGGTTGCCTCTTTCCATGCAGCCCTAGGTAGAGGAGCTGGTAAGCCTTGCCAAAGAATTGGCAAAGGGGAAGTGAAGCTGAAATTGCAGGCGGCCAACACACAGGCGTTGATGAAGGTCATGCAGGTCCCAGGTTTGGAGATATGGCTAATTTCTTCAGAAAAATTGGGTGATGAGAGATGCACAAGAACTCTCACAGCGGATGCACTTGAATTAGCTGGTGGTAAGAAAACAGGTATCCTTTATCTACTTGTTTATATTACTGATTCTTCTTTTGTTGCGGAGACGTGGCTTCGTAGGCTTGGTCACATGAGCAGGAAAGAGATGCATGTTCTTAAGCAGAAGACAGATATATTTGACAGGCTTAAGAACTGGAAAGCCTTGGTGTTTATGGAGGAGATGGCGGACAGAACCCAGTGGATGTGGCTGGATACTTTTAAGCAGGGCAGTTTGGACATGGGTTTTGATTCAAAGAAGCTCGCGGGTAAAAAGTCATCACTCACAGGCGAACACTGGTATCGATGTCGGTCAGGAGGAACCGGCGTCGAACAGACAGGTGCCGATGTCGGTCATGTGCAGACCGAAGCCAGCGATGTCGGGCAGGGTAAGACTGACGTCGGTCAGGAGACCGACGTCGGCAGTATGTAAGACCGATGTCGGTCAGAGGATCGACGTCGGCAGCAGGGACACCAGCGCTGGCAGGTTGGTAGTCAGGTACAGACGCATGGAACCGACGTCGGTCGGATGCAGACTGTGGAGTGACCGAGGTCGGTCACTGTAACAAATTTTGGGTGGACAGCATGTTGTCAAGGAGTCTCAAACACCCATACGGAGGACTGAAGGCGTAAGTAGGCCCTCAAATTCGTGTTCCTCTTCTTCATACTTGTTGTTGATTTTATAGCAGGAAGGATCCAGGAAACAGGTGTGAGCTTGGCATGGATGAGGATGTGATTCCTTGGAGGAGAACCAGACAGGTGTGTTTTGGTAGGGATGCCAACAGGTATGAAAGCACAGAGACGAATGGATACCTTAGTAGAAGAATAGAGAGAATGGATACGTGAGACGGAAGACCAGGTTATATGGTCTTGTGGAGCAGTAGGACAGTGGTACGGGTTTTGAGAGGTGGAGGACGGAGTATGGCTTCAGTCAATGTCAGGGTAACTACTGTGGTTTTGTCTTACCAGGGGGATGATGAGTCGCGACATCATTCTGTTGCTGTATGTGGATAGTATGCTAGCTAGCAGGTTTGTACATACAGGGTTTTGCTGAGCTAAGGGTAAGATTAGTTCAGTGGCATGTCAGGAGGAGTTTGGAGCAGCGGAATTCTTTGACATGGGAGACATGGAGATCACTGGTTGATTTTGTCTCGAGTGGGAGCTGATGTGAATCAGGTGTTGGCGAGGTTCCAGATGCAGAACCGGAGCACACTAAGGGCTGGACAGGTACAGTGTCCGAAATCACATGAGGTCTGGTATAGACCTGAGTATTCCCATGCAGTGGGAGCTGTCAGAGTTAGGAGCCAATTCGGGGAAGTGGGTTCTCAGTTTTTTTGAGAGGGACCGGCAGCAGGTGTTGCTATGCAGGGTCAGGACTTCACTACAGGTGCTGTAGGTTCGGATGTGGCAGGGTACTCGGATGACAGGTGGTACACCATGGGATGTGTGGTGGGTTGTCTTCAGGTGGGAGCTTGAAGAGGGATACAAACCAGGAAACAGATTAGACGGAGTACAGGTACAGGTACAGTGCAGCTGTTTATCTCCAAGTGGGAGATTGTTAGGATTGTGGAGCTAAAAGCTTCACTGATGCAAACAGGAGAGGAGGTTGCTGAAGGTTGCTGAGTTGTAGAGAAGTTGGGGTCGGTCTGATCAGCCGACGTCGGCGGGAGAGCATAGAGAAGCAACCGACGTCGGTCATATATCGGCCGACGTCGGTCACCTCCAGGCAGACAGGGACCGACGTCGGTCGCCTGTGTGGTTCGACTGCGAGCTAATTACGGGCAGTTAGCTAACGAACCAAGTGTTTGCATGATGAGTGCTAATTTTTAGACTCATAGCTGCGGATCTAATTATTGTAATTAGATGTCTAATTATTGTTTGGATGAGATCTATATAATAGACTCATGGTTGTATTGGAATAGCGTGCTAGGGAGTAAGAGAGCATAATTATAAGCTCCTTCTGTGTGTGAGGTAGAGCAATGGTGCGTTCCTCCTAGTGCCTCAGTACCAGGTGTGTTGGTGCTGGATTGGAGAGCCAGCTGGGTTCTTCAAGAGTGTAGGATCTTGGTCATAGTTGTATGGCCTATATAGGAGATCTACATGGTAAGTAAGATCGTTGATCTGCAGGTGTATGTGTGTGTAAGGTCGAGGTTCACAGGTGAGCAGAACCGTTGTTTGATTTGCAGGTGTGCAAGGTCATATAGACAACAACACAACAGGGAGCAGTATCAGGCAGGATCTACTTGGAGTACAGGTGTGTACTCGGATAGAGCAAGAGAGGAAGGCAAGGGAGTTCCTTCCATAAGTATGGTCTGTTGAAGTGCAGGTTATTGCAGGTTCATGGGAGACCTACTTGAAGTACCTTGAGTACTTGTGGAGCACGTGGAGTGCTTGTGGAGTGCGTGTAGCACTTGTGGTGTGCGTGGAGCACAGGAGGTGAACACCAACTCTGTATTTTGAGTTGGGTGTTGGGACCTGAGAGGGAGAGCTTTGGGGAGGAGAATTACTATTCACTTGAGGTGTGGGAAACCTCTGTAAGGTGGTGGAGAAGAAGTGGCATCTTCTTTATTGTATTCTTTTCTGTATAAAGTGTTAATACAATTTGTGTATTGTCTCTCATATCATGTGTTATTCTGAATTCTAGTTACTTGGTGAATCTGGTTAATTTCCGCATATTAAGTTGCTTGGTTTGGTAATCAAATTGTGTGCTTCCGGTTTACTTCTCCCAACACACACAACCAAGGAGAAGGAGAGCGCCGTGTGTCTTCGATGGATTCAACAAAAAGTGCCAAGTGTCATTTTTTGGTGCCCTCTAAGTAACAAGAGGATTTTCAAAAAAATGACTATCCTCTCCCATTTCAAAGTGTTCTGTGTTTATGTTGCCACAAAGTGAAATGGAGGGAAAATCGGCTGGAGTTAATTCGAGTAGATGGAACAGTTCATCGGGTAGATTTTTGGAGCCCCCAAAGCATTGAAGGCACGGTATGTTTGTCCCCTGTGAGTGAAGGATGGAGAATATTGCATGGGAAAGGGGATGATGAAAGGAGTGATCTAAGTCTATAAAAGAGGAGGAATTGTAAGAAAAAGGGGGGGGATTTTCTCATAGTTTTAGACTTCTAGAGTTTTTGACCAGTAATATCATTTGCTCTTGCCTCAATTTTCTTGAGTTGTAAAGTTGATAAACCATGCATGTTTTTGTGCCCTTTATGTGGCTAAATGAATTAAGGAAATTTGAGTTGCATGCCTTGGTTAGTGTTGTCTGTGTCATTGGCAAAGTAGTTTATGTTGTAGATTTTTTATAGTTGTGATTAAGAATGTCATTTGCTTTTGTCTCGTTTTCTTGAATTGGAAGGTTTATATAACTGTACATGACTTCTGCACCTCTTATGTGATTGGAATATTCTGTTAAGAAGATTGAACACTATGCCTTTGTTGACATTCTCTGTGTCTCAGTGAAAGAACTCCCTGTTGTGAGCCTCTGTTTCTGTTATTTCAATCTCTTACATTGATCATGCACTCGTTTGCTCTTAAATGTAATTGAATCCTATAATAGTCTCACTATGCTCAGGTTAGGATTAGGATTACACTCAGGCGCATCGTCATAGTTATGTTTCAATTCCTGCATTTTGCGTTTCTATTTAGTCTCCTATCCCTTTTCCCCAACACCCAATACAAAAGAAGAGACCACCTTCTCTAAAATCTGGAGGTTGTTTCAAGCTGCATTGTCCCATAGATTGAAACTTCCCATTGTTGATTGGTTAAAATCAAGTGTAATTTTAAGCCATCAATAGTTTTTGGCACGCTCGGTGAGACCAGTGTTGGAGTTTCTTTGAAGACCGCATGAACCAGAGAGCTACGAGAAGTCAGAGCTGTGGACCAGTCACCAGATCGCAATCTGTTGCAAATCTAAGTATTTTTTTGCCACCTCTGGTAATTAGTCCAAGAAGAAGATCTAACCAATTTGTACTAGTACCAAACATGGAAGCCCCTATCCCCCTAAGGAATTACGCAAGCTGGAACACTGGTAGTCCTTTAATCCTCCTGACACCACCAGTTGTTTGGGATCCTATCCCAGTAAATGCTCTAAAAGCTCTGCCCAAATTCAGTGGGCAGGACTCAAAAACACCCGTGGAACATCTTCAAGATGTGTCAGATGTCTGTGCCATACATGGTGTCACAGAGCAAAATGTGGCCCTAAGGTTGTTAGCAGCCTCATTCAAAGGGAAGGCTTTAGAATGGTATCGATCTTTGACCCCAAATATCATATCCACATGGGACCAGCATTGGAGATCTATTCTTTGAAAGATTTGCAGAAAAAGGTGATAAGTCTTCTTTATTACAATAGTTGATCACCATTCAGAGGGGACCACAAGAGGACATGACTGACTTCAACACCAGATTTCAGAAAACATGGGACAGAATCCCATTTGCAGCTAAACCACCACCTGGTATGGCCATAGTGTTCTATCTCAAAGCTTTGAATTCAGATATATCTATTAAGATTCAGTCATTGGGAGGACACACTTTGCCAGCGGCTTATGACCTTGCAGTCAGAGCAGAAAATCATTTAATTGATGCTGGAAAGTTACCACCAAGGCCTCCCATGCCCGTATTTCCAAAAAATACCTTGCCCCTACGTCAAGAAGTTCCTAAAGCTGTAAGCCCACCTGTGTCTATGTATACTTACCCTCCATCATCTACGAAGCAACCGGTCCCTACTCAGTGATCTGAGATGGATGATATCAAGAGTATGCTAAGGACATTCTCCAATGAGCTGATTAATATGAAGAGGCAGCAACATACTTTCCCTAAGCCTCCTTATCAAGGCTATCAAGGAAATAGGTTTTCATCCCAACCAAACCAGTTCAAGGCCCTCCAAGGCAAACCAACAATCAGCCAACAAATCAATTAGTTGTAGTTCCCATGCCCTCACAGACCATTCCCCCCAACTCAAATAAGGAGATGGTTCCAAGTCAGAATAATTATGTAGATGATACTAATGCTTGGTGTCTCCCTTGCAACAATGCTCACACACCCAAATATTGTCCTAGAGGCAATCTACAACAAAGAGTGGCTGAGTAGAGAAGAATGGATGGTCAATTTGCCAATACTAGTAGCAATCAAGCCTACCAGTCTCCTGGCATGCAGAATTCAGTACTAGTGGCTCAGATGCAAGGAATGTCCTTGCAATAAGAGGAAGAAATAGCCCCAGAACATGCTTTGTTCTCATGGATCAAAGATGAAGAAGCAATTTTTTTGAACGAAGCATCTACCTCCCAAAGGCCAATAGTGCAATCTGATTATTAAACTAGATCGAAGAGGAGGATGGTGAAGCAGCCTGAGATTGTAAGTGGTCAAGTCAAGAATAATCCTCCATCTCAAGGGCAAAAGAACGTTGCTATTAGACAAGAAGTGCCTCAGCCGATACGAAATCAAGAGTTTCCTACCTAAAATGAGGTATCCCTATTACCAAAAAAACTCAATCTTTGGGACCAATCAACATAGTGGACCAATTAAGGAAGACTCCAGCGCAAGTATCTATATGGGATATCTTGGCTATTCTAGAACAAAAGACACTACTGCAAGAGGCTCTGCAAGGGCAAGCAGTGCCCAAAGGTGTTATTACCAAGGAAGGACCCACTGGGAAGGAAAAGCTCAAAGATACGGTCCCTCCAAAGACAACAGCCTTCGTGAACGATGCAGCACAAGTAAGTAAATCCAAGCTAGAGCCTTTCTATTTGACTCTGATAGTTGGAAAGAAACTTCTGCATAATGCATTGATATATTTGAGAGCTAGTATAACTGTGATGCCCAAGAAAATAGCTAATGCTTTGAAAATAAATTATGAACCCCTTGCAAAAGGAGTTATGCAGCTAGATGGCAAAACAATGCAAACCATATGGAGAATTAAACAACTCCCCTTGCAGTTATACACATGTCCCAACATAGTGGTCAACCAATATATAGTTGTCATAGATATTCCTCCTGTCTTTGGTTTATGTTTATCCAGAGACTTTATAGCAAAAATAGGGGGATATATGTCTCTTGACTGGTCTCACCTCATCCTGAGAACCAAATACGGTTCAAAAATAAAAATTCTATTTGAACCACTGTCTAAGGATCACATCACCAACGAACCAACAACAAGATTAGAAGCAGATCACACCATGTTGAATAAAGAGGAAAGAAATTTTGTCGAAGAACTAGGAGACTAGACTGCGCATGATCAAGAAGAGGAAAACAACCAGTTGTTGGCTATGATGCATAGCGACCCATATGGGAAATATGACTCTACTGGTTTGGGCACATGTGTCATTTTTGATGAAGATTAGGAGATCCCAAATGTTCAAAGAGAAGAGATACCTACTACTCAAGATTCAGAGCAATGGACTTTGAATTTTGATGGAGGTAGAAGTAGAGATGGTGCTGGAGCAGGAATTTGTCTTACTGCTCCAAATGGTGATAAAATTTTAAGGCCTATCTGATTTTAATTTGCTTGCACTAACAATGACGCAGAATATGAATCTCTAGTACATGGGCTCCTGTTAGCCAAGAAAAAGGGAATAAAGAACCTAAAGGTAAAAGGAGATTCAAAATTAGTAGTAAAGCAAATTAGGGAAAAGGCAGCAGCCAAAAATGTGAGAATGAGATCTTACAGGCATAGGATTTGGGATTTGATAGAGGATTTTGAAGCTTTTAATATTGAGATAATCCCTATAAGTCAAAACTCTGAGGCTAACAAGATGGCTTAGATTGGCTCACAGTTTAACCCAGCAACTGGCCTATTAGTTAACAATGAGCCAGTAAAAGTTATAGTGAGGCCAACCATCCCAGACAATGATGAAAACTGGCAAGTATTTGAAAATGATGCTCAGGTAGTCTCTTTCTTACAACAATCAGATGAGTTTGCTGATCAATTGCAAACTAAAATTGAAGAGGCATATGGTGATCAGATTATTCAATTGAATACAAATAAGCTCCGCAAAGGATTGATCACTTTAGAAAACTTGTTCGACCCAGAGGATGTAAGCTTGGAAAAGAAAAGGTTCTAGGTAGATAAAGCAGACTATTCTGAAGTAGAGGTGAGTGATGGGAAAAAACTAAAAGTTTGGAATTCTGCAAACCAAAAGGAGAAGGAAAGATTAATCAAACTGTGCCAGAGATATGATAGAGTCATAGCTTGGAGATATGAAGACATTCATGGATACAACAGAGACATTATCCAACACACAATAGAGTTGACTGAGGTATCCAAACCCATCAGACAGAAACAGAGGCCAGTAAATCCAAGGATCGAGCCTCTAATGGTAGATGAGTTGCATAAACTTTTAGATTTCAAAATAATATTTCCAATCAAACACTCAACCTGGGTATCAAATCTAGTCCCAGTTAGGAAAAAGAATGGAGATGTAAGGCTGTGCGTAGATTTTAGAGATCTAAATAGAGCATCTCTAAAAGACCACTATCCCTTGCCCTCCATGGAACAAATTCTACAAACTGTGGCTGGATCAGAGAGGTTTTCTTTACTTGATTGTTTCTTTGGGTATAATCAGATTTGGCTAGCTGAGGAAGACTAGTACAAAACTGCTTTCACTACCAAGTGGGGGACATTTGCCTACGCAAAGATGCCATTCAGCTTATCAAATGTAGGAGCCACCTTTCAACGAGCTATGAATATAGCCTTTGGTGAACTTGTAAATAAGGTCATCCTGGTCTATTTGGACAACCTCACTGTTTTCTCAAAAAATGATGATGATCATTTTGATCATTTGGAATTTGTCTTAAAAAAATGTCAGGATTTTGGGATATCATTGAATCCCAAGAAATGTATTTTTGCTGTACCTCAGGGTAAATTGTTGGGGCACATAGTGTCTAAGGAAGGGGTTTCTATAGATCCCGAGAGAACCGTAGCTATAATGGACCTACCCCTTCCAACAAATAAAAAGGCAGTCCAGTCCTTTTTAGGGAAAATCAATTTTGTCAATAAATTCATATCTGATTTTGCAGGCTTGGTTAGACCAATGACACTCTTGCTAAAAAAGAACCTAGTCTTCAAGTGGACTGCAGAAGGAAGGCAAGCTTTTGAGGAGGTCAAGAAGGCTATCTCAACAGCCCCAGTGCTAAAGAACCCAGATTTTTCCAAGCCCTTTGTAATGTATGTCTATGGAGGAGAGTCAAGTATTACTGTTGTCTTGACGCAAAAGGATGATAGGCTGAAAGGGGAACACCCAATAGCCTTTTTCTCAAGAACTCTCAGAGATTATGAGACCAGATACAATTTTGTGGAAATACAAGCCTATGCCATGGTAAAAGCCCTTAAAAAATTTAGGCATCGGGTATCAGGGAACCAAAATTTGATACTTGTAGCTCACCAAAGTGTCGGGGAATACATCATGGAGGGGGAGATTACTGAGAAAAGAGCCAATTGGATCACTAAGATCCTTGAATATGATGCGGAGGTCAGACCCACCAAGCTAGTCAAAGGTAGGGGTTTGTGCCAATATATGGCCCAAGAACTGGAAAAGATGTTAACTA
The DNA here is from genome assembly GCA_037957365.1 of Torreya grandis. Classification (NCBI taxonomy): domain Eukaryota; kingdom Viridiplantae; phylum Streptophyta; class Pinopsida; order Cupressales; family Taxaceae; genus Torreya; species Torreya grandis. The sequence continues at coordinate 2,395,417 of JARHVA010000195.1, forward strand.
AGGGAGCGGATCTAGAAGAAAAGCTAGAGACGGTGCTAAAATTACAAGAAGTTGATCAGGAATCCTGGGTCACAAGTAGGATTCAATTTATGAAAAGTGGGATTTATCCGAGAGAACTCCCTCGAAACAAGAGGAGGTATTATAGGATATAGGGAGTTCATTTTGTTTTAATTGAGCAAGTCCTTTTCAGAAGATATTTTGATGGAAAATTGTTAAGATGTGTAGAATAGGCTGAAGCTAAGAGGATACTACTTGAAATGCACCATAGAACATCAGGGAGGCATTTTGCTGCAAAGACCACAGCCATAAAGATAAGTGAGGCAGGATATTTCTCACCTACTTTATTTGTAGATTGTTATCAGCTGGTTAGAAAATGTCAATCCTGCTAGTATTACATGGGGATGAGGAGGAACGTAGCCATGCCACTAAGTCCTATAGTTGTGGATGAACCTTTTGCTCAATGGGGTCTTGACTTCATTGGGATGATAAATGTAGTGTCCAGCATGGGTCGCAAATGGATATTAACTGCCACAGACTATTTTACCAGATGGACCGAGGCAGTACCACTTAAAAAAGCCACAGAGAATGTGATCCTAGATTTTCTAGGGGGTATCACTACTCGCTTTAGGGCTCCTCGCACCATCATTTCAAATAATGCTAAAGCATTCTTGGGGTCTAAGGTATCCGACTTTGCCTTGAGACATGGAATATATCTGAAAACTTCATATAACTATTACCCTCAAGGTAATGGTCTGGCAAAATCAACCAATAAGAACCTGATAAGACTCATCAAAAGAGTAGGGGTTGATCATCACAAAGAGTGGCATAAAGTGCTTAATCTAGCACTATGAGCTGATAGAATCACGCCCAAGCAGGTGATCAAAATGTCTCCATATGAATTGGTTTATGGAAAGTCTGTCGTGATTCCCCTAAGCTTGGAAATCCCTGCTCTCTAGCTAATCAAACAAATTGAGATTGAAGAGAACGGCCCCATGCAGGTCAGACTCGCAGAACTTTTGGAAGTTCAGGAAAAGAGGGATATAGCCCACGATTCATTGATCAAGCATCAGGGAATGGTTAAGAATTATTTTGATAAAAGGAATTCAAATCCTAATTTTGAAGTGGGCTCGATCATTTTAAAATGGGATGCAAGGGCCGCTAAGCCAGGTCAGCATACCAAATTTGAAGCACTGTGGACTAGTCTGTATAGAATCCGCGCATGCAAGCAGAAGAATTCTTTCAAGCTAGAGTCAATGGAAGGAGAACCTAAAGAGATTCCTGTAAACATAATCTATTTAAAACATTTCCATTGACTTGGGTCCCTCATGTATTATAGTTAAATAGTTTCCCTTCCTCGCATTGTTTTCCGTTGTTTTCCTACTTTGCTTTTGAATAAGTGTTTTAAACATATGTCGACGACTCTTTTAAAGCTGTAATTTTTACAATTTTGATCTAGCGAGAGGTGGAGTTTTCTTTTTGAGCAGGCTCAAAAGTCTTGATGGTCGCTAGTGACTGTAGAGTAAATTTTTACTCTACGTTGCATTCAAATTTCCAGTCAAGCGCTGCAGTTTTGGTTCTCGTGTACCTTGGTCGTAGCAATAGAGTTGGGGCAGAGCGCGGGTGTAATTTTTTGTCTAAGTGTTGCGGAGGCTGCCAAGTGTCACTATCTGAGCATGAGTCTTCTTTCTCCTCTTTTGTTTCTTTCATCTCATTTTGCCTAAATGTTTGAATTCGAGCAGAAGCTGCCAAGTGTCACTTTTTGACATGCAAAGCTAGCCAGCTGGCGTCCTCCAAGCCCTCTTTTACAACTTTTAGGAAGATTGTGGATCGTGCCACATATCTAGTAGCAATTAAGCGGAACACACCACGTGTCAGCATCCGTGTCTCATAAAGGTACCTGCGTCTCATTCTACCCTTTTGACAAAGACTTTCAACGAGCTAAGCAACAGAGAGAGTGGAAAGTGCCAGGTGGCAGTTGCAGAGGCCCTGAACCACCTTTTTAAAGAAGTAGTAGAGATCGCCATGTGTCGGCATCTGGGAGACTTTGGTTTAACGCTTGGGTTTGATGCTTTTGTTCAACGCATAAAGGCATCATTTTATTTTGCTTAAGTGCCATAAAGCAACGGATGCTACCAAGTGTCACTCTCCACCCCTTTCTACTCCATCCCTAAAAGGCAGTAAAAGATGCCACATACCCCCAAAAAGAGAAGCAGAAGATGCCACGTATCTTCCCAGGAGCAGCGGAGGTTGCCACGCGTCAACTTCTGAGAGACCATTTTTGAGCTTCATTGCCGAATAAAGATTGTGGTGGGCCTCAGGTGTCACCATCTGTAAGAGTCTGATATGTGTCCCGAGTGATACTACCACACAGCCAAGGAGAAGGAGAGAGCCGTGTGTCTTCGATGGATTCAACGGAAAGCACCAAGTGTCATTTTTCAATGCCCTCTAAGTAACAAGAGGATTTTCAAATAATTGACTAAGTATCCTTTCCCATTTCAAAGTGTTCTTTGTATATGTTGTTGCAAAGCAAAATGGAGGGAAAATCGGTAGGAGTTAATTCGAGTAGATGGAATAGTTCATCGGGTAGATTTTTGGAGCCCCCAAAGCATTGAAGGCGCCATCTATTTGTCCCCTATGAGTGAAGGACGGAGAAGATTGCACAAGAAAGGGGATGATGAAAGGAGTGATCCGAGTCTATAAAAGAGGAGGAATTGTAAGAAGAAGGGGGGATTTTCTCATAGTTTTAGACTTCTAGAGTTTTTGACCAGTAATATCATTTGCTCTTGCCTCAATTTTCTTGAGTTGTAAAGTTGATATAACCATGCATGTTTATGTGCCCTTTATGTGGCTAAATGAATTAAGTAAATTTGAGCTCCATGCCTTGGTTGGTGTTGTCTGTGTCATTGGCAAAGTAGTTTATGCTGTAGATTTTCTGTAGTTGTGATTAAGAATGTCATTTTCTTTAATCGAAAGGTTTATATAACTGTATGTGACTTCTGTGCCTCTTATGTGATTGGAAGATTTTGTTAAGAAGATTGAACACTATGCCTTTGTTGACATTCTCTGTGTCTCAGTGAAAGAACTCCCTGTTGTGAGCCTTTGTTTATGTTATTTCAATCTCTTACATTGATCATGCACTTGTCTGCTCTTAAATGTAATTGAATCCTATAATAGTCTCACTGTGTTCAGGTTAGGATTAGGATTACACTCAGGCGCATCGCCATAGTTAGGTTTAATTCCTGCATTTTGCATTTCTATTTAGTCTCTTATCCCTTTTCCCCAACACCCAATACAAAAGAAGAGACCAGCTTCTCTAAAATCTGGAGGTTGTTTCAAGCCGCATTGTCCCACAACTTGAAACTTCCCATTGTTGATTGGTTAAGATCAAGCGCAATTTTAAGCCGTCAACAGTATCTTCTTTATATTTTCAACCACCTTACTAATCCAAGGAATGACATTGTGAAAATCCTTGATAAGCATGTTAATGCAATGAAGTGTATATGGTGTCCAAAATATGCTAAGATATTCATCCTCAATCCTTCCACATGCTAAGACATTGTTTGAATCATTATTTGTTATAATTTGTACAACATTATTTCTTCCTACTTGCTCAATTATTTCTTGAAAAAGACCTATCAAATATACTGCATCTTTCACATGACCTGAAGTGTTATGTGATTTGATAAACATTGAGCCCTTAGATGAGTAGACAACAATATTTATTAGAGGTCTACGAGTAATGTCAGTCCAACCATTTGAGATAATAAACACACCTGTATAGGACCAACTATCTCTAATATCCTGCAATCTTGCATTAATGTGATCCTTCTCCTCATCCAAAATAGAAGTCTTGAGCTTTCCATACCTTAGATATAAATACCCCTTAGGAGCATTATTAACGATCCTCATAGATTATTTCCAAAGAGGGGACCTAATAATGTTGAATGGAATGCCACAACCAAAAAACAACCTCTCAATAACATCATCTACTTGTTTCCTATCACCAGCATCAAACATTTTTCCAATAAGAGATGCATGAATGGATGTTAGAGAGGTAATTGGAAAGTGAGGTGGATTCCCAAAGGCACCTGCAATTTGACATTGAGTTCCTTGTGATTGTTGTGAATCCACACGTTTCATAGACTCCATGAGAGAAAATTCCTTAATTAAAGATTCCCTTTCAGCCTTTGGAGTTTTTTTGCAAACAACTATCTGTTCTTTTTTTCTAATTCCCAAAAAATGATATTGAACCCATGAAATTGAATTAAATTTGTTTGTTTTGTAAAATGAGCAAGTCCATTGCCTACTAATTGAACTACTATATTTTTTTGATGAATAACTCCTTATGGTCACAAGTTTCTACATCCTTTGCTTAAATTCTTTCTTTGCTTTGTTATACTTAGGGGGTTTGCATAGTGTCTTCTATTTGATTGTTGAGTGGTATAGTTTGAAGAGTCTAGGTAAGTGTCCATTTTTTATCTTTTACACTACGAGGAAAAAAAACCATATTAAAAAGTAATAGAATTAAAAGAAAAATATGAACATAAATATAAAAAAAAACCTTTTTATCACAATACACAACTTTCTTATTATATAAATCAATAGCTTTCATGGCATAACCTTCTTTTTTCTGGTGGCTCAAGCTTGCCCTAAAATGCATTCATAATTTGATTCATGATCGAAACCCTTTTCATATCAAACATAAATAAAGACATTGAAATTGAACCCCCCTCACCAAATCTATTTAAACATTGTTATCATAAAACATAAAACTTGAACTATATCAAATCTTAAGTCAATTAAAAATAAACATTTACATGCTCTGATCACTCCTCATTTCAAGTAAAATACATTTACATATGATCGATTCATCAAATAGAGATAAATAATTACATGTGCAAACCATTCATCTACTTCAATTCACAGATACTAAAATTTACTATATGAGGAACACATTTAAAAAAAAGTTTAAACTATGTTAAACATCCAAAATCTAAGCATATCCAATTAAAATTGGTATTAGAAACATATTCCTAAACTCTTATTTTCTTAAATTTTAAACATAATTTTCTATCCAAACGATTAAAGTATTCATTTCAATTGAGAAAAGGCTAACTCCTAGATAGATACAATATACATCGAATAGAATGAATAACAAATCAAACTCCTTCTAACACAATAAAAATTCAAACTAACTAATTTCAAATATACATAATTCTATCAATAAAAGAAACCCAAATGATAATATGTTGAATACAAAATCTTTAGTATAGAAACTTCATCAAAACCAATCTAGACAGAAGCCCATTACAAATCACACCATTTTAAACATGTGAAATCGTTATACAACACAATTCAAGCTTTAATTACAACCTTGATTTTAATATCCTTAGAGAAAACACCCCCAAAAAAGAAAAGAAACAAATTATATTCAATTTCAGGGTAAATTTTGAATAAACCAAGAAAAGAAAAAAGAAAAAGAGAGAGAGATTACAATAATGTCCTGGCAACAATAAAATTGCAAGTGGGGTTATATGAAAATTTAACGTCCCAACAAAAATAAATAATAAATCATAATAATAATCCCAAACTTAGAGCAAACTAAATATTTCCCTGTTTCAAAAACATAGATCATTCTCAAAAAATAAATTGAGAACATAAAATTTCTAAATATTTATGTTCAGATTTGCTAGGACTTTTCAACTCAATAAATATATAGGAAGGGAAAGAGGCAAACTTACCAATTTATAAAGAACATACTCTTTAAGTAAATGTCCGCCACATTGCATGGGAATGCCACTACCAGGTTAAAGATGTGAGCAAGATGGGTCATGGGACTAAAAAAATTTAAACAGATGCAGAACTATCAAATCCAAGCAAGTCAACTACCATGCATAGAGTCTTCAAAGTATACAGGTCTGAAAACATGCACTATGGGTTTGAAGCCACACACTGTGATTAACCAAGCAAGAGGAAATTGTGTATGAAATTAAAAGTATTCACTTATGATAAAAAGACAATAAATATTGTAAAGATATAAATATTCGAAACATTCTAAAAAAAATGAAATATTCCTTTCTGTAGGTAAAGGATGGAAAGTTTCTAAAATATGACATTCTAAATTACATAAAACATGAAACCCTCTATAAATCTAACACGAAACATTATGGATTTAACATGAAACATTGTGAATATGACTATAAACATTACCCACATGAAGGAAACACGATGGAGACTAAAAAACATAAGTTTGCATTGTAGATCACATTGTAGGGTTTTGAACGAGCAATGAATCTAAATCGTTGCATTTCTAACAACACATAACCATGCTAAAGTTGATGAAAAAGACTCTAGTGGTAAAGATGATTGTTGAAGAATTAAGTGTGAAGGAAGTAAAAAAACATGCAGAGTAGTCTAAATTGTGTAGAAAGAAATGGAGGAGTTGGAGAAGGACCTTAAAAAAAAGAGCAAGGGCACAAAAAATATTTTTGATCAGTTAAGGCCTTCAAAAACATGGGTGGATGTAAGGGTTGCCAAGGACAAGGCAACGTTTGAGAAAATGAACAATAAAGTTGTAAATGAAAATAATTTGATGTTATCTATGAGGTTAGTTAGGGAGATGTGAACGCAAATAGACAAGATGAATGTGCAGAAGAAGATTTTGGATTGACTATTTTGTTATTATCAAGAAAAGGTGATAAATGAAAAGGTGGGAATTAATGGTATAATCACTCATATTAATCCTAGAGGAGAGGCTAGGAGAAAGATAATCATAGGTGATAAACAAGGTAAAAAAGCTTTGAACACATAAACATAGGCTACAAGAGTAGATAAGGCTGGCATAGAAGCTACAAAGGCACATTGAGACAATTTTTTAAATAAATGAAGAAGGATGTCCCTAAAGTTTTGGCTATGCTAGGCCCCAATGCATGATCATGAACTAGCTTGTTTAAGGATAGACAAAATGTTCAGTGTGGGGAAATGTTAACCTTGGGATAAATACTAAGTTTTGGTTGACATAGAGGTATGAGCATCCATGCCACACAAAGTGAGATGCATGAGATCAGATGACTTGGCCTTGTATCACATAAGAAGCTTTCTATAAGGTCCATAGGAGATTTTTACCAAGGGTGCAAAGGATAAGCATGTAAAAATTGATGGTGTATAAGGAAACAAGTGTCATTTGAAAGAAGGGCTTCTAGATGACATATAATCAATGGAAGATTTGAAATAAAAACCAAAGGGAAGATTTTGGAGCATCTAAGGTGCATGGCAACTTAGCTCCAACCACAGAGTCTATCAAAGATCCAGAAGGAATTTAAGAATATTCCACTACCAACTAGCAGGGTCAAGGGGTCCTTAAACTCATATAAATACACCCTTTTTGGATGATTTTGAGAGTTTTTATAGGAGTCAATTCTTTATATGTGATGGTTGGTGAGAGAATGTAGATTGGAAATTTTATGATTTGGAATGAGTTATATATACTTGGAATGCTGAGAGTCTATAAGCCATAAATTGTGTAAATGTTTGTAACGAGTTACACATAAGTGCACATTATAAATCAAGTTTTTAACGATTATAAAGGATGTATTCTTATCAAGATAGTAAATGATTGCATGTCTTTGGAATTGTGTGTGTGTGTGTGTGTGTGTGTGTGTGTGTGTGTGTGTGTGTGTGTGTGTGTGTGTGTGTGTGTGCGCGCGTGCGTGTGTGTGTATTTGTGTGTGTGTTATTTTTTAGATAATTTTGGTGCATAAGATGTTTAATTAGTAAATATTGTTAGATCCATTTGTTCATTGTAACCTATAAGGGTTTATGTGAATAGTTGAGATTCATTTATTTGTGCATGCATCCATTCACATAACGAGGTTCTCGGTGTTCTTAGTGCATGTTGGGAGAGACCTCCATGCTTGTGTGTTTGATTATGCCAACATAACTATGAATGTGAGTGTGATAATTACCTTTTCACTGATATTCTAAGTGTTACCATGCAGGTAAGTTAAGTGCATGGCTTTGGAATCTTGCACTGTTCAGACCTTTGTGAGGTTAGGGATTGAATGGGGAAATAATGGCAACAACCATCTTTGAGAGTGTCACTAAAAGGAATTATTGATGATGATGGATACAAAGAAAGAATATTACACTAGTTGGAAACATCATATGAAAAGAGAATTAATGTTATTGAGCTCTTGATAGTTTATCAAAATTGTCTTACAAAGGCTTACAACAAAAATAGTTGATCAAAATAATTCAATATGGGTCATAAAGTGTTGAAATAAAATAGAAAAAAAGACCAATGTAGACAAAGATTAATGCAAACAAAGATCATGAAGGAAACTTTAAGCCCGATTGGCTTGACCCATTTGTAATCACAAAAAAAAATTGGTTCATGAGAATATCCCCTCATTACACTAGAAGGAAATTTTTTGAACAATTAAATTAATACTATGCACTTGCGATGGTTTTATATTTGAGCCTTATCTCTTATCATGTTACTAAATGCTTGATTATCTATATGATTGTCCTTTTTATGTTTTGACTCATCATTTATTTACTTTAAATTTATTTAGTTGTTCACATCTTTTATCTTTTCCATTTGACTTTGGTTGTTACCTTTATTTGATTTACCGATTCTCAATTTTGTCACTTCTTTCTTATCTGTATTATCGGGAATTCATTGCTTCTTTATCTCGATACTTCTTTTATGCTTGATATTTCCCTTTGAGTCCTCGTGATTTACATTTTTTTCTCAATTGACCTTTATTTGGTTGTGTCTCAACACGTGTCTCAAATTTTTTTAATTTGTCTTGATCCATACCATACGAATATTTTCATGTTCCTGCTTATGTTCCTGTGATTTATATTATGCATCTATTTGGGGAAAGAACTCATACCTGTACTTTAAATTGATATATATTATGCTATTAGTAATACATTCCTTATGTATTATGTAGAGATGGGGCATTTCTTATAGATCTTACATTACTTTTATATTGCATATGATACAAGACATATATCTTATGTACTATAAAACTTAAATTTCACTCTTGCGGGGCATATTATTCATGCACTTGCATTAATTACATCGTAGGTTCATGTGGGGAAACTTTTTATACCATACATGCTTCTAAGACAACATATTTATGTGTTACACATTAATGGTTTTATGTATTATCTGACACAATGCACATAATTTATTTCTTTTGAGATATGGGCTTTATAGGATCGTCCCACATCTCAAAAGGAGGGCATACAGTTAGCATTATTTTTTGTAGTTCTTCGATTATTTATTTAGCTTTATTTTTTGTGACAAAAAATTGTACTTAGAAATATATGTAGGATTTAATACAAATTTAGAGGCATGCGATCTCATAGGGGCATCCTTAGGTTTTCAGTCAAACCAAGGGTATAATTTTTCATTTTTCTTTCTAGATTTCAATAGATTATTATTAACACTTGTTAATGTGTAAATGTTATTACAAGATTCACATGTACATTGGAGTTTGGTTTAAAAGCTTCATAGGCACAAAATATTGTATCCATAGTATGCTTGTTTTACATTGGGGATTTTTTTCTTTTTTCTTTCTAGCTTTCAACGGATTATTATTATTGCCACTTATCAATGTGTAAACATTCTTGCAAGATTCACCTGTACATTGGGGTTAAGTTCAGAAGCTTCAGAGACACAAAATCTTATATCCATACCATGTTTGTTTTTCTTTGATATGTATGCACACGCATCAAAATGGAGCATTATCCAGATATATAGAATGACCCCTAAACATTGATTAGTTGTAAAATTACATTGTTCTTGGGTACCTATGCATTTTTTAGCTATTGTCAAATTAGGCATTAGTAGTGTGTTTTTGATGTTTTTTGCTATGCCCTTCTCCTTCTCTTGACTCCCTTCTTCTCTTTCCTCCCTCTCTCCTATTTCTAGTGGTCCCATATAAACGTATAGAGTAAGTTTTTGGGGGTGTAGGGGTTGTGGTTTTATTGGGCGGCCTCTGGGTTTTGTAGTCTCGTTTTATTCATTTTTTTGATCTTTTGATGTCAATTTGTACATTATTATGATCCTAATTTGAATTCAAGTCATCTATAAATATATATGCCTCTTAGTGCATCCAAGTGTCTTAAGAAGAACTTAAAAGAGTATCTATAATTTACTATCATAATTATCTATTGAGCACTTATAAGCATTTTATAGAAATAAAGCAAATATTTGGAAATAATTCATTAAAACATTGAAATTCATAGTAGTAACACATTGCATTTAGATTCATTTTTGGAGCTAAAGAATTGTGGCATTTATTGATGTGTTATTTTCGATATTGTGTATCATTGAGAGGCTTGACAAATATCAAGATGCTCAACATTTCTCTAATATGACACAAACCCCAAAACACATTATTTTCTTTATCATTTTCAGGTTCAACTACCCAATTAAGATTTAGAGAAGAAGTGTAATGACACAATGTCGTTTAAACTTGAGATTCGACGAATACAATTGCCAAAAAAGTTTGTGCATCCTTGACACTTCCCAAAAACATTTTGTTTATAATTTTGAAAATAAAAAAATTAAACTTGATAACTTGAAGTTCTCATTGTCTTGCCACAAGAACTTAATTTCTATTATTAAACTTCATCAATTATCTCCAAAACATTAAAATATATATTTTAAAAAACCTTATTTTCATTTTTCCAAAAAAATAAAATAAAATAATAATAATAATAAATAAATAAATAAATTAAAAAAAATAAAAATCTTATTTTGATTTTTCCCCGTAAATAAACTAAATAAAAAATATTTAATTAAATACAAACATATAATTTACAACGAAAAACAAGAATAAGAACAATATATAAATATTCAACACCTCACAAAAACAAAGCATGGGACCCCTCCGCTAGGACACAATGTTTCCCTGCCCTACCCTTTAAGGGTTTTGAATTTGTAACCTCTTTTTAAAATGGGCATGTCATGGACCACGTTTCCCTTTAAAATTATCTCAATACTACAAGAAGCCGCCCTGCACGAAAAGTTTTAAACCCTAAACCCTAGAAGACTTTCAGAACGCTGAACGAATTCTGTGGAAGTTTGAAATAAATAAATACCTCCTGTAAACCCTTGGAATCCTTCACGCGGGCTACAGGAAATCTGATAATATTTCTCTCCAGATTGAAAAATGGCGGTCTTAAAAAATCAGTCATTGTATTCTGCCAAGGACGAGGAAGCGGAAGAAGAAGATTACTACAGTGAAGAGGAAGAAGAAGATGATGATTCTGATGAAGACGAGGAGGAGGATGCCCTTTTAAAGGAGCCTCGCAAAGATGCAGTATACAATACCGTCGGTCTACATGAAAGGCTCGAAGAAATCGGATGGCCAGACAACATCGATTGGATCCAAAAACTCTGCATAGATTACAAAAAAGAGGGAGAAATCGACGCCAACGATGACCTGGCGCGTGAGATGGCATTTTACACGCAGGCTTTAGAGGGCACCCGCGAGGCTTACAACAAATTGCAGGCCATGGGAATTCCTTTCTTAAGGCCCGAAGATTATTATGCAGAGATGGTGAAAACCGACCAACATATGCTGAAGGTGAAGGATAAATTAATTTTTCAGAAGCAGAAAATAGAGGAGGCTGAGGAGAGGAGAAAGTCGAGGGATGCAAAGAAATTGTCCAAGGCCATACAGACTGCTAAGTTGAAGGAGAGGGCTAAGCAGAAGAAGGACGACTTTGAGTCCGTGAAGAAATGGAGGAAAATGAGACAAAATAGCGGGTTTAAGGAGGGAGATGATGAAATGCCTCTGGATTTCGCAGAAGGAAAAGCTCCTTTTCAAAGGGGGAAGAAGATGAGGACTGGGGTTTCGCCGGGGGATAGGTCGGGTGGAAAGGGGAGAAATACGGCGTCGTTCAGCGGTGGAAAGGGGAGAAATACGGTGTCGTTCAGCGGTGGAAAGGGGAGAAATAAGGCTTTTAGCGGAGATAAAAAGGGGGGGAAGGGCAGAGAATTCAAGGATACTAAGTTTGGGCATGGAGGGCGTAAACGGATGAGGAAGCAGAACACGGCGGATTCTGCTGCTGATGTTTCAGGGTTTAAAGGGGACAATAAAAACAACAAGAAGAAAAGTCGGCGGAATTGAGTGAGTATATGCGTTTTTCCCTGCTTTGTCGATCTAGTTATTTGTGATCTTTGATATAAGGGTTTGCATTTTTTTTTTTTGGTGTCGTGGTGTTTGGAGTCTGCAATCCGCCTTTTGAGATTGATTGCATTGTTAGATAAGGTTTTAACGAAATGGTTCTCTGGGTTTTGATTTTATAGAAGTTTCAAGTCTGCAATTTTCCTTGTGGATTGGATTCCAGAGTTTCAAAGGTATTATTTATATTGTAAAAATTCCAAATAATAAATGAAAGCAGGAAATTATGTTTTCCTACAACCACAATGATGAGAAAAATACTATATTCAAATTCAAATAAACTACCTCGCATGATGATGTTAATATCATGCTCAGTAGCTCAAAAGGTTAGCTATACATATCTAAAGCCTCACCTGCAATGCTTCCGGATGTAAATGTAACCATTAAGCACAAAAACATTTCAATTATCTCAGCTTTGTGCATTACAACCTTTGCCCGCATATTCAATGATTGGATTTTTTGTTGTTGTTGGAAGGATAAACATCCCACTTATTTTAGCGTACCACAGGTATTGGGTGCATGAATAATTGGCCTTCTTCGACTTATTGCCAAGGGTTGAGGGGTATCCATTCTGCCAAATTTGCTTGGGACATGAATTTTTGAACCCAGCCTCATTCCTTTTTATTCAGATGCCACCTTGGTGGATGGCATGACAACACATTTTACCATCATCCACTGAAATATCACTTTTCCTAATAAATCAGAATTTTGATTTAAAAAAAACAAAACAAAACACTGATGACACTGATGATCAAATTAACATACAAGACACTACATGCAATCCAAAATATTGAATTTCATAAATGTTCTGAATTTTGTTCAACTGAATACAATTGGAATATGCTGTAGAATAATTAAAGTGATCCTTCAAAGTATTTAAAACCCTAGAATAATTTATGCAAATCTTCGAAGGGAAAAAACCTGTCAGCGTAGCCCTGGCACACTGATTCTGCCTGTACAGCAATTAGTAAGATCTGATGATCAGGTACAGTGGTACGGCTGTCTGCTGGAGAAGGCAGGCTGGGTGCTTAAAGCACCCTAATTGCTGCAATTTATAACTTTGAATGGCACCAACTGCTGGAAACTGCCTTGAACAGGTACAGACGGCTCTTGGAATGGTACGGCCTTGGAAACAGCACAATAATGGATCTGTATGGATCTGCATTTTTTTTTCTGTTCAAACCCTAGAATGTACGGTTGGCTGAAGTTGTAAAATAAATCTCTGGAATTGAATTATTCTGATTTTGGAAGCACTGATGTGATTCCTGAGTGAAATCATCTTCTGGGGATGAGGGGTTTCATCCTCAGGCCCTTACATGGGAGGGTTTTTGTCCTCTGTGATGAAAGTTGAACAATGGCTGCTCAAGCTTGCAAAATGTTTGAAATTGATGGAATGATTATCATTTGCTTTCTCCTCACCCAACCTTTTTATAATTACCTTATTCCTCCAAACCCAATTAAAATTAATTTTAATTTAATATTCACCTTTTTTTTCCACATAATAATAGCTACTTTTCTTTTTCCCCCTTGGCCTTTTAATTAATTTACTTTTGGCCCCACACAATTGATAATAATGACTAAGTGTCCCCTTTAAGTGATAATTATAAAGTGATGTTGGGGAACAACTTAAAACACTATTATTAATTATTTCCCTTTTATTTTACCCCCCCTTAGCCTGCAGTAAATAAAAATAGGCTTCGGGTTCACCATTTTGCTTAGTTCGAGAAAGGGGACATTACATCCACACTAATTGAACTACAACCCTTTTGATGTTGACTGGAAAATTTGAGAACGATTATTTTCAAGTTTGAGATTTTGAACTCGAACTATTTGGTATCTAATCTTTTTGTTTGATTTTAAATCTGGTTTAGTTTATACTTTACCTGAGTGCTTAATTATTATCAAACAACACTTAGAAATGGGCAATGAACTTGCTGAGGTCCATCCAACATCAGAGGAAATCACTGGGACATTGGAGCCTGTATTTATAAGTTTTTACTAAGACGGATAGATAAGGCAGCAGAATGAGACCCAGAACCTTCCCTTTCTTGATACCATTTCATCCAGATAAGTGATGAGTGATCATATGACTATAAACACTTGTAGTTGCATGGAGTTTTCTCATTATTTTTTATACGTTTTTGTTGTGAATGTTTACTTTGCACTCCACAAAGTGCAAGTTCAACACTCTTACATATAATCTATATCTGAAAAATCGGCTGAATTCTGGCATGTGTTTAATTATTCCAGCTCTATTGAGCTAGGTGTTCTTAAAAGTGGTAGAAGGCTTTACACTGTTTTTAGTTATGATGACATAGAGAGCAAGAGTATGTAGTAAAACTTTTAATTGAGTGTCATCCATTTTCACATGTAAAAGCCTAGTTAATATTTTATTTCTATCCATATAAAATTCTGCTGTTTCATATCGTGGTAGCTATTTGGATTCTTATCATATTCTTGGGCTATGTTGTTTTGGTATGGGTACAGGTATGTTTCGGGTATGAGGAAACAACATTTTTCAAAAACCTTGATTTGGAAACGCTGTGCGTATGTCCATACATTTTATTATATATACATATATTTTTTAGTAAAACACTTGAAAATTCATTATATGAAAGTATTTGTCTATAAAAGATGTGACACTTAAAAATATATAATATTCATTCATTCATTCATTCATTACTTCAAAGACAAAATGTACATTCAAATCTAGAATAAATCATCTAGACTGCCCTCAAAATCATGAATGCCACTCCCACTATTTTTCAACTTTATCATTTTTTGACGCTTCTCTCAGAGGGGCTCGTCGGTGCATTTCTCCCAGAGTGTATGCCTTGAGGGGTGCACAGGGAATGGGGTGGGATCGCCTCATGGCACTTTGCATGAGATGTTCTCATACTATTTATTCTATCATACCTACATCCGTTCATGCAGCCTTCATACCTACTATGATGTCTCCTTGAAATCTTGAAAGCCTGAAATATGGCTAAGTTTGAAACCTTGAAGCCTTGGAATTTGACTAAGTCTGAAATATGATAGGATCCTCCAAAACCTAGAATTTGCATTATAGCTCCTACAGGCCCGAAACCACTCTCAAACATCCGGAAAGTATATAAATAAAATATAACTTAAATGTTTATTTCCACATTGCCGATACAGATACGGGTACGAGAATTGGATACGGGGATATGAAATAACCCTGACAAATTCTTTCAACCGCTGAATCACTGAACACTCACATGCAAGTGCTGATCACTAACATGCAACAGGAAAAACTGACATGCAAAGCTCAAAATCAACATGCAATGATTGATACCACACATGCAACCACCGAACACTGACATGCAACCATTAGAATTGACATGCAACCCACAAAGCTAACAAGATCACAGCTTTGATACCACTGAAATAACCCTTTCTAAAATTGATCTGACTTCCCTGAATTGCTGGTTATGATTTTTGGTTCTCGTTTCAATGTTTTGGAACAATTAATGATGACCCCATTTACATGCAAAGAAAATACAATAAAGATAGGCAAACTATGACTTCATTTCTTCATATGACGATCAAATATAATGAAAATCAGAATTGAACAGAGATCTTATCTGATTTATTACAGTACCAATAATGATCATAAACATTCAATTTATCATTCTATTTCATTACATAAGCATACCTGAATGCTGAAGATGCATTAGGCTTCAATGGCTTGGATTTGTAAGATGAAATAAGGTCTCCAAAGGTTGAAAATGATGAACTTTGGTTGCAGATCTGATAACACCTTCAAACCCTAGTGAGATGACAAATATAATCAGCAAATAACCTCCAATAATCTGTTGAATTTCAAATCTGGTCACACAACTGTAATTCTAGGGTGGAATTACCACTTGGGTGTGAGGCTTTTCGTCCTCCATTGGTTCCAAACGAGGGTTTCCGTCCTCTGTGGAAAATATGGGTAGCCTCAAGCTCTCCGATGAATTTCAGAATCCTGATTGATAATAATCATTTCTTTCTTCTATTTTTCCCTTTTATAAAAAGCTTTTTCCACTTGAAAACCCTAAAAGTAATTTAAAATTACTTTTTAATTTCTATTTTCCAATTGACCCCCAAAAAGTAATTAATAATTACTTTTTATTTTATTTTTTACTTGGCCTTTTGATTAATACATGCTTTATAACCCCATTCCTTCTTAGAACACTCCCCTTTAGCCTACGGGAATGAAATTAGGCTACAGGTTTTCTTCATTTGCGTTAACTCAAGAAAGGGGACATTACAGGGTACATGGATTTTTTGGGGGTTTTGGATAAGTTTGGATATGGCCGTACAAAAATATATATAAAAAATAAAAAATATAGCCATATAAGCAAAATTAACCACATAATATGCATAGAGGAAACATAATAAGTTAAATAACCATAGAACATACTAATAAGTCAATACCAAATATCATAATATTTAATTGTCAAACTTAGATTAGTCTTATTAATTATTACAAGTACATAGTGCAAATGTTACAACTTACAATGTATAGACAAAAATAAAGACAAGAAAATGCACTCTCTGCAGCTTGGTGAAGATTACAATGAGATGACCTGGTGTTAAATCAACTTAAGACCATGCCTTGTGCAAATGATCTTACCGTATGTACTGCACAGAAAGAGTCCTGGAGAACCATATTTTTGGGTCATAAAGGATAAGCCAAAAAAGACATAATTGATTTCAACTTCTCCCTCATCTCGATCATGTTACAGACATTTATTTCCTTTATTTTGGCAAGGCTGAAACGCGATCCAATAACTGGAAGACTTGCTGACTTGCTCTGGCAACCTTCACAGCTATTGTATACAGCCCTAATAAATGAGATACATATGAATCGACTGAGGCTTACGTTTTGAAAACAGTCAAACACAGCCAGCCATTGAAACTGCAGAGAGGTTTTCATACTTTGTTTTGTTTTTTGAAGTCTGTGTTTAACTTTTTATTAAGCAAAATTGAAAAGAAAAAGAAAATTGCAGGAAATGCCTAGGGAGCGTCCTTGGGCGTATCCCCATGCCCCCCTGCGCTCCCATATCCGGGAGCATTTCCCCTGCGCTCCCAGGGCCTGGGGGGGGTATATCCGGTAATGTAGGTTTATTTTATTTACATTCTGTCTGGTTCAAGTTGGTTTTACATTTTTTGTATTTTTTGTTGACTTTGACTTCTTTTCCTGCCAGAATCCCTTGGAAATGCCTGGAAACACCTCATAAACATCCCGTACATTTCTGGTACATTTTTTAGGCATTTCCGGTACGTACCCAGAGCACCGTACCCGAAACATTTCCGGTGGGGGTGGAGTTTTGTGCAACACAATTCTTGGGGTATATTGTCATGCGTTATTTAGTTGTGAATTTAGATTTTGGGAATGAGATCTTTTGTGTTTGTTTTCTTAATGCTAGATGTCCATCAGCTTTGTTCAACATCTTGCCACGATGCTTTCGGTTTATCTTGTTTTGTTCGGATGAATGATATTGAGAACTAGTAATGGATGTTTGGGACATTTCATATTGTATGGTTACTTGTGCAGTTTCCATCTTTGGCATTAAATAAAACCAGTAATAAATAAATATTTCTGGCATGTTGACATTGTTGCTCTCTGGGGGTATCCTGGCTCCGTTAGCCTTATGGAACCTGTTAGCACTTGCCCATTTATTTGGATAAATTAGTATCACTATCAGAGGCAGTCTTCTGAGAATGGCTATTTCAAATTGGAAATATCCAACTTTTCCTTCCTGATCTTAGCCCTAACCGTCTTTGACAGTTCTGCATTTTCTTCATAATTATGAAAAATGAAACTATTTTAAACCGCAAGTCTGTTCATTCTATGATGAGGACAATTATCTTAGATAAACAAACTTTCCAAATTTCTGAAATTGGTTAATTTTATTTTAGTCACTCCTCTTTGCTCCATACCAGCTATGTACTGTTCATTTGTCCTAATTTAATCATGTCATCAACACCTCAATATGGACAGAAACCCAACCCAACCCATTTGGAGAGCAAACATATTCATTCATGTTTGGAGATTCATGGACATGTCCTAGATTACATTATCAAATATAGAACCCATTATTAGAAGTGGTCCCATGGAATGGTGGCTTCTAAATTTTCTTAGTGGGTGCTGCTGAGTAATTTTAGGAGCATTTGTTTTTAAAGTGGTCCCATGGTATAAAAATTCTGAAGTTATGCTGCTGCAATTTTTTAGGAGATAATATTTGAAACTGTTTATTTTTATTTACAATAAAAGTTTAGACAAAACTTGACCATTCATAAACTTACATCTGGTAAGATATCTTCCTATAAAATAGGAGCAGTTATGGGAAACTTCCAGGCCCTCCTTTTTTCTACCAGCTCAAACTTTTCCCATAAAAACTTGTCTGCTTCTTTTAGGAAAAAATTCTAAAATTACATGTTTCGATTCCTTTCATTTTTCAAGGGACCACCCACTCATTTAAAATAAGAGCAGCAGCCCCCTTTATGGGACCCCTGCCCAAGTATCCCCCACCTATGATAGTTGCATAGATGCAAAAAATACTATATGTTCTCACGTATTATAGGCATACTTATCAATCCAAACTTTACTAGAAATTCACAGAAGTTAGGCTATGTGCCTCAAGATAAATCCTGGGAGACAGGTGTTTTCCGTATATTTGTGCCTCAAGATAGGATCACATGTAGTGAAAGAGTTTTTGCAGCTTATAGCAGTGCTAAAATAGAGAACCATTCTCAAATTGGTCAGAATTAGAACAGGTTTTAGCACAAAACTTAGTCACCAAGCTATCCATGGATCTGTAAGTAGATTGCCTGGCAATTTATTCAAAAACAAGGTCCAGACTGTGAGCAGTTATGATGAGTTCAACTATTACACCAAGAATATAATTTTTAGAGAGAGAGAGAGAGAGAGAGAGAGAGAGAGATCTTCTTCGATAAATTGCATTCTTTGTATGAAACAATCCAGGAAGTGTTGGAATTTATAAATGTATAGACCCTGGGAGAGACATTCTTAAAGGCCGTGATGGAAAACAATGTTAGAGTAGTGTTCACACTAGATAGCATTTGTAGTTATTTATGGCAATGGTCTAATGTCTTGTGTTCACACCTTTACTAGTTAAGCTTGTTTAGGGAGTGATACAGAATAAGTCTAAGTTATTTGTTTGAACAAACATGGTTCACATATGTGTCTTATTTAGCTTTTTAGCTAGTTTATGGGGATTTGACTTATCCCCTATATTAGGTTTTCCAAACTATTTTTAGCTATGGATAATTATGATGTAAACCTATAAATGAAGGCATTCTTGTAAGCTTTTATGTGTGGAGTGTGAATAATAAAACATCAGTTTGGAGTGTCAGACAATCTGGTTTAATCCCTCTGAATGTGTTAGACAATTTGGTTTTCCTTCATCAACTTGTGGTGTTGGAGGTTCAAAAAAAGGGAGAAAAAGGTACTTATTTATGTGGATTCAATTCTGAAATTTTTCTGCATATTTTCAGATTATTTCGAGGCATTTTATTGGTAGAATTTCATCATAAAACCCTCTCTTTTTAGGCATCTAGGGTTTCTAGAATTAAATAAGGGTTTAGATAATTTAATTCTCAATTTAGGGCTTGTTGATTATCATTTCAGATTTAAGGATTTTGGGGAAAACCTCTTTTGTCCTAATCCGCCCCATTTGGGGACATTACATTGAAACAAAACACCATTGTTGTGCCTCTCATCATCGAACTCATTTTCATTGTGTGTTGAGTTCTCTTTTTGATTGCAACACTTCCCAAATTATCACGGACAACCCATCATTAGTTGAAGTTGTATGCTCTAACACTGTGAATATGCAGGATGGGTGCATCAATGATGCATTTCTTGTACCTAAAATTTATTCAAATTTGTTGTCAATCAAATTTGTAATTCTGGTACTAGAAAAATTGTGGAGTTTATTCCACATAATGTTTAATTAGAGAATTGAGTGATCCACAGGGTGTAGTAGTTATAGGTGTGGTGGACCCACATTCACGATTGTCTGTATTTGAGAAATTTGAAATCTCTGCAGGTTCTTGTTCTTCTCTAGTTGCTCATGTTGACATGGTGAACAAATTGTGACAAACATTTTTGTCATCTCAATTTTAGGGATTTGTAGTAGCTGAGTTTCAAACACATGATGACATGGCTTTTTAAGGTCTCTTGTAGTGATGGTGTTTGTCTAGGGTGCATGCTTGGGAAACAACATCAAGATCCCTTTCCAAAAGGACAAGCTAAGAGAGCTAAATATCCACTAGAGTTAGTACATAGTGATTTGATGAGTTTTTCCACTCACTAATTTTTTGGTGCAAAATATGTACCAACTTCCATTGATGATTTTAATTGGAGGACTTGGGTATTTTTTTGCAGTGCAAAAGTGAAGTTTTTGAGAACTTCAAAGCCTTCAAGGCGTTTGTAGAGAAGCAATCAAGGCTTCACTTGAAAAAGCTCCGTGCAAACAATGGGGGGGAATATGTAAACAAAGCCTTTCAAGCTTATTGCATTGAGCATGACATTCAACACCAATTCATAGTGCCTTACACCCTTCAACAAAATGGGGTTATTGAGTGGAAAAAAATAACACTCAAGGAAATGGCAAATTGTATGATACAGTCCAAGGACTTATCACCACAATTCTATGCTGAAGCAATCAATTGTTCAAATTATATCCAAAATCGCATTTCCCACAAAGTATGCTAAGTAAGACTCTTGAAGAATCTTAGTTAGGAGAAAAACCCGATGTTTTTGGATTTTGCGTCTTTGGAAGTAAGGCTTGAGCGTTTGTCCTTGATGACAAGTGCAAATCTATAGAGAAGAAGAGCCAAGAGCTCATATTTGTTGGCCATTTCGAGGATGTAAAGGCATATCGCCTCTTTGATACTATCACACATGATGTCTTGTTTCGTCGAGATGTTAGAGTTGATGATCAGATCACTCCATTGGTACCATATTCATAATTTTCTCCATATTTGATGATACCTCTTGCACCTGATAGGGAGGGCCCATTTCATGATATTGATGATGACACCAATGATGACACTACTCGTCTGCCACCTCTTGCATCTCACATGCCCAAGTGGGCACAATCTACCTTGCAAGCAACAGGTGATTTGGTTGGTAATCCTTCTGATCCACATCGTATTCATGCTTAGACATCTGGTATTGCTCTTATGAGCCATGCAATTTCCAATGATCTAGTGTTGTTTTTTGAGGCGAGAGGTAAACCTGAGTGGGAAGCTGCAATGCAAGAAGAAATATTCTTTGCTCATGAAGAATAGCACATGGAAGTTACTACCTCTTCCTAAGGGAAGAAAACTTGTGCGTTGTAAATGGGTCTATAAGACCAAATATGCAACGGATGGTATTGTAGATAAGCACAAGGCTCATCTTGTAGCTAAGGGTTTCTTTCAAGTCAAAGGGGTTGATTACTTTGAGACTTTTGCCTCTGTTGGAAAGATGGATATTGTGCGCGTTGTTCTCTCCCTCGTTGAATCACACCGGTGGCTAGTATACCAGATGGATTTGAAGAGTGCTTCCCCTCATGGTGATCTTCAAGAGATCTATATGGAGCAGCCTTAGGGCTTTGTGTAGGATTCTTCACTTGTTTGTCGATTACATCATTCTCTTGATGGCCTCAAACAAGCTTCATGAGCTTGGTATGAGAAGATGGACAATTTTTACTGTATTTTGGCTTTTATTGTTTTGAATTTGATTATAATGTTTACATCCTGAAGCAAGGTGAGGGTATTATAATTTTGGTATTATATGTTGATGACCTCATCTTCACAGGTAGTTTAGATGCCTTGGTTCAGGGT
Source organism: Torreya grandis (assembly GCA_037957365.1). NCBI lineage: Eukaryota > Viridiplantae > Streptophyta > Pinopsida > Cupressales > Taxaceae > Torreya > Torreya grandis. Next base: position 2,417,487 of record JARHVA010000195.1, read on the forward strand.
ATTAAGCACAAGTTGAAGGCACGGTTTGATATGATAGATATAGGATTTCTGCACTACTTTCTTGACATACAGGTTCGTTAGTCTCTAGAGGGGATTTTTGTTGGCCAATAAAAGTATGCTATAGATTTGCTTCATAGCTGATTGCAAGCCTACTCCCATACCATATCAGTTAGGTATTGGGTTGACTATTGATTGCAAGTCTAAGTTGGTTGATCCTACATTCTATAGACAATTAGTAGGCAATCTTTTATATCTGACACATACATGCCCTGACATCACATTTGATGTTAACCTTGTCTCTTGGTTCTCCCATGAGCCTCATGAGAGTCATTGGCAAGCAACCAAGTGTATTATGCGCTATATTCGGGGCACTTTGAACTTTGGGATTTAGTCCACACCATAGGGTTCTTCAGAGATGGAGGGATTCAAAGACTTAGATTGGGGCAGATGTGTTGATACTCGCCAAGCTACTTCTGAATTTATCTTTGACCTTGGCTTTGGTCCTATTGCATGGTCATGCAAGAAACAAACTGTTGCATTGTCATCCGCTGAGGCAGAGTATAGAGGTGTTGTCAAAGTTGGACAAGAGGCTCTCAAGCTACGACAATTACTTGGTGAATTCGGATTTCTTCAACTTCATCTCACTTTGATTTGGTGTGATAACCAAAGTATTATTGAAATTGCACGCAACCCTATAGAACATCAATGAACTAAGCATATTGAGATTCACATGCACTTCATTTGACAGCTTGTCCATGATAGAATTGTTCAATTGGAGTTTTTACCTACCACTTAGCAGGGTGTTGACATCTTCATTATGACTTTGACTTCTCCTTGTTATCTTTAGTGGCAAGCATTACTTGGGGTGAAGGAAGTTGTACTTTGGGGGGGGGATTCATCTTGAAGTCCTTCCTTATTTGTGCGTACATGGGTACCTTATCAGGGTTTGTAGCTGGAACGCATAGTTTTTTCTTCTCCTTAACCTTTTCTTAAGGGAGGGTGTTAAGATTAGCGTCCACACTAGATAGCATTTATAGTTATTTATGGCACTTGTCTAACATCTCGCGTTCACACGTAAACTAGTTAAGCTTATTTAGGGAGTGATATAGAATAAGTCCAAGTTATTATTTGTTTGTACAAACTTGGTTCATGTATATGTCTTATTTAGCTTTTTAGCTAGTTTATTGGGATTTGACTTATCCCCCATATTAGGCTTTCCAAACTATTTTTTTAGCTATGGATAACTATGATGTAAGCCCATATATGATATTATGAAGGCATTCTTATAAGCTTTTATGTGTGAAGTGTGAATAATAAAACATCAATTTGGAGTGTGTTTGCAATTATTGTTGTGTGTTCAGTGAGACTGTAACTGTGCATTATCAGATTTGATGTGCTTGTTGCCTGCCTAAATACCATGGCCTGCTCCGATAAACAGAATCATCAGTAGACCACAGCCAAATGCACAGCTTCTTTCTCATGATAAACACCGAAGGTGCAACCCTATGAGATATATTGCCAGCATCAATAGGAAAGTGATTAATTATCTTCTTCCTCCAAAACTTAGCACAGTAATAAGTGGAGGACAGTCAAAGACTCATTCGCCCACTAAAACAAATTGAGGTTGCCATGATGCCCTTATTGTTCTAATAATTGTTGTTCCAGAAAATGTCTTAAGTTCTTCATCTAGAGAAAGTACAGAAAGCACCATGCATATGTAGGCAATTTGATCACCATCAGCCATCACATATCCTCCTTGAAGACCAAATTGTATGCAACTGCAGTAAAATATTAGTTGGAATTGATCTTTAAGGAGAAGGAAGGCAACCTTGGGAAACAATTTTTGATAATCAATATACAAGTCAGGATGCCCTTCTTGACTATGTTCTCAGGAAGCCAACCCTACTTGATCTTGAAATTCATGGTCAAGTAATGAAATCTGGCAACAATGACACATCTGATACATTATGCACTTTCTTTGATTATGCAATGGCATTAATAGGGATGTGACTTGGTAATAAAAAATTAGATTGGCATTTGCCAGAGTAGTCATGGATGAAGTTGAATGTGATGTCATTCCGTTTGACGTATTTGATGTTATCCTTTGCTTTCCATAACTCCAGGTCTGAGACTCAAAGATTTGCTGCTCCACCAACCAATATAAGTTGGTTGCAAGATGGTCATGCCTGTACAGTGTTTTAAAGATACCATCACTCTCCGATAGTGTTATGATTATCAATGCCTTTGCTATCTTGTCAAATCACTCTCGTGTCAATTATGAGCACTACTTTGGACATGAAGGGTTCAACAAAAGGGCTATTATATCATCATTTTCCAATTCCAAAATGTTTTTACCATACTCCATTTCAAGAATCATGGATGACTATTTATTGATTTTGACACAGAGCACAAGCATCATCTGTTACCCTGTATTTTTTATACTTAAAACATCCAGATTCTGATAAGTAATAGCCAACCAAGAACTCACAGTTTCTGCAGTGTCTTATAAACCCAATCTGTTCTGCCATGGTGCAATTGTAGTGTTGGGCCAGAGTCTATTAAATGAAGTGTTAAAAATTCATAGCTAATACAGGATTTACCATAGCTCCATTTCAAATCTTTCTGAATGGACCCCTATACCTCTAGTTGCATATTAAACAGATTAGCCTAACAAATTGTAGTATAACGTCCACCCAACTGACCTCAAGAGGACAGAAACACTCTATGGATCTTGCAGCCCAATTTCATCTATAGTGAATTCCCCTATATTTCTTATTCAGTTCATCTGTTGTTTACCATGTATCCCAAATTCTTTGAGAATGTCATTTAGAGAGTTCAGCATGTCCACGGGAGATGATTCCTCTTAGATGCAGTCAACAGTGATTTGGAAACTGTAGTTGACATCTAAGTCACAAGGTTCAAGTTTGAGTTTGATGAGGACAAAATGTGGTTTGAGTTTGCCAATGGATAAAATTCGAAAAAAAATTGCCATTAAATTCGAACTGTAGGAAAACATATAAAAATAAGTCAAATCATAATATTAAAGATACTTGTTGAAAAACTAAGTATCTCAAAATATAAAACATGTAATACTAAGTTTTTAAGCTTCATAAGTTCATATGAACTATATACATCAAAAAGTTCTACATGATCAAAAGCCAATACACTCTGTGGCCATATAAACAAAAACAAATAACAAAAATATTAAAAATAAAAATAAAAAAGATTTAAAATACAATTATAAAAAATAAATTAGAATTTATAAACACACAATAAAAAAATAAAAAGTCATAAAAATAGATTAAAAAATAGAAATATAAAAATAATTTATAAATTATATAAAAAAGCATAAAATAAATTAAAATCAAATTTAAAATAATAAATAAAAAACTATAAACAGAATTAAAAACTAAACCTAAAAAATATGAAAATAAAACAAAACATAAATAAAAAAATAACAAATAAAACAAAAAAATTAAAACAAACCCTACCTTAGATAGAAATTGGCTTTTGGATAAACTGTGTGAAGATTCTGTTTATCTCTAGCTAGTTTGGCTCTAGTATTTCCTATAACGTATCGTAAAAGAGGCAGGCTAGCTCTGTCAATTTTTATTATTATTGTCTTTATTGCATAAAATATGTTTAATTAAAACAAATGAAGGAAGAATATGTTTGTCATGACACCTCTTTAAGAATGTCAAACCCTACCTTATCCTGACCGCATTGATACACCATGGCTCGCCAAGCTTCCTCCTCGCCGCTCACACAGGGCCCTTCCTCCTCCTTGCTGAGTCGCCACACAGCAGATCCAACAGAAAGGCTTCTAGCTTAAAGACATCTCAGTCTAGCAGCACACCATCTAGCAAATGATACACAAAAATGCAGAAAGGCTAGCAGAAAAATGTCTACGTGCTGGTCTCCACGCCGTCTGGTAAAATGCAAAAAGTCGAGCAGAAAAATGTCTGGCTCCTGATGAAAGTCTAGCACAACAAAGACAGTTTTCGACTCTCCACTTCCTCTTACACCACTTCGATTCACAGTGCTTTGACTGTTTGTGGTTTAACAATTATAAAGAGGCATGCTGGGGTTTTCCCTCTCATTTTTTGCTGCCTGATTTTTCCGCTTGTTTTTTTCTGCCAAATTTTACCTCGAACTGCTCGATTTTTATCCCATGGTGAAAAATCGATGAATTTTGATTTTTTGTGCCAAAAAATCAGTGAATTGTGTGACTTCGGTTGACATTTTCTAGACCTGACTGCAACTATACGAGACCATGACTCCATGTATGCCAAAGTGTTCATATTTGTTGAGCGAAGAGAAGGGGCCATCTGATACTGCTAAAAAGTGTGAGCTGAGATGTTCAAGAGATATCAAATCAAGAAACAGATACCTTTGAGTAAATGAAAGGTCTATACATAATATGGTTTGCACGGTTAGGTGAAAGTAAAACCATTCCAATGATAGTGATGCTGTGCAATAAGTCCTTCAATGAAAAGAGACAGTTATTGCATGGATTAACGTATGGACTTGAGTATTTTTTGTCGACAGTGGCCAGCTTGCCTTTAGTTGCATCTTGATAGAATCAACTTTCTGATGGAGTATTTCTTGTTTACAGTGGTCAACTTGCCTTTCTTTGCATTTGATGAATTTCCACCTTCAACTTGGATCATTCTCTGCATATTCAGATAGTTTCAAACAATGAAGGGCAGAACTGCAAAGAAGTCTTGAGTAAAGTTTTTAAAAATGACAAATAAACAAATACTGAGAGGGAACAGAGGAGTATTACAACCTGCATAAGTTGATCTTCAATGTTGGTAATGTGGCACTCGGATGTTGCGTTACAACTTACAAAATTATATACCCTTCTGAGAATAAGCTGGCTAGCATACACTGCTGAAGTGGCTAGCATTGAAAGCAGGTACTTTGACATAACATGCTCCACTAGGTGCGATTCCACATGAGAAAGTATACATTTTCATTTACAAAGAACGTAAAACTCCATTAGAGTCAAATCTAACATTAGCAAGCATACAAGACTTGCATCCTTATCAGATCCAGCTTCCTGATGAAATTTCTTGAAGATGAATTTCTCCTATAATCAGGAATGTATCATTGCTATAAGCCAAATTATACCAATGGTTCTTCTGAGTCATTTTTTTAAATTAGAGGAAATGAATGGCATATTTGCATAACCATTGTAGGATTTTAGCTGGATTATGTGAATGGGAAAAAACAAGAGAATCTTCAGATCAGAATCCCTCCTTTGAACCAGGATCACTTTCAAAATTGAAGCCAACCAAGAGCAGCTGTTGAAAACCTGGGTCTCTAAGTAAGGAAGCATCAAACCAGAGTATGGTGAAACTTCCAACAATTTACCAGGGATCTAGCAAAATGTTGTTGATAAAGGGGTTTAGTAAAAGACTCAGAGAGTTAAGAGTAAGAGACAAGATAAGTGGCTAGCCCTTAACCAAGACTGCATAGAGTTGAACTTTGATGTTGCAAAAGGGAATCCTGGCTTAGCTGATTGTAGTGGTATATTTTGCGACTAACAATGAAGAGCCTTGCTCGTCTATGTGGAAGACTGCGGGACTGCCACCAATAATGTTGCAGAAGCCATAGCTCTTTTAAGGGGGCTGATCACAGCTAAGGCTCCCAATTGGCACAATTTGATCATTGAACAATTAAGAGGATTCATTGCCTAATAATTAACGCAGTGAAGAATTCCAATTGTGCTAATTGGAATATTAATAAAATTGCGCAAGACATAGTTGTGTTAAAGCAGGCACTCCTCTTGAGGGCCTTTCTTCACATCCGGAGATTGCACAATCAGGTCACAAATCATCTATCCGTTTGAGAGAGGCTACAATAAATCAAAATTTTGTAAGTACTGCACCAAGCACCATTTGATCGGGGTTTTACATTTACATGTAAATTGATCCGTGTTCCATAATGGCATGTTCTTGGCCCAAATCAAGGGTCAAAGCTTGGTAATGATCGCAACCACTTCAGATGATAAAACACATTTAAGAATCATTGAAAGAGATAGGGAAGAGGCTCCTTGGGGGCATGATGGCTAATTAAAATTAACAATCTATGGAATGTGATTATGTGTGAGGGTGGCACTTACAGGATTTTTGAGCCTTGGATGTATTTTGTTGATTGTCGGATTAATTCAGGCATCTGCAATTGCAATGTACAACTTTTCTGAAGGGGTAACCTCTGAAATTCATTCATTTTTTTCTGTTGGTTGCTTATTGTGTGTTTAGAAGCAGTGGTAGTGTCTATGGATTTTCTGGGTTGTAGGGGTAGAGTTTCTCTGCATATTATTGGGTTGTAGTGTGGTTCTGTCCACGCTCACAGGTAGGATTTCAATTTGGAAATTCAGTGAGTTGGGTTCTGGGTTTTTGTTGTTTATTTGCATCCATTGAAAAATCCGAGAGAAAGAGACCCATGGGGAAAGTATTTTCAAATTTGTAGTTCTGTTGGTTGGGTTATGGTTTTTCTTTGTTTATTTGCATCCATAGATATGTCCGAGGAAAAGAGGCCTGTGGGAAAAGTATCTGGATAAAGGAAAAAGTCAGCGTGAAGCTAACCATGTTGCAGCTGAGAAAATAAGGAAGATATTGGCAGGAGAAATGAGGTAATTGCCAGGATGTCAAACTAAGAAAGCTGATAGGGGAAGGAGTGCAGGTGGGGGGTGGTCGTCCAGATTCACAGCTGAAAATACCCTGCTACTTGGCTACAAACCAAGTAATACCTGAAGCATTATAAGAAATATGAAGGTTTCATTTTCAGCAAGTTGTGCATTTTGATAATTGAGTGGTTCATTGTAAGGGTGACCATGGTTTTTGAACTTGCAGTGTGACAGAGACCAGCCTAGAACTTGTTGCTTTTCTGTCATTTCTTACTGTAAATACTGTGAAAGATGGCTGTTAGGATGTTGATCTTCTTTGCAGGTCCTTTTTTAGTGTTTGGTTCTAAATTTCGGTCTAATGTGTCTTCTTGTTGATCCGTTGAAGGGAGCTGAGGGTTGATGGCATGGCAGTGACTTCGTGGGGCTTGCTGACATTAATAAGGATCTATAAAACATTAGAATTGCCTGTTTCTGTGAGGGAGTGGATGCATACATAATTCCAGAAACAAATCCCTGCAATATAATGCTGCAAATTGGTGATCTCCATTAGGCTGATTTCTGATGATAATCCTATACCCAACTTCTGACTGCATTTGCTCTTATGTGTTGAAGTATATCTTGAATGATGATCTCTCTGAGTAAGTATCATATATATATAAATATATAAGTATGACCATCAACAATGAAGTGATTGCCTTTTGTTGGGATGGGTAAAAAATAAATTTTGAGTATGATCTCTATGGTTTCGGTGATGCAGATGCTGTGCAAGGCTGTTTGAGACTCTTTGAGGAATTGTCATACTGTGTGGATGAGCTGGAGCATTGGTGCAGAGTTCGACTGTTCTTCTGTGTTTCTTGCTTTTGTGACTATTGGTCTGCAAATTTCAGCATTATGGACTGTTATGATGAACAGGGTTCAATTAAAATTAATTGTCTTCAAGAATTTAGGATACATAAACTGATTAGAGTTCTAGCAGAATTTAATGTTGTACCATAGTTACTGAGTTAATTTAAAGCACTCAGCTATGGAAAAATTGTAGAAATTTAGTTCACGTGAGCATTATCATTAACAATGACAAAATGATCAACAATAGAAATATGATTGTCATGTTTTCATGCCAAAAGCATGACAGTAACCTCAAGAAGTTGCAATGATCATTTTATACTGTGAGTTGATTAATGCTATTGAAAAGATTGACTGCCAGGAACTAAATCTCGTACTTGAGGTCAAATTGCAACTGGACCTACACATTAAGATGAACAGATGGGACTGGTACTTGAATTTTAAAGAGAATACCGTCTTTGGAAAAGATGAGTAAAGATACAGTCTGTAATTTAAACATATAGGAGAGACCTTACCGATGGAGTATACCAAAACAGCTCTCATTTTTCATTTATGTCAGGATTATGAGACTATTTTGGAGGAATGCAGCTGGAGAACCTCATAAAATTTGAATTTTAAAGATTTAATTGTATGTATATCAGATAACGAAAAAGGAACAAGAATTTGACATTGTCAACTCTGTTAGAGGGTCAGGTTGTTCATAAGGTACACATCCAAATGTTATGCGAAACAAAGGGATGATAATTGGATGCAAGTCCCAAGGGTCTTTAGCAGAATAGATTTCTCAGATGCAACCTTTTAGCCAAATGTAGCCTCTGTTATACAGTGCAACCCCTTGGAATTCATAACGCTTTATAGTTATATATTTATTAATATAGACAGAATGCTCAGAACATATTAGACCTGTATAGAATGATGCGGAGGAGAAAGTATTACTGCTCTGCCACCATAGTAATAAGTTGGAAATTTACATCCAGGTTGTTAAACACATACCCTTGAACAACTATTAGAGTTGTGAAGAACCTTCAAGTTTGTGGTGACTGCCACACTCCATCTAAGTTCATCTCCAAGATTATTGCAAGAGAAATTCATGTGAAACATTTCCATCATTTCAGACATGGACACTGTTCTCTAGGAGATTATTGGCTCTGATAATAGAAGCAAAGATATAAACGAAGGCTTGCATGACAACGAGCCGCATTGTGCAGTCTTTATTAATAAGCAAGCTATAATATCATGGTGCTTTTGACTAGATGAAATCATGCCATGTGGACTGCTTTTGATGAGGTAGTTGTTGAATAATATCATGGAGTAATGACATTTGAACTGCTTTCAGGAAGCCCGTGCAATTGTGGATTGAAAAGCTGGATTGGGAGGCATAAGAGGGTGAAATGCCAAAGATGAGGAATGCTTGAAGAAAATGGAAAACGGATCAGCAAGCTGGAGATGTGAGAAGGGCTTACAGTCAAGCCAATGTTTGGATACAATGAGGACAGCGTCTCTTGAACATTGTTTACTTCTAGTCCTGCCTTTGTCATTTTGTATGGTCTTTTGGTGTAGATCAATTCTAATGTTTTGAGCCTTGTACAAATTCACATATGCAAATTTATATTTTTTCTGATTGGATTTTATGTGGTTAATGGTTACAAGATACCAAACGATATTTTGCATTGAATCAGAGCATGACCTGGCCAGGTTAATTGCTAAAGTTTGTTCTTCAAAATATGGTTATTGAAATTTCTTAGTGAAGAGGAGTGAGAAATCATGACACAATTATATCCAGATTTTAAAAAAAGAAATATTTATGTAAATCTCATTATCCTCCCAAACACAATATGTATAAGTTCCTTTTATATGAGTTGCACAAAAATGTAACTCCTGGACTGCAATCATTGATGGATATGAGCAAAATGAGTTTGGTGAAAAGGTTTTTAATTTGTTTTTAGCAAAATTGGTAGTTGTAAGCCCAAACGCATCTTAATTTTGCCAGCATCCTCCCAATGTGTCCCAAAAATGGGAAATATTGTAACTGCCTCGATATGTATGCAACATGTGGAAGCATACATAAGGTACATTAATTGTTTTACGATATGCTAGTAATAATAAATAAGCATTTAACTCTCCTCCCTTTAGAGATTGATATCCATTATGCCCATCAATAGAACGCTTAAATTCAGCTATAAGCCAATAATTGGTGAGTTTGAAAAATTACCTTGCAGTTGAAGAAGAAACTGGTAATAGATGAGAGAAACTGATTGTAAAAGAAGCTGGAAAATTAGGGAATATTACATTTTTTGCACAACAAAATGATGGGAGATTGAAATTTCAAGAGAGGTAACGAATAGTCTAGACTAATTCGAAGACAAAAAAGATGTATCAAAAGTAAAATTTGTACATGATCTAGAATATTCTGAATAGCTACATATGTTGTGTGTTTGGGAGGTGAAAAGTGAAATTATTGTCATCTTTGGCTTTTTTGAATTTATTTATATATTTTTATTTTTGAATCAACCAATCTGATGGCAAATAGCCCAGGAAAAAGAAGGGCCTAAATTACACTTTAACCAACTAAAACAAAAAAGATGAAAACAGATCAATCCGTAATTCAGACAGATAGAAAGAAGAGACTTCACTGATCCGGTATACCAAAATAGCTCTCATTTTTCATTTATGTGAGGTTAATGAGACTAATTTGGAGGAAAGCAGCTGGAGGAAGTCTCACAAGTTTTTAATTTTAAAGATTGAATTTAATGTAATCAGATAAATGAAGAAGGAATAGGAGTTTGACATTCTTAAAAAAATTTATAAGGAATATGAGTTTGACATTCTAAAAAAAAATTTAAAATCAACGTTTTCTTGTTTAAGGTTCAAGTTATTCACTAGGGTTCCAAATACGAGAGTTATCAGTCTATACTTGTTAGAAATTCGCAAAAGACAATCCATGTGCTCCTCAAGATAAATTCCAGGAAACAGAGGTATTTTCGATGCCTATGCAATGTCTAAAGAAAGGAGCACAAGTAGTGGGAGAGTTTTTGCAGCATGCCACGGTGCCAAAATCGAGACCAATTCTCAAATTGGTCAGATTCAAACAGGTGTCTCAGTAAAATTTACTCGCCATGCTCTGTGTATCAGCAAATAGACTGCCTGGTAGTTTCTTTAAAAATTCAGACTATCAGCAGTTACATGATGATTTCAACCATTACATCAGGAAGATACACATTACAGAGGAAGAGAGAAATCTTATTCATAAATTGTGATTTTGCATGAATTATTCCAGAAAAGTAATTTTTAATTTTATGGACCCTGCAAGAAACATTCTTAAAGGTCACCATGGCAGCGCAAAAACATCAGTAAACAACACACAAAAATCCACGGCATCTTCCACATTATAAATGCAAAAGGTGCAACTCTTGCCAGCGTCATTGCACAATAATAAATCATCCTCTTCCTCCAAATTGATGTACAATGATAAGTAGATGTGGACAAAAATTCAATGCCCTGCAAAAACAAATTGAGGTTGCCGTTATGTCCATCCAGATACAGCACAGAAAGCACACCATTCTTATGCAGGCAATTGGCTCACCATCAGCCGTTGCATATCCTCAAAGACAAAACTTGTCCTGTTGTAGTAAAAACTCAGAATATAGATAGAAGTCAAGAGACCTTTCTTGACCATAATCTCAGGAAACTAACACAACTTGATCTTGAAAGTCACGGTCAAGCAATAAGAGTTGGCAACATTCACGTCCAACACTTATAGACTTGCTTGATTGTCCAATGACGTTGAGAAGCAGATGAGCTGAATGAGAAATTTTAAGTCATGGATGAAGTTGAATTTGATGTCATCATATTGGACATGTGATGATATTCTCTGCTTCCATACCTATGGGACCGAGACACAAAGTTTTGCAGGTTCGACTCAATACAGGCTGGTTGAAAGATGATCATGCCTAGACAGCATTTTCAAGATACCAACACTGTCAAATGGTGTTTTCAATACCCTTTGCTATGTTGTCATATCGTCTGAGGTGTTAACTACGAGCACAACTTAGGTCAAAAAGGGTACAATATAAGGTCTATGAAATTACCGTTATTAAATACCATTCTGTTTTTGCCATCTTTGATTTCCAGAAGTCATGGATTACTATGTCTTCATGTTGACAGGGCACACAAGCATATTGTACCCCCATGTTTTCAATACTTCAAAACTGCTAGATCCTGATGAATAAACTAGCAAACAAATCAAATTTTGGTGTCTTGTAAGACCCACTTTCCGTTCCGCCTTAGTGGAATAGCAGTGTTAGGCCAGAGTATATAATGAGGTCTTAGTTACAAAGTTGAAAATAGACTTACCGTAGCTCTATTTCTTGTCATTCCAAATGGAGCTCTATACCTTAAGTTGTATTTTAAACAGACTAGCCCAATGAATTCTACTATAATGTGCAAGGAAGACAGATTCACAACATCGTTATGTCATCAAGCTAAATGCTTCATTATTTATCCTAGAGACGTTTACTGTAACTTTCTCTCTTTTTTGCCGTACCCTAGCTCTATTTCCTGCCTTCCCCAGTGGAGTACTATACCATAAGTTGTATATTAAACAGGCTAGCCTAATGAATCATATGTAAAGTGAACGGAAGACAGGTTGATAACATCGTTATCTTATCAAGTTAAATGCTTCATTATTTATCCTGTAGATGTTTACATATCGTCTCTCTTTTGCCAAACTTCTTGACAAAATTGAAATGCAACCTAATCATCCATTTCTAATACAATTCGTGTAATGCTATGTGCCATGTATCCTAAAATCTTTGATATAGGAAAAACCCAAAATTCAAGAAGACTGGGTTCCCCGAAGCATGTCATATAAGTAAAAAGGACCTGGAATACCTGAAACGTGGGAGGCTATAAAAAAGCTTTGCCTGTTAAGCATCTACCAAGGAGCCTTGCGATTAACTATGCTAGCCTTCCACTTCCTTGAGTTCCTGCAAGCACAGCATCTTGCATTCTATTATCACTACTACAAACATCCTTCTTCTCTCTTTTGTTAGAGTGCAGAAACCTCAAGCAATATTTATCACTTTCCTACACAAGTATCTTCGAAGTAACATCTGCAGTTTTTCGGATTCTGAATGGAAGGGTAATAGATCAGTCAAATAAGAGATGTATTCAGCTGCCCTGGGCATGCCTTCGATTAATCACAGTAACCATTGGAGAATTGGTTGGTTTACTAAAGACATCAATACTTTTGTCAGTAAGTCATATATGAAGCTGATTTACTCTATGACATATTATACCAAAACTAACATCTAGAATCTGCTGTGTGAGTTATCTCATTTGCAATGTAGCAGCAAGGGTAGTCAATGAAGTGTTTAGTCATGGAGAACGATGGCACTCAACTGTATGGTTTCGAGTCAATCTACGTTGACCCGTATTTCACGAGTAGTAGTTTACAAAAGCCCATCTCTCATGAGAGCATGAATGGTCCACTTGGCAAGCATTGCATCTAGGTGATGCTCATAAAGGTGAAGTAATGGGACTTCTTGGGAGGTTACACAGCCTAGTACTACTCCAGCTCAAGTTCACTTATCCATGGAGTTTCCCTAACGATCAAGCCCACCTACTGTGCTACACCATTTACAAAACCTTCAACAATTGGTGCCTTTCAACCCATTCATCAAGGTGCTCGCTAGCTCTTTTAATATAGAAGTGGTGTTTATGCAGTGCATTAAATTATGTGGTATGATTTTCACGATTTTGTTGTGTTGCATTGAGTCAACCTACATTAACCCATATTTCAGGAATAGTGATTCACAAGAATCTGTCTGTCACAAGCATGAATGGTCTACTTGGCACTCAATGCATCTAGGTGATGCTCACAAGGGCGAACCACCAAGACTTTTTGTGAGGGCACCCATCCTAGGGCTACTCAGGCTCAAGTGTGCTTAACCACAAAGTTTCCCCCAAAATGAATACCACTTAGCATTCTACCCCATTGACAAAACCTTCAACAACTGATGTGCTTTATGAGCCATTCGTTACGGAGCTCTTAACTCTTTCAATACACAAGGATTAATCATTATGTTTGTTTGTTGTCTTGGCAAAATTGACAAAGATACAATCACCTTATAATTAAATATTTTGTATTAAGGTTTTGGTCAGCTACTTGAATCAGCCTCAAATTTCAATTTGTGTCATCTTTCTGCATTATTGTCTTGCCTGGGACATTGCATTGCCCTCACTTTTTTCTTAGACTTTTACCTAGCGAACATGTTAGGTTTGGCACATGAGACCCTCCCTTGCGAGGGCAACCCTACATAGGATTCAAATAATAGAAAATGCACAGTATGGAGACAATATGCGTGATTTGTATTTATAAAATCTTTTAACTTTGGAAAGTAAAATTTACCTTCAATGCCATATTCTCCATTCTAAGTGGAAAGACGTGGATATGGTTTATAACCGATCAACACAATGTGATAATTTGTTGCCATCACCAAAATAAAAGTTGCATTGACTCCTTGTAAGGTGACTACTATGGGGCGGAACAGGAGACAATTAATGATGGCTATTGCAAGTCTTTAGGTAGCCAATCAATTGATCCATTGTTAACTTAATCCTTTTATATTGATCAATTTGGTTATTCCAATGTGCATTTTTAAACACAGATTTAAATTTACGTGTGTTGATTCATTGCGATATGCTACTAAAACCAATGGTGGAAAATTGATGTTTGTTATAGTTATGGTCCGCCTTCTATATTTTTCATTCAATTTGCAATGTGTACATGCACGACAACATGCTTACAATGATCTTAAGATAGGTTTCATACATTTTTAATGCTTCCACCATTATTGTCCATTGTTATTGCTTTATTTTTGATATGGGGAGAAAATTTAATTTGTAAACGCCGTCTATTCCAATGTACAATTTTTCAACATAAATTTAAATTTGTGTGTTGGTCCGATGCAATATACTGTTGGAACTAGTATAAGGCAGAAATTGATGTTTGTTATAGCTATGCGCTGCCTCGTACATATTTTATTCCATTTGTGATGTGCACCTACACAAGAACATGCCTACTATGCTCTAAGATAGGTTTCACACCTTTTTATCTTATTTCCTTCTTTAATTTGTATTTGATTCCATATGTGTTGAATTTGTTGGTGTAAAACTTGCGTTGCAAGATAAGGGCAACTTTGTTGAAGGAATTGTATTTTCTTGTTGCATTGTGATTGATGCAAACTTTAAATGTAAAACCTAAGAAAAGGGTAGATTTGTAGAAGAAATTTTATTTTCTATCTATATATGTTGAAAACATTGAATTGTAGGATCCAGATAAAGGAAATTTTATAGAAGTCGTGTTTTGTTGGAAGGCACTTACATCATGATTAATGTTTTATTCACTTATTGAAAGAATGTGAAGGCAGCATCTGCCAAGAGGGAGCTTCACTCTAACATACAAGAATGCGTATTGCAACAAAGTGGCTAAGAGGAATGTCCAAGAGCAAAAGCAAGACACCGAGAATGCAAAGAGAAATCTAAGAGCAAAGGCAAGGCACCAAGATTCCAAAGAGAAATCCAAGATGAAGACCAAAGACCCAAGAGTGTAAGAGGGTCGATAAGTAGAGAAATGGAGGAGTCATTGAATCTATATCAATCAAGTTTTGCAAGTAGGAGGTTTGAACAATGATCTCCAAGGGATAAACATTGACATACTTAATTGAACTTTTCTAAGGTTGAACCCTAAACGACACCTTGTTCTTTATGGAAAATTATTTAGGAGTCATTTTCCTATTTGCATAACTCTTTTCCTTGTCAACTACTTTAACTAAGTGATGTTTGATCATCTTAATTTGATCTTCCATCTCCCTCAACATATTCACACTGATAACCACCTTGGGTTCCATACTGTCTCAATTAATATGATTGGGACATTTCCTACCATATATAGCCTTGAAGGGAGCCATGCCGAGAGGGGTATGATGATTGTGTTGTTATAAGCAAATTACACCAAGGTAAAATTTTCCTTCTACTTTTTACAACTAATCCATGTGCAATACATTCTCATCAAATCATCAAAACCCTGATTCACCCATTCATTTTGTCCATTTATCTTTGGATGAAATGCAAAATTGAAGTTTAATTTTGTTCCCAAAGATGCATGCAAAATTTGGCCAAACCTTGAAGTCATCTGGGTATCTTGATTCCAAATGATCTTGGGAAGACTAGTAGACAAAAAAACTCGTGAAATTGTTTAGCCAGAGTTGGAGAGTTATCCTTCAAGTTCCCCAAGATAAAGGGATCAACTTTAGCCAATTTGTCAACCACAATCAAGATGACATCATGTTTGTTCTTGGACATGGGCATGTTCTTGGACATTAGCAGACCTTAAATTAAAATATTTGCTAATCACTCATTTTTTTACAATGAATGTTTCTCCAATATTCTATTTTCAGTTGGTAGGGGTGGTGAAGCGATTTGTAGTAGTAACTTTTAATTTTTTTTGCTAGAGTGATTTTTTAAATTTTTTATCTTGAATTACTAGTAGTTATGTAGGCCTTCAAATGTAATTTAAGGTCGCCTTGCAAATTTGATCATTGGTTCATAGGCATCATTTCTATCTCAATTATAAATTAATACTTTAATTTATGTGTAAATTCTATATGAAGACATCAAATTTGCATGTAATATTAATACAAATGTTATGTTGATTTTGAGTTTCTAACCCTTGATTTTAATTGATTAAAAATTAATACTCTAATCTATGTGCAAACTCCAAATACAAAACTCAAGGTTGAATGGAATGTTAAAATAAATACCTTATTGAATATTAGATTCTTAAGCCTCAATTCTACTTTAATTATAATTCTAAACGAAGACTTCAAGCTTAAATAAAATGTTAATGCTATTGTCATTATCAATTTTAATTTCTTAAGCTTCACTTTTACTTTAACTATTAATTATTACTCTAATATTTGTGCAAATTTCAAAGAAAGATCTTGACCTTAAATGTAAAATTAATTCAAATGTTTTGGGTTTTGAGGTCTTATTTTTTAATTATTATTTTAAATAAATACATGTTAAATTTTTGGTTTCTAGCCCTCATTTCTACTTTAATTATGATTCGAAATGAAGACTTCCAACTGACCTCATTTATACTTTAATTATGATTCCAAATGAAGACTTCAAACTGGAATAAAATATTAATGTAAATATCATATGCAATTTTGAGTTCTTAAGCCTAACCTTTAATTTAATTAAAAATAAATTCTTTAATTTATTTGCAAATTCAAAAGAAAAATTGAGGTTTTGGGTTACTAAGTCTCACTTATACTTTAATTATGATTCTAAATGAAGACTTCTAACTTGAATGCAAAGTTAATATAAATTTCACTTATAATTTTGGGTATGTAGGCCTTACTTCTACTTGACAAATTAATGCTCTAATCTTCTTGCAAATGCCAAATAAACTTCTAAAGCTTGAATGTAATGATAATGCAAATGTGAATGTTCTACAGACTTTGGCTTGAATTTAATTTTTTAAAAAATTTCCAAATTCCAAATGAAGTCCTCTAGCTTTAATTTTGTGTTAATGCAAATGTTATGTTCAATTGTGGGGGTTTAAAGTTCTCACTTCTACTTTTATTTATTTATTGAAACCCTACTTTGACACAGATTAGGTGTATAGAATTCATCTTTGGCCTAGTGCCAAGGACTGACGGGTATCCATTCCGTCAAATTCCCCTAGGGCACGATCCCTACCTCACTTCTATTTTAATTATAAATTAATACATTTTAGTTTCTTAGGCCTTATTTCATGTAGACTTTTGAGCTTGAATATAATTTTGTAAATGGGAGGTCAAGTAAGCAAATGTACTCATCCTAGAACCAATCACCCATTATGCAATTTGGGACCCATTGTGGTGTCACTACCATTTGAATAGGGATCACATCGCAGGGCAATCCTTCCAACCATGTGGGATTAAAACTATATGTTGTCACAAACCTCATTGGCATGAAGATAATAATATATTAGGTTTATACATAATCATTCACAACTAATCAACCACTATGTTAGGAGGGCCACTTCGATTGTCGCATCATAGTGTTCCACCTTGGGATAGGCCCTCTCCGACTCTAGTAGTAATAATGTTGTTGGTAAAAACTCGAGCGACCATGCCCTCCATCTCTCTTTGACTTGCATTGTCGAACCTAGGATTTGATTCCTATCACCTTCTTCCTTATATATATGATTTGTTCTGCCTCGTGTTATGTTCTTCTCTCAATGGGCATCACCATATCTTGCAATAGATAACAATGGTTGGGGGAACATCCAATCTCAATCCACATCGTCTCAATACTCCCAAATACCAAAATTGCTCAATGGTGTGAGAGATCTCATAGTGGTACATTTTGCTTGTCTAATTTGCTGCAATTGTGTCGCATCTGCAACCCATCTTGGATGATCTATGTAAGGTCATCTATGTAAGGCCATCTAGGTCCAATAGTCTGTTTTTGCTTCAATAGATGCCATCTTCATGTTAATGGCCTCTTTCGTTTATGTCACTAGGTAGGCCGGTAGGCCTAATCAATGCTAGCTACTCATATGCCCAACATTGTAATTGTGCCACTGCTTCAATTTCTTCACCATTTGTTTCATATACAAACATGTAGATGTCCTTGTATAGATAGGTAATCATGCAACATTTGTTGGTGCCAAATATTAATTACAACATTAGGACTTAAGCTTATTTAGGGAGTAATTTTCTTATGACATATTATTTTCTCATTTAGTAAATATGCGTTTGGAAATATAACTTGCACTGATGTTCAAGTTGCATAGCTACATGACAACTTGCATTGAAATCTAAGTTGCACACCAATATGGATTTTATGCAACCACTTGTATTTTTGCAAACACTTGTATTTATGCAAACACTTATATGTATACAACCGCATGCATTTATACAATTACTTGTATTTATGAGGCTTTTCGGGGTCTATAAAAGCAAGCATCTTCTCACCTATTTTGGCAAAGGGAAGTCTTATGTAAAATCTTTTATGAGATTAATATAAAAGAGGGTTTTGTATTTTTGTCAAATTTGTTTTGCAAATTATTGTGTGGTTTAATAGAGGAGTGTGGCTTTGGAGTGTAGAAGTGTTTAAACAACTTGCGTGCTATCAAGTATTTCCTATTCTCCTATATGGTATCAAAGTAAATTGCTGAAAATTCATCACGTTCATGATTAAGGAAATGAAAATTTTGTGTTTCATGCCCTTGAGGTCAAATATTCGATTCTCAAAAATTATTCTTTATATAAAAAACTGTTCGAAAGTTTTTTAAATATATCAAACAAGGTATTTATAAAGGTTTTTTTATAAAGAGCTTTTTAAAAACATTTACGTGGTAGTACTTATAAACCTTTGCACAAAAGGACATTTTTTAGCAATAAAGTTTTTTTCCAATATTGTCAAAGACCAAGAAGTGGGTCTGGTGTGATAGGTGGTCACACCCCCACATAGGAATTTTTTTCCTTGTCAACCTCATTCGTCTGTATTAAACACAAAACTTCATCTAAGCATATCTTTGCACATGGAGCTCCTTTTTTAGAGCAGCATTTTAAAGTGTGTATTTTTCTACATAGATTCTAGATTTGATGTCAGAATCTTCTTATGCCATATAGAAATTGATGTTTTTCAGTTTCTCATTTGTAAGTGTAATTATAAGAAGATGAATTTTATTTGTATAACTGCACAATTATAAGTTGTTTGGGGAGGGCCATTTCTTGTCAAGGCACTAACTATAAAGTGCCTTGTGGGGAGGCACTTATCATTTTCGCAGACTTGAGGTTGGTGCAAAAGTTTTTTATAGTGCCATTTTTTTCGTGTGCCCAACACCATGCACACTTGTGGTTCATGTTTCTTGTGCTTGTGTCTTTATTATTTTGGTATTGTCATTTGCACACTATTGCTGATAATTTACCAATGCTCACTCATAATTTCACCATTTGGAGATAAAAAATGATTAACAAACTAAGTAAAGGTTTATATAGAGTTACAAACAATACAAAATTAAAGCATACTCAGTGTGTTGAGAAGACTAAATAGTTTAATTGGTGTGATGAGACCTTTGGTCTCATATATTTGTCTGTATTGCTTGAGTTATAATTTCACATTGATTTTCTCATTACTGTAAATGTTGTATGGACAAAGCGAAAAAACTTATATGAAAAGCTTTTTGCTCTCTATCCATCCGACTTTGATAACATTCATAACTATATTAAAAAATTAACTCCTTAAGATTATGACTTCAAGATTGTAATATCAAAAAAGAAGATGACCAACTTATGTATCAGAGATTGTCCAAATTATATGAAAAATAATTAGTTTTCGTATTTAATTTCTACTCCAACCAATATTTTGGGGTGTTATTATTAAAATGCCTACATTTAATGAGGTTGGCGAAATTTAATGAGTTTGTTGAAAGGTTGACTCGTGAGCAAGACAAGCTCATTCAGATAGACATTATTTTAAAATTTACAAAATCACATTTTTTTTTTGGTAAAACAAACAAAAAATACTAAAGCACCTCTAAAACAATAGAATTAAGGTCTAAAATATAATAACATAAGCCCAATTCTTCTTCTTCATCTAATACTTCTAAGCAAAAGAATATCTGTGCCACAAAATGTAACTTTTGTGGAGTCAATGGAGATCTTAAATCTAGATATGTTTTAAGAAACTTGTTATTTTTAATGGGGAAATGAAGCAACACAAACTCAATGTTCCATCTGCTTCTTCCTTTTCTAGCAATGGAAAGACAAAATCTCTTTCTACTATTGTTGTTGCTTTATTATTCAATTCTGAATGGATACTTAACTCTAGAGCCACTCACTGCATTGCTTGTTTTGCAAACATTTTCTTTTTATTCATACTTGTTATATACAACAGATCTTTGTGGGCGACTCTTCTTTTTTGAATATTCAACGATAAGGGTTTGTTGAGATGACTAATATACAACAAATGGTAATATCAACAAATATAAAGCATAATTGATCACAAAAATATTTTTCCAAGTAGAATGCCTTGACTGTTTTGAGACACGTATGCCCTAATTTCTAAAATGAACTCCATCTGCATTGTTCTTCTATTGCTGCATCTCAAAGATGGATAGTGCATCAAGTGGATGTGAAGAGTGCTTTTCTTCACAATGACCTTCATGAGAAGATTTATATGGAACAACCACTTGGTTTTATCCAAGACTCCTCTCATGCATGTCAATTAAAGATATCCCATTATGGCCTTAAGTAGGCCCCATGAGCATGGTATGAAAATATGTACTCCTATTTCCAGTTTAACCCCACTATCTACATTCAATGACATCATGGTGAGCTTCTCTTGGTGGTTCTTTATTAGATGACCTTATTCGCACGAGAAATTCATCTTCACTTTTTTAAAATGTGAAGTCTTCCCTTCTCCAGCAGTTTGAGATTGGGCATTCTACATTACTTCCTTGGTTTAAAGATCACTTGCTCTAACTCTAGGATCTTCATATTACGACCCAAGGATGCCTTAGATATTTTTGAAATATTTCACATGTTTGATTGTAAACTTGCATCCATGTCATTTTCATCTGGAGTCAAGCTTGCAACCAAGTGCTATATATCCTTGGTAGATACTACCATGTATAGACAACTAGTTGTCAATTTCATTTACTTGACTCCCAACTACTCTAATATAAATTTTTCCATTGGCTTAGTTTCTTGATTTATGCAAGAACCACACAAACTTCATTGGAAAGCTGCTAAGTGTATTCTCCACTATATAAGTGGCACTCATACCCATGGTATTCACGATTCAACAAGTTCTTTTATAGAGTTAGTAGGTTGCACTGACTTTGATTGGGCAGGTGATCTTGATGAGTGCAAATATACTTCAGTTTATGTCTTTCATCTTGGCTTTTACCTTGTTGTTTGGTCAATCAAGAAGTAACATGCTATAGTCATTTTTTCCATAGAGGCATAATATCAAGGAGCTATTAAGGCCACCATAAAGACTATTTGGATGTGTTATATCTTGTTAAAATTCAACATCGAGCAACATCATCCTACTATTACTTGGTTCAACAACCAAAGTGTTATTCACATTTCAAAGAATCATGTGGAGCTTTAACACACCACACATTGAGGTCCATGTACACTATATTCAACAACTAATTCACGAGCACATTATTGATCTTCAATTCTGTTGCACATAATTTCAAGTGGCCAACATCTTCACTAAACCCTCACTTAGTCCAAGTACCTTCATCTTTGAGCAATGCCAGGGTTGAAGGAAGTTGTCATTCGGGTGGTAGTTTGTGTCCTCCTTCTTTGTGGAGCATATTTACATGGGTACCTCACCAAGCCTTGTTGCATGGAACCATATTAGATGTTGAGCCTCAATATTTTTTTAGCCTCTCTAAGTTGTACTTTAAGGGAGTGGCGAGTGGGAGGGGGTGGTGTTCGTATAAATTTTTAATAACACCAATAGGACTTGAACTAACTTAGTAAGTAATTATCCTATGATTTATTATTTTCTTATCTAGTAAATAATGTATTTGGAAATATAACTTTTACTAAAGTCCACGTTGCACACCCATATGACAACTTGCACTTAAGTCTAAGTTGCAAACCAATATGGACTTTATGCAACCACTTGTATTTATGAAACCACTTGCATTCATACAACCCCCTGCATTTATGCAATTGCCTAATTCATGTAACTTCTTGAAACTATGAGGCTCTTTAAGCTCTACAAGAGCAAACCTCTCTTTCGCCCATTTTGATAATGGGAAAGTCTTATGTAAAATCTATTATGAGATTAATAAAAAAATAGTTCCATTATTCTATCAAATTCGCTTTGCAATATCGTGTGTGGCTTAATATAGGATTGTGGACCTAGAGTATAAAAGTGTTGAAACAACTTGTGTGTTGTCCAATATCTTTTTTTCTCCAATAACATCTTTGGGAATACACAATTTATCTCTCCTCTTTTATTACGTGATGAAATTTATATGAATAAGAGAACCCTCCTATGTCAACAACCATAAGATAACTTGATAACATAATCACATACTTATGAAGTTGTGGTGCATCTCCTAGAACAATTTTCTTTAGTTGCACTCGTCATCCAGTCTCCGGTTTCCTAGTATTGCCATGTCATACACATGAGATAGTATCCACTCCACCTTAGTCAACTCATCTACTATCATCTGCCTCATTTTGATAAGAATTTTTAGTATACTACATAATCCTCTAAGGCCATTGTCATCTCCCACATTAGTAACTAGTAGCTTTTCCATCACATGGCCAAAGTGGTAAGAATAATGTGGTCAATCCACGTCATGAGAAAATGTACTACATTATTCGGTTCAATCACATATAGATGTGCCCACTTATCCTCAACTAAACCCAATGCATATACTATATTAAACATGGTGCTATGATATAACTCTCACACATGTATAGTCCCCTACATCATAGTAGATCAACATAAAAGTTAAATATGTTATGTTAGAAAAATATATTGTGATATTAGAGTTGTGCAAGTACAAGTATTATAATCCAGTTTTTTTGAGAAAATATCATAGCCATACTAGACTACCTTGAATCGCATGGAATTGATCATAAACATAAAAATCCTACCAGAACTGTATAATTACTACCAAAAGCATATAGATTTGAAAGTGGGGAAAAAGGTCCCCTCTACAATATTTACAATTTCAAAGTTTTCATAATATGACTAAAATAAAAAATCATGCTTAGAATGACTTACTAGACTAAACTCTTTACCTAGTATTATGCGATCCAATCTATGTGCTAGAAAAGGTTACTCTTGACCCATAGTAATTCTCTCTCTCTCAAGCTTTGTTTGCAAAAGATAAGAATGAGGCAAGTTTTTATTTTCACTTTCACTTTATAAATATTTTGGCAAGAGCCCTAATTTTTCATTATTATTCATTTGCCACTATTTAACATGTTTTATTGAATTACAAATGATATGCCATAAATACTTTTATATAGTGACTCATGATGCCAAATAGCGATGTCTAACAAGCATTGTCATAAGTAATTATTCATGTTATCTTGTATATATTATGATGTTATATATTTATTGATGAAACATGATGCATTATAAAAATGACTTGTAAGGACAACTTTATTATCTTTCTCAAGATTCAATTTTCATTGTTTCTTGCACTCTTCGCGAATCTCCAGGGGGCAACCATATTCAATACTCTAATTATATTTGATGTTTTATTACACATGACTGTTCATAATGAGATGGATTAATGCTCATCACTAGTAGTTCGTCTAACTTCAAGATGACTTAGAATCCATGCAGACCATGTTCAAAGTCCATTCTAGATGTACTCAAATATTTTTCAATTTTTTTTATAGATCTACCTTCATCATTAGATGGTATTTTATTTTTAGTAATTTATATTCTTTAGGATTTATTATGATTGTTTGGCGCTAGTCAATGCATGTATATAAAAATAAGAATGTTTTGCAAGTTCTCAGGTGCATTGATATTTGTTTTGGAGATATGAGTATACAAATTATATCATTTCCCTACTTGAAATGTATACTTGTGCACACTTTAATGCAGGGCAAAATATAGACTCCTAAAAATGATCCATATGCATTTATTAGTCATTAATTAGCATGATTTTAGGGTATTTATCTATTTATCGATTATTCACACATTTAATGGCTTTCGAGGGCACTCATTCTTCTTCTCAACTATCAACCCTTATTATCTGTCTCTCTATACCTCTCCTATCTCAATCTTTGTACTAGAACTATCCTGACATTTTTGAGCCTTCTTTTTGGACTTTGTCAAGTTAGGGTGCACATGTCCCCTTTTTATCGCATTTTCATATTTTATCTATTTGATGTCAACTGGTTGGTGAATAAGGTCCTAATTTGAGTTCAATTATTTAGAAATACAAAATGATTGTATTTAATTTGGCACTAGGAAATATATAAAACATTCATCGAGCATTATTGAGCGCTCACATACAATCTAGAGAGATTAAGCAATCATTAGAGCATTATCATTGTTTGAAACTAGTATTTCTCGTGAAACACTTTTGGTACTTGGCTTAAGATTATGTATATCACTAAAGTTATTTTTGTTTATGTAATTTACTACTTTTTGACATCTATTATTGAGTGGTTTCCACATATTTAGGGATCTGATAATTAGATGGTGTTTGTTAAACCCCACTAATTATCAACATAGGACGATAAAACTCACTTTGTTTTCCTAAAGTTTTAAATATTTTTGTCATCCTAAGTTAAGGAGAAGAAATATTGTTTCCCCAGTTAGAGGTGTTGCAGTGAACATATCAAAGTGAGGAAACATGAAATTAGGACCAAGAGATTGAAGTCATCAACTCATTTCAAACTTTGCTTATCACATACTAGAAACATCCCAACATATCTCACACTCAACGATGATCAGATTGGGGTTTCTATGAGATAATTGATACTTTTGGGTGCACATTTCAAGGTTCAAATCAAGATAACTACCATTGAATCACACACTATTAAACATTAAGGATCAAAACTGTATGTGAATACCCTACTATTAAAATTGGAATAATTAACTTGGTATTGTTATTGTATTAATTATGATTATATCTATTTGACTTATCTAAAGAAATGTAATCTTACATTTGATAGTGTTGCATTTAGTGAAATGAATTTATTTGTAAAACACTAACTAATAAAGTAGAAGCAAAAAAAATAATCATTAGAACAATATTTTAATTAATGAATGTATAATTAATTTTAATGACATCCACGAGACCAAGTAATCTATGAAACCAAAAGAGCAATAAAAAATGTTCTATATATAAATCACCACTTGAAACAAACTTATTAAATTAGATACTTATGCAAACTTAATGGAGTGGCCCTTGTTAGAAGGTGAACTACTCTTGTTATAATTCATGCATTGAAGTTAATTTCATGTTGCAGTTGTATCATCTCTTGGGGGAGTCATTTGAAACCCTAATGAAAACACACTCCCTCAAAGTGGTGATGCTATAGAATTAGAAATTTTTGTTGATAGACCAGAGAGAAAAAACAAACTTCAAACATATACTATTCATGCTTGAATTTGAAAAAGATATCATCAAGCATGGGTTGTTTCTTCTAGTATATATTTGATAATAGGCAATGATAAATTAAAATGAAATCTGTCAAAATTAATGCTTACAAAATATATTCTATATGATTTGGGCATTTTTATATGGGGCTCCTAGAACTGAACCCACTTGTTCCCCCACCCCTACGACTTCCTCAGCCTTTTCATAATATTTTTAGAAATACCCACCATGCAGGAGCATGCCCAAAATGGAAAAATGAAGCCAAATTTGAGAAAATACATGGCACATGTTCCTTATGGACTTTATTTCTAACTTCTTCCACCACAGTTTCAATCATTTTGGTTTTTTGAACAACTAAAATACATGGCATATTATTTATATGAAAATATCTTAAAATTCTATGCTTACTAATATGATTCAAACCCCTAATATTCCAACTTATTAGCTTCATCTACAACACCTTTGAAGACCCTTAATAGATCTCATTTGAATCGTGGATTTCACCCAATTTGAAATCTCCTTCTCAGTCTTTCTTCTACAAGTTTCTATTTGAGATGGTTTCCCCATATTTTTTGAAGAACCAACATCTGGAGATAAGTAAACTCCCTTTTACTTGGTGTAACATTGCATGCCTTTTCCAAATTGTTTTCACTAGTTATCGGTGAAGACATGATACCAAAAGTCCTATGGAAAGAATCTAAAAGATTTTTCTCTTGCAATACATCCTTATCCTTTAAAACATCCATTAGAAAATGATTCTTACATGCTAAATTATTTCCTTCTTTCAATGAGCAAAGAACTATCTCCTCAAAATCCTCTTTATCCAAAGATTGAAGACAATGGAACTGATTAATACCAATAAGAGATACTTGAGATACACCTTGACCTTTACTCTGTTGACAAGATATTTCCACATCTAGTTCAGGAAAATTAGTTACTTGAGGCAATTATTTCTTTTTAGGATCATCACCAAGTCGAGTTTCAAACAATTTTATTTTCTCATCATTACCAATTTATTGATATTTGAAAACCTCTAAAACATAACCCACCTTCATTCCTTTCTATATGCCTTCATGCTCATTATGCTCTACAAAGTCCAAACCAAAATAATTTCAATAAAGACCTTCTCTCCATTTTCCTTTGAAGGGATACTATCATCAATATTATCTTGTAACAGATCCTCCTTTGTTCCCTGATAAGACCCATTCTCCTTCAACTCTGTATTCTGAATGGTTTTCTCAAGAAAATCATTTTTGCTCCTATTTTTCCATGCTAAGTTATCAACACTGGGAACATAAGAATTCCCTTATTTAATGAAGAATGGACAACTTTGAGTCATATTCCCCAAATGATTACAACCTTCACACTTCAATGCCGAATTTTCATATTCAATTTTCTGAATCCACCCCTACTGGAATGCAAAATCACACAAGAAGGGAACTCTTGATTCATGAAGGCATTATCACATAACCTGACAAGCACTAATCTATATCTTACCTTTGTAGCAACATCAAATTATATAAGATACCCAAAATATTTAGGCACAGTTATGAAAAGATCTGCTTCTCAAAATTCCATGGGCAGATCAAGTAGCCTTATCCAAATAAACATAAGATTAATGTTTTCTTTTTATGGATCAAAGCTAGACTCCTATTTTTTTAGGAATAACCTAGATCTCCCCAAAAACCATGGTCCTCCAACCAAAATTCTAGCACAATCCTCCACATTATTAAAATCAATCAAGAAGAACCAGTATTCATCACTGAAATTTCAATGTGCCCTCTTGGAGCTCCTTCTAGCAACCCATTGCCTAAAAATGTCCATATTCGGTCTAAGCCCCCCAGAACTTACCTACTAATGCATCCTACATTATTAAAGTCACTGAGTTAATAAGTGAATCTATAGCTCCAATATGAATTCCCCTTGCGTCCTTAGAGTTTGGTAAATCTTGAAGTGGGTGAATCTTCTCAACCTTCCCCATTTTACTGTTAAAATTCTTTGCCCAAGAAAATTTACCATAAAAATCATTATTAAAATTTGACTTACCTTTGCCAATGACACCAATCCCCTTGTCCTTTGCCTAGATGTTTTTCCACTTGGGTCCACACTTGATAGCTATTATCCATCACTGTTTCCTCTCTCCCTTTTTGCATCTTTTTTCAAATTCTCTCCTCCCGCCCTATCACTTTACTCAATTAGGGAAATATTGAGTATGGATTGTAAAAAATCAGTACTCATCCCTTTGTTTCACTTACTATATTTAGCATATATAAATCATCAAATAATTACAATCAATTTTAGTATTTTACATTTAGATGTATGCATGAATGTCATATCTTATAATCTAAATTATTCTATTAGTTTCTATTCTATTATGGTGGTAAAATCAAATTAGGGTAAAACATATTAGTGAACATGTATATTGATTGAACCATGTCAAGCCCTATATCTCCTTTAGGGTTTCAAAATTTAGCCTTAGGGTTTTATTTTCAAACCTAATTTATGATTTTCCCCTAATAAGACACATTATCCATGGCTAAAATTAATGAACACATTCTTTATTGGTTAACACAATGCATGAAGGTACTCTTTTCATATTGTTCTACTTGGATAATGTATCTTATTTGGATCAATTATATAAACAATTGTGTAAAATGGATCAAATTTAAAAACACTAATAAGGCTAAAATTAACAATGAAAAATCCCAAGCCTTTCCCAAATCATATTGTTGAAACATCCAATCCAAGCTACCTCTTGTTACCACTAGACAACAAAGGGCATGCATGACCTCCTTTTTCCTTCATACTATGGATTATACCATACATACTTTACACCTTATTGATGGACTTATAATGAATGTCAATAATGATAATACTCATGAAACAACTATTAAAGATCAACTTGATGCAATGGATGACCAAGAATTTATTGAATATCTTAACATGAATCCACATTAGATTGATGCAATGTTACATATCGTAATAGATGATCATAAAATTTGGCTCAAGCTACTACATCTAGTGAATGATATTACCCATTTTGTGATATCAACCAATCCTTTCGAGCTAATCCTTCCACTTTAGGTGTTTAGACCTCTAGTATTGGTATTATTCCTATGTCTACACCTCCAATGACAAATGTGACATCCACCCAAGGTGTGGAGACAACACAAGGCTTACAATAAATTCCTTACCTATTCCTACACAAGGAACCTTTACCCATATGACTACACAATGATGAAATTATCCTTTGATTTTAGTGATGCTTTTCACTGGAAGGACACAATTTTCATGCAATAATGTATAAACCAACCTTATAGTTTTATGTGTATAGAAAACTCATGGGGTTATCTCTTTTGTTTATGAATATTCCAAACCTATTTTGGACTTACTTGTTGATATTATTTGGTGATGATAGTGTGTATTCAAATTATTCTTTGAACAATATGCATTAGTGTATTTTCACTTCAAAACATAAAAATTTAAGGGAATCTAAGTAGTGGATACGACTAAAGGAAAACTATAAATTATAAGGTTAATCTATTGGAGTCAACAATAATGATTTATGAGTAGACCAACAACCCACACAAGCTAAATTTGATAGCTGTATGACCGTATTTACATTTTTTAACTGTAAAATACAATCAATTTTTTTCTAGATCATATCAAATGTAAAATGAAAATTTGAACAAACCATGAAAAACTCTAAAAAATTATAATAAATATATAGATTATCTTTAATATTTGTTTCTTCTACTATTAATTATACTAACATTTGAATGACAAATGTTTAATAAGTAATAGTCATGATAAAATTTTGAGATAGGGATGGTCGACCGTTAACTTAGTCCTTGACAACATGTATTTATGGTGGGAAATTGACATATAACTATTTCTAAAACAATTGGGGCACAACAAAATTTTATTCCTTGAAGTCAATGATGCCTTTGTCAATACATTAATCACACATTTTCAAATGTTTTACATAACTTTTTATTTATTGGTGTTAGTTATCTTGATGTTTTTGGCTTTCCATGTGACCACGAATACACATGACTGCATTCTATGTGACCGAATTCTTTATCGTGATGAGGGTTTGTTAACTCTCCATTTTAGAAATAGAGGGAGGACTTAAAACCAATATTTATATAGTGAATGGTCCTTCCAAATAAGACATTGTAATTTCTTATGAAAAATTTGAGGCTATAATTTAGATAATATAGATTGAGAAGCATTTCACCCTCTAGTAATGACCCTAAAAAACCATCTATTTTGTTTGGTTGTGTAGGTACTAAAATATGGTATTAAATACTTGACAATGACAAACTTGAAATACATTTACCACATGACTTGCACGCACAAAAATGGTCTTAACCCCCCAATTTCTCACACCTACATTCTACCTTATGAGCTTGATCCTTAGTTAAGTCCACCTATGCATAGGTCACTATCAAAAAACTAGGTCAATATCGCTAGTGGATAATGACACAAGCTTATCGATATCAACTATCTCTCATCAATGACTACTTTTTAAAATCAAATATATCCTTAGGGTCAAACCATATACCTAGTGTGTCGATGGCATGAGACATTACCCAAGTGAACTCATATTTATACAAAGTAATGTCTCACTTAATAAGGGGTTTGACACTTATCTGGTAAACATCTATACACTATTGCACATTGAGTGAATATGCCCTATTTGTCCCAAATTGTGAATATATCACTAAGAGCAGTCAGAATCCAACTCTAAACATACCAAATTCAAATCAAAACAAGCATATAAAGTATCAAATTTAAATCATTAGTTGCATACATTTAGCGAAGGATCACAATTGCATAATCACACTAGGTGGGAGAACTACGTGTGGTTTGATTTCACTCCTCAAAGTATTGGATAAATAGGCAATGATCAATCATCAAATGAGGTTGATTGAGGTCAACTCAACCCATTACACCTTTCAAGTTTTAAAGGGTTCTAGCGCTCACAATCACACCTAAGGTTTTAAGGTGAATGGAATTAATTTTTGGAGTCACACATTTCATCAAGGTTGACATCACACATACAAAGATTTTAGAGATAGGGGAAGGTGTTCATATAGTCATAGACCTCTTTTTCAGTAAATGTCACTATTGACCACTTAAAGTTAGTATCGATAATTGATACCAACCTAGATCCAATGGAATAGACCTTATGTAGATAGAAACATAATTCCTAAATCAGGCGAATCACAATTATGCTTTAATCTATTTTCTACTTCCATAATATAGTTAAATTTAGACAGTTAACTGTAAAAGCTAAGTACTCATCCCTTTTATAAATGGTAAAAAGTGGGTTGTTGAAGGGGACCACCCCATTACAAATAAATAATAGGCAATGTGTAAAACCATAAGTAGACCAAAAAACCTGTAGAGAGAACTAAAAACACAAAGACAACCTACAATAAAAAGACAACCAAAACATAGCTTAAAAACAACATTACAACAACACTAACATCCAGAGCACTTGCACCCTTCCATTACCTCATTCCAATTTTTATTCATACTGATAATCATTATTTCTATTAGCTAAAGAGATTACAGATCTTGAGTCATCTCTGCTACTCCCTTCTTTTCTTACCTATTTTGCCATGCTCCAAAAGATTCATTCTTCCTTTTAGCCACCATCCCTAGCCATTCCAAATTTTGAAGGCTATTATGCGTAGAAGCAATATTGAAATCTATAATCATTCAAATATTATCCTTGAGAAATTCATTTTCACACTCAATATTTTTAATCTTATCATTCATTCTTTCCATCATCCCATTGATTTCCAATAACTTAGCCCGTTTACAACACATACCATCATTTTTGTTCATATTATTCATAGTTTCCTTGAGCCTAACATGATCCCTCATAAACCACTGCATGAAATATTTATGTAACTCAATTTCATCCCCCATTTTTTCTCATTTTTTCTAGTTGTTAAGAGATGCTATGATAGCCTCAATATCCTTATCCATTTTTTGTTTATCAGTATTTCCTTTAGACTATTCACAACATTTTATTTTTGCACACACCCCTTCTTGAGGTGCTGCTAACCTTGAACAACCTTATTTAGTTTGCTCTCTTCCATGACCATAACACAAACATCAACATTTTAAAGATAATTACATGGTTATTTAAGGCCCCCATCCAAATAAAAGTTTACAGAATGCTGCCAAAAAAGGTAAGAACCAAAGACCAGTTATGCCTACACCGAGGCAAGACAGAACAT
This sequence comes from Torreya grandis, assembly GCA_037957365.1. Lineage (NCBI taxonomy): Eukaryota > Viridiplantae > Streptophyta > Pinopsida > Cupressales > Taxaceae > Torreya > Torreya grandis. Next base: position 2,449,384 of record JARHVA010000195.1, read on the forward strand.
AACAAAAAAAGACCCAAAACAACCTTGGGCATTACAACAACCAAACCAAAATAACAAAATGCTCATATTCCAACTTACATCTGACACAACCTGATATTAAAAACTAAGAACAACATACAAATAAATCATTATAGATTAACACAAGCCTGCATCTCATCATCTAGATCTTCAATGAAGATGAGTTCCCTACCCCTAAATTCATTGGTGGTGGTTTCCCCAAAAACCTCGCACTTGTATTTCTTTGATGAAACTTTACAACCTTCTTCAAGAACAATTGTGTTGATATTGATAGATTTGCCCTAAAGAACCTTTGATTTTGGTGAATGACATAACCATTTGGGGGTATCTACCGAACCACATGCCACCATTTTCAAAAGCTTCTTAACTATTTCCACCCTCACCTTATTATGACAACTTTCCCACCACTACGCTATCTCAACAATCAAACTTTTTAACTGCAACATGGGTGGTAAAGTTAGAAATTGTCCTTTTGAGGGGTCTAAGGAGCTTACCTTTAGCTACAAGTCTTCCACAAAGCCCACTAGGAGCATAAACCACATTTCTAAATCTCAAAAAGTAGAGACTGGAACCAAGCCTGAGCCATCCAAGCTAGTGAATGGCAAATTTGGAAGGGGGCCCAAATCAAGCTTGACAATGTTCTCAACCTGTCTAATGCAGTGCTTTGACTTGATACAGAAAGACACCAGATTAGAAACCATCTCAAATTCAGATCAGATCGATGAGTTTTGATGCAAACATAGTTGCCACCTTAGAGTTTACACAACTATAAACCCCCTGCTCCAAACAGTCAGGCCCTAGACCTTGTGAGATAATCTCAAAAAATTCCTTTGACAGCACCCAAAAATTGTTTTTGAGTTATGCCTAGGAAATTACTCCCTCAAATGACATTTCATGAATAGAGCTCCCATAGTAAATAACAGGGGTGGTGAGAGTGATTTCAACTCCATGTTCCATGTTGAGATCCATAGTACCTACTGACAACACATAAAAAACTAGGGAAAATGCTAAGTAGAGAACCAAAGGATTAACAACAGTCATCATTCGGCATGTATCAAAATTGCCAAAACAAAGCAAATTAGGGTGATCATTAACCAAAATGGAAACCTTTTGATACACTCGTGCCATGAGCAAACAGACACTCAAGCCAATAAAACCATCATCCTTTGCATTTATGAATGCATCAAATTCAAAAGGGTAATCGTGAAGGAAGATTATGATGGAATATTTGGCATAAGATTTGATCCACCCTCTAAATTCATCGCTAAAAATCGCCACTGCTTTGCCAAAAAGACTAGATGCTAAAACCTCCATTTTTTGTGATTGTTTTTTATAATAAAAAACAATATAAAAAGAGAATTGAATATAGATTATCATCCCAAATCAATAAGTGAAAGGGATGAGAAATCCTCCTAGGTCTCCCATACTTTGTCTATGTGGATTAATTCAACTTGGTTGATGCCATAGTTTGCTAGGAAGTCATCTACCATATTGGCTTCACGATAATAATGGTTTGACTCAATGGAAGTGAAGAGAACCAATCTGTCCCAAGCATTTGACAGAATGTTTTATAATTGCCAGGAAGTGGTAGCCTTTTTTTGGTATGCAAAAATGATAATCTGTGAATCACCTTTGATGATTAGCTTAGCAATATTACATTGAATTGCGAGTTCAATCCCACTGACAAGTCTCTGTGCTTCTGCTTCATTGTTGGTCCCATCTAGAAGTTTTATGGACATTGCTTGGATTAAATATCCACTACAATCATAGATAATACAACCAACCCTTGAAGCCCCAGGATTTCCCCTTGAAGCCCCATCAGAATTTAATTTAAACCATCATGTAGGTGAAGGGTTCCAAGAATACTTACCTTTTCTTGATTTTTTCCCAATAACTATGATTGACCCATTAATCGGGACACAAACATCAAAATTACCTTTAAGTCATTGCTCATTTTATGTCTCAAAGTCCCCTATTCTATCCCATCCTTCACCCACCTTATCATAATCCGAAATAACATATTCCTCCTTATCAAGGTCAATAGGTTTTTTACTCTGACCTCCCTATGGATCCTTCCTCTATTTCTTCCCTATAGAGCTCCTAAGGAATATTTTGGAGGCTGAAGTTGACTTGAAAGACTTTTTCTTAGGAGTAGGTGTTAAATTTGAAGGATTAATCCCTTTAATTTTTTTAGAAATTAGAAATATCATAGCTTGATGCAGAGGGTATTGCTTCTTCCCTTTCTAAACTTTTAATATAGAGCTTTCTATAGAATGCAAGAAGTACAATGATAGACTAACATGTATTTGACATCAGAAGTAGTCAAAGATAAGAAAGTGATACAAATGAACTACCATGAATCTACCTTCAAGTGTCACATACCTTATAATTTGTTTGGCCACTTCATCATAGGGCTGAGGAAAATCTTTCCTGAGAAAGCCCCCTTGATATTCAGTAAGTTCCTCACCCTCACTAAAGAATTTTGCCTCTCCTCTTTATAATATTTATTGGATTTCATATACTTTGCATCCTCTATCCTGTGACCTATAAATTTTTCAAATAATCTTTCCAAAATTTCCACAGTCACAATGTTTATTTTGACCTTGCATTCATTCCAATTATCTACAAATTACTTTGAAGGGTATTGAACATAGCCATCTATGTTTTCCATAAAATTTGATAACCCCAGTGTTTGGAGGATTTCCCATACCTCCACATTATGTTTAATTCTCCCTATAAACATTGACTCCACATGATGCAAACTGCCACCCATTATGATAGTCACCAAACTACTACAATCCTAAATAAGAAACACCAACAAATACCAATTGAAAATTAAAAAAATAGTCGTTATCAATAGGGATTTAGAGGATCCAACCATACACCCTTTTCAATGGTTTGTTGTAATCATTAACATACATCACCTTACTTTCCCCACACAAGTTATGATTAATATTAATCATATTAATAAATTTATTATCATAGATTTTAGCATATGCCTTACACCCATCGCTCAACAGATTCACAACATCAAAATAATCATGAAAGTTCATCATTACTTTAAAGACCATGAATGAGTTTTTCTTTATCCATAATAATTTTAGCTTCATTAGAAAATATATCACCTATATGCCAATATTTAAGGAATGAAGACATAACAACCCTATTTGTAAAACAATCAACCAAATGATTACCTTCTCTATAGGTATGTTGAAATCTAATTGCCTGAAAAGAGTTACCCAAACTCAAACTTTCTTCAATAATAAAAAAAATACTATAATTGGCCTTATTCTTCTTAGTAAGGCAATTGATAATATTCATAGAATCACCTTCAACAATCAAATTTTCACACCCTAAACCCTTTGCCATTTGAATTCCCAATGACGTAGTAAGAGCTTCAGCCATATGAATTATCTGATACCCCATACTACCTTCACGAGTACCTAAAATTTAACCAAATTAATCCATAATAACGCCACCACCACAAAACAAGCTTGGATTACCTTTAGAAGATCCATCAAAGTTAAACTTAATCTAACCAGGTGAAGGATACATCCACTTAATATGATTTCTAAGCCCAACTCTAGGGTCCATAGATATTTCACCCTCAACATAAATGCTCCAATTCTTAGCAATCAATTCTTCTTGAGAATAAAAGTTTTTGCTTCTTGCTCCATTTAATAATTTTCTAATTTCCCACAAGAAGATTTGTGATTTTCATAGTAACCGCTTGAGATGTTGCCTTATTATCCATAAAAATTATGTTATTGTGATCTTTCCACACTCCCCATAGAACATGAGGAAACACCAACATCCATAGCTTCTTTAATTCCTAATTACAAAATGGAGATTTCCAAGCCAATTGATTATGATGAATAAAAGCAATATGAACCCAATTTTGCTAAAATTTACACAAGATTTCACCCCACACCTTGAAAACAAAAGGAAGTTTTAGCATAATATGCTAGACCAATTCATTTTCCAATTCGTAAATAAAATAATGATTAACCAACGTTAATCCTCTTTTATAAAGTTATCCAACGGAAGAATTTTATTGTGAAAGCATAACCACAAGAAAATATTGATTTTATGAATAAGGTCTTTATCCCAAAACTTCAACCATGGAAAAGACTTAGTATTTGGTGGAGATAAATAATTATGACCAATTTTGACACTATATTTTCTATCCTCAAAATGAGACCAAACTAGTTCATCTTCCTTAAACAAATTTGGGATATGAATACCTCTTAATAAAAGATTGAGATCGAGGACAATATTGCTAATTTAATCATCAACATTCTCAATGAAAAGATGCTTCCACTATTTTATACTATTTTGAGAATGAATATTGTCAACCACTTTAACTCCAAACTTAGTTTACAACTGAAAACCAATACGCTTCCATGGCTCAATCTTTATCAACGGTTGATCTAATAGCCAAGAGTCCTCAAAAAAATTGATTTTGAAAACATTCCAAACCCTCCATCTACAACCATTCAATGTTTTAAGGAGTCAATGTGTACCCAAATGTTCACCATTCTATTTGTTCCCTCATTACCTTCTCTGTAAGTGTGGTTGATTGAGGAATCTTTAAGTTGAAGGAGAAGTCTTTTTGCATCTTCCACTTCATTTGAAATGGTCCATGAGGGTTTGGATTTGCCTTTTAGGAAATTGATGATAATGAGAGAGTTTACATCGACTTAGAGGAATTCAATGCCCTAGTTAATAACCAAAATTTTGCCGCAAAGTGTCATTGATGCTTCAACACCATGGTTTGTTTGGACACCCAAGGGACCTACATAAGCAACTGATAATTTTCCCTCAACATCCCTTATAAATCATCCCCTCTAGCTAGGCCCAAGTTACCTTTTGTAGGACCATCAAAATTTAGCTTGAATGAAGAGCTAGGTTGTTTAATCCTTTTAACCAAAGATCTATCCACCCATTAGTTATGAACATGCTCCAAAATCGAAAGTTTTGAGGAGGCAAGGAAAGAGACAAGGTGAGGAGGGGGAGGATACTTAAAATTATATGAGAACAAGGTATAGTTCTCTTTTATCATAAATAAAATAATTTTAGAGGTGGGAGGCAAGGGGCCTTGTCAAAAAAAAAAAGAATATCTACACTTTTGAATTCCCAAAACATGTGTGGAAGTGTAAGGTCCCACAAAAAAGACAAAGACATGAAAGACCAAGGGGGTTTCCATTGAAAGATAAGATCATGGATAGAGTTGGGTCTAGCCCAGGAGATGTTGAACTTCAACAAGGAGTCTATAATGACACAAACAAAAAGGTAGTCTAGGAAGAAATGGGAGACTAATTCTGCATTACACTTATAGAGGACACACCTGCTTGGGATATGGAGGCCACTTTTAGCTAGGTTATCCACTATGAGAATTTTATTCTAGGATGTAAACCAAAAAAATATATTTACCTTAGGAGAGAGATTCTTAATCCACTAATTTGGCCAATCCTCAACAAACTCCTCTTGGTCTAGGGTAACCAAATAGCTATATTTAACCAAAAAGACTCCATTTGAATCAATAGACTAGATGAGTTCATATTCTTTGGGGAACAAGTTAATATGGGTATGCAGAAGTTTCATGTTGAGGTATATGAAGAGTTGGGATACCTGAGCATTAACTCCCTCCTTATGAATAAAATTACACTTTCTCAAGCCGTTATCTTCTTCCTAGTACTCAGTCACTTTTGTGCCTACTTCCTCCTTAAATTCATGATTGAGATCATCCCAAGGGGTTATGGAAGCAAGAGGGTAATGATATAACCAAGGGTCATCCCAAAAGTTTACTTTATTACCATTTCCCATGTTCCACTTGTTTCCTTTTTTTGAGAATGTTTTTGTAATTGAGGATGGCTTTCCAGAAAGTTGAACCATTATCTAGGCTTTATTCAAATAGGAAACACTCTCATTCCCTAGACTCCAGATACTTGAGTTTTATGAGCTTAGTCCATTGATTATTATCTTTTATAACTTTACAACCTTATTTAACTAGAAGGGCTTGGTTCATTTTCTTTACCCTCCTCATACCTAGGCTCTTCTACCTTTAGGGAGACAAGCCTTGTCCCTTGAGATGAGAGGAAATTTGAAATTTTCTTCAGCACCTATCGAAAGTTTTTTTTTTTTTAATTTGTTCCAACTGGTTAGCAATTTTTCTTAGGATAGAGAAGAGGGACATGAAATATACTAGGATACTCTAAAGTTAACTTTTAATAAGCTGGAGCTTACTTAATTGAGATAACAATTTGCCTTTCCATCCAACTAGTTTTTTCTAAATTTTATCAATCAATAGGTTCCAGTACTTAGTTTACATTTTAACACTGAATAGGGGCAACCCATGTATGAAGATGGAAGTTTATTTATTAAGCATAATATAATCTTGGAATTTTTTCTCTGAAAACTTTTAGGGGTGTTGATAAAAATAGGGAGCTCTTTTGGAAATTGACACATTGGCTTGGAATGTCCTCATAGTTTTTGAGGATTTTTATGAAGATGTTAGCTACTACCACCAAAGCTTCCCCATCATCAGGGTATCACCAAAAAATTTCTAATGCATGATTGGGGTGGTGTTAGGGGCCACTTCAATTCCCTTTATATTAATTATGATCTTGTATTTTTATATGATTCTATTCAAGGTTTCATCCATCATTATGAAAAGATATGGATATAAAGGGTATCATTAATTTAAACCTTTGCCTACTAGAAAGAAACTATTAGGGACACTGTTGATGATGACATAAAACATAGGTGTTGAAATAAAGGATAAAATCATAGGTATAACCCCCTGACTAAAGCTAAACTTATCAAAAACCTTATCAAGGAAATCCCAGGAGATCCCATCATAGGCTTTATTCATGTCAATCTTGAGGAACATTCCTTGTCTGGTTAAATTAGTCATTGAGTGAATGGCCTCATGGGCGATGATGATTCTATCAATGATTTGTCTCTCTAATACAAAAGAACCATATTGATTAGCTATAATATTATCCAAGAGTATTTGTAATTTTAAGGCCAAGGCTTTGGTACATATCTTTTAGAAAGTGGAACAAAGGATAATTGGTCTAAAATATCTCAACTAGTTATCTCCCATTTTCTTGGGGATCAAAACCAATAAAGTGTTGTTGAACTCTTGAAAAATAGTGCTTGATTGGAAGAATTATGGAATTTCTATGTGCACATCCTGATGGGTGATGTCCCAAAAGTGTTAAAAAAAGAGGGGAAAAAACCATCAGGTCCTAAGGATTTATCCCCCTCCATGGTGAAGATAATCTTTCTGACCTCCTCAAGGGAAAGATGAATGAGATTGTTGGTGTTGTCATCTTGGTTAATGACTCTTGGGAGTAGATTCAAAACCTGAGCTTCTAGCTTTGAATCCTAGGGGGAGTATTATAGGAGGTCCCTAAAATGTTTAATAATATGAATCTCCATTTCTTTTTCTTCTTTGTAAACCAAACTATCCTCCCTTAGGATTTCATGAATTTTACTAGAGTTGTAGTTCTTGGAAGCCGACTGCTGGAAAAACTTAGTGTTCATGTCTCCCTCATTTAGCCAAAGACACACATATTTTTATCACCATTAAAGTTCCTCTCTAGCTTCCAGAAAATGGAATGTGATTATTAGTTCATTTTCTTTTGTTTGTAGAGAGATAGTTGAGCCTGAAAAATTTGATATCTTCCTCTATCTTTCTTAATTATTCCTCAATTTTATTCTTATAAATAAATTTGTTTCCAAACACTTCTTTATTATAGGTATCCAGTTTTTGTTTAACATGCTTTAGTTTCATAGCTACATATACACATCAACTTTGGGGGAATCATACATATATCAAACTATACTCTATTGACTTTCATTATTGTTGTAGGGGAGATCATATCTTTACACATATTTAGAGATCCATTGATACTATTAATATTTTATTGTGCTTATAGGGGTATCTTACTCTGCCTTATCTCCTTGAGATCATTATACATATCAAGCACACACAAAGGTTACTACATCCATGCATGTATTGATCTCATACTGTTCATATAGTGGGATAGTACATTTTCATAATTACACTTAGTCACATGATGATTTTCACGCATGATACATCCATTGTCATATCTTTCCATATTAGGATATCTTCCCACATTGTGGCATAAATTCATTCCAAATCACAAGACTATATTAGGACATATTTATTATTCCTTACTATCTCATTTTCACATGAGGTGCAGATACCTATTGATATTTACATGATTTTATCCATTTGAGTGGATGTATTACGTGGCTATCCTACTACCTAGAGCAGGGCATATATTTTCCCCTACTATCAATCATGTCACTATCTCTTGAGCCATATTGACCTATCAACCATTACATGATGATATTTTTATGTAGTTACATAATTGTATTTACTAAGTGATTTCAAAGAACATAAAAATTTTGGATATATTACATGATAACACATGATGTGCATGACTCTTTATTTTGAGATGAGTGATTTACATAAACTTGAATAAATACCTCAATTCAAAAGAGGGGAATATATCTATAAATTATACATCTAAATGTTAGTTATTTAGATTCAAATAAATTCACAAAGATGGATCAAAAGATGAATCAAGAACCATAAAATATTTGCTTCTTTGATATAGAAATAGACTTGAGTTATAAGAATTTAGTATGAAAGTTATAGTATCTAAGCATATTTTATTTTAAGTTGAAGTTACCCGCAAGTAACAATAGGGTTTGCATAACATCAGGTGTATTCATTTATCCACTCGTATTTTAGTTTTTATTGTCATTTTATTATATTTATAAATATTTACCAAGACATTGACTACTTGTTAGCATTACATGTACACCAGATTTATAGATATCAAAGTGTGGGTCAATCCATAATTGATATATTTTATCCTTCCTTCCCTAGGTAAGAGAAATTGTGTGCTATAATTATTGTTTTGATTTGATGCAATCATGCATTGCACACCTAAAAATGAAATTTGGGTATTATATAGACAATTAAATCTAGTAGAAGGCTTATTATTGTAAATTTTTAACATTTTTTTGTGCAATGAATCATTCATTCAAATTAAGGTCTTATTGGCCATTTTATATGTCTTCTCTTCCTCCACTTACTTTTATTTTTAATATCATGTTGTTATGTTTATTATATTCTCTCTTTCCCATATGTTTTGTTTGTGCTTGCTGGCTTCCTATTTTTTATCCCCATTCATTTGCTGTCTTTTCTCTCTAGGATGGAATCAACAATTTACTGATTGTGTACGTTTTTATTTTTTTCCCTTTTGCCATTCTTCATATCTTTTGGATGTTTAGATATGTGATTTTTGGTATTGTAATGCTCATTTATTAGATTCCTTCTAATTATTACATTTAAACTCTTTATGCCATCTACCATGCCTACTTATGTAACCGTGAGTAGTTAAATGGAAAGTAATTGATCAAGAGCTTAACAAATATAATAATGCTCTCAACTCTCAACCCAAATTTGTTATTCTTATTTTCCTCCTATAAATAAAAGAGATTCAAATTTTCTTGTGTAGAATGATAGATTACTTCAACCTTGATCACAAATATCAATGTAGATCAATTAAGAGTGTCAGAAATATCACTCCAAGAATCTCAATTATGATTTCTCAATAAGTGCATTGCAATGTCTAGTTACTTCCATAAATATATCTGTCAGTTTGACAAATATTTCATTACAATAATCTAATCAATTATGATTCCATAAAAATATATAGAAAAAATTTTACTTTATCTAATCAATTATGATTCCATAAAAATATATGGAAAACATTTTACTTTATAAGTGTACTTATTAAGTGGATCAAGATTGATTGTTATAAACCCTACACGTATATATTTTTAATCATTAATGCCATTGCTGCAAGAGTAAATGATATGGGTTTATAAAAAAAGTGAGTGTTGTAAGAATATCAAATAGGTTATGTAGCTTGATATGGAAAATATTTTAATTTGCATGTGTACTTATCAAGTGTATCAATGTGATTGATTGTTATTCAAAATTACCCTAAACCTTGTAAGTATACTATGTTAGTGAACAATGCCACTATTGCAAGAATCAATAATATTGGTTTGTTAGAAATGTGAGAGATGCAATAATCAATCATATGCACCTGTTAGCAATGTGAGATGTTAATAAGTGAAATTTCCTTTTTAGATCTAAATTTATTATGATATAATGTTGGATCACAATATTGACAATTTTTTATTTATTAATATGGTGGGTGAGCTAGGACACTTTCAACCACTACAACATTTTTATTTTTATAAGTCAAATTTAAAGTATCCTTTCAGTCACATTAAACATTCATTTCATAAAATAAGAAATTTTGAAATCCAAATTTCATCTTTAAAGTCAAAGAAGTGAATTTAGTTTATTACTATGTCCATCTTTATATTACACAATACAATGATATATTTAAGTTACCCTAATGATGGATATAACATCATCCAAGGGATATAGGCTAACATCACTTATCATATGTCTCTAGAGTGATGTTGGACCCATCTTTAGGGTGATGTTAGCCAATGTCACTAGGGTGACTTTAAATCCATATTTTAGGTGACCTTAAGTCCATCCATAATGTGAGTTTAAATCCATCACTAAAGGTGAATTTACATCCTATAAATACCCATATTTGGTACAAGCAGAACTTTATAGCATTTTTTCATAATCTTTTGTGTATATAGGCATCTTGATTGAGAATTAGATGTCTAATGGCATGGTCTCATATGGACATCTTTGATTCCATCTTATTTCACTTAATTTATGTGCCCCTATAGGCCCATATGTTTTAAAAGCCTTTTTATCTAATATATTATAGAGATCCCCATCTATATTTTTTGATTTTTTGTGTTTTAGCCTCTAGACATCTACGTCTGTGTTGGACTCTTACATCGACGCAAGTGTCTAATTACAACATAAGTGTCCAAACTTATCTTTTAATATTTTTCCTTGTAATTTGATTTATGACCATTTTTTTAAACCCATTTTGTTGATTCTAATGTTAGTTTTATATACATTACTAGGTTCTAATTCAAAATCACGAGATCCCTATATATATATACAAAAACTATAGTTTAATTACACCACCTAAAAATTTGATCAAGAAAACTCTCAATTAGAAAGTAAATTGTATTCCAAGCTATCAAATTATATTGCAATGCTAAATTAAATACCTAAAGCATTCAAAAAGTTCAATCTAGTCTTGCATTGCTTGTACCAAGGGTTAAAATAGGAAAAAGAGCATATAATTGCACAATCAAAATTACACACACATTCTTAGGAGGGAGAACTACATGTAAGTTTGAGGACCTATATAGGCAACACTCAGCAATAGCCAGGGTTGATAGGGTTACCTTGACTCATATGTTAACACATTTTTATCAAACTACAAGAGGTCAAAGGCAAGGGAACTAGGGTTTAGCTTAATGGCTAAATATCACACATAGGTGGACATATTTTGAAGGACCAAATAGGCACATAGGTAATGACGTAGATTCAATATAATTTTGGATTTAATTCTGCACATGCCCTAGGCTAGACACCTGCATCAAATACAAACACATGCATCAATTCAACTATTTAGGGTTGATGAAAGTGTCCTAGGCTGAGAAACAATAAGACCATAAAGTGAGTAGATTACAAGAATTATTCACTGTCATGAGATGATTTTAGATCACTACCACAGTCTATAATGAAACACAAAATGAGATATGCTCTCTATCCCTCAATTGCCTTGCACTTAATATATTAATTGTATATGTGTAATAAGAAAATTTGTATAGTTTGGTATATATCACTAATTTTTGAATGTTTCCATATTTCATTCAAACTATTTTATTTACTTAAGTGTGTTTGTGTAAAAACCTAAATAGCATAAAACATTTGGTGAACCTATCCTCTATTTGTTGAACCAAACCCTAGTTATATTATTAAGGTTTTATCCTTCAAAAATTTATTTTAGATTTCTATATTTATTTTTTAGATTTGATTTAGTGCATGGGCATAACATAAGACATGTTTACTTAAATCTTTGTTGTAGGTCTTGTGCTTGATTTATTTTACATTGGGTTAAAAGATAAGATCCTTATGGATTCCTTTATTATAAGCCATGCCAAGCATCATCCTTTCGATAATTTATTTAATATTCTTGATGATCAAAGTATTGCATATGAAGATATTATGACATATCAAAAATAGGGTCAAACCTCATATTTTGATTATAACTATGATATTGAAAGAACTAATAATGAAAATGCAAGTATGAATGAACCTGCTAATGATTGCATAATTATTTCATATGGATATGAGTGTGACATTATTCCTCTTAGGTATGTGGATCCTAGTTCTCCTATTTATTCATTTTTGCATGGTGAAGTGTCTAAAAAGTAAAAAATGATACATTTTGTTAGTGCATTGAAATGATGATACAATAGATAGTTAATACGTTAGAATTCATGATGTTTCAAGTTAAAATGTTACATGCATCCATTCAAATGATGTAAATTTTATAAAAATTGAATGCTATTTTCCTTATTCCAATGATGTAAATATTGAAATAAATAAATATTCATCTCCTATTTACAATAATGAAATGTTGAAGAAATTGAGTGTGTGACTTCTTTTCAAAATAATGCTCATGTTGAAAATATCACCCCTTGTTTGGATCACTCAAATGAAAATAGTGAAATTAATTCTCTTTCTTGAAATGGTAATGAGAAAGATGCATGTACTACTTTCTTTCCTCTCTTGCTTGAATGGAAAAATGCAAACACATGTGCAAGTCCTAAATGAACTATTATTCAAGATACATTATTTATAGATATAGTTAAATTGCCAAATATAAATTTGATTCATCTCTTTCAAAGATCAAGACATATAAATCAAATAAAATCAAAAGTAACATCACATTCTGTCTCCCTTATTTGGAAATAAAAAATAAAAGTGAAAATTGCATCTTTCCCTCTCTTAATATTGTAAATGAAGTATAAAATGTTTCTTTTCCTCCCTTTGCATTTTTTGCTCAAAAGGACTAGATGTTTACAAGTGACATTATGTTTTCTTCTCCTATTATGTATCATGAAGTCTCAAGTCTTGCCATGATAATAATATCAACCTTTGTGCTATTCACAAAGACATACTTACCTCTTTACCTAGTTTTTCAAAACAAGGTGATGCTTATATTTTAGGGGGTGGTGTTGGTTCCTAGTTGTACAACTCTTACTCTTGACCTTGCACACTTGAAAGAATGGCAAACAAAGATGAAAAAACCACTAATGTGTCTTTATAATTGAGGAAGGGTTTGGAATTAATAATGGACTGAACATAAAAAATGACTGAGAGGCACCGACAGAGGGTATGGTCAGCCCCCTGCTACTTTTGGCTCTGCTTGAACCAAGGTGAGAGGACCTAAAGGGTAGATTGATCACATGGAGGAATTATACAATTCAATCTCCATGGGGATTATTGGCACAAATAACAATAAATATGACTAGGGCACAACCAAACTTGTTCACTCTACCCAAGAAGGGTTGTCACACGGGATGAACAAATGCTCTAGGTCACATACAAGTTACTGAAGATAGATGGGAAAGTGCTTGAAACCTTCATTCTAAATAATTTTCAACAACAAAGGGCTAAATGGAAGACTGTAATGATAGTATTTAATGCACAAAATATAGACACATGTTAAGTATGTAATATTTATGGATCTACAAGCAAATAACATTTATAGTATGCAACAAGGGGTATTATTTGTAGGGTAGGATAGGGTAGGACAATTTGATAGTTATAAGAATAGGGTGGTGTGTTGGTCATTTTCAAATATTAATGTTTTTTTCAACATACATGACATCACTTATTGCAAAGATGCAGAAAAAAATGACTACCAAGCTAAGGGGAACTACCAAGAGTAATTTACATCCATTGGTGCCAATACAATGTAAGTACACAAATGATCCCTAAAAACCTAGAGCATACACTGCACTTAGAATCTCAAATAACTTTCCCTATCAAATTCATGAACCCAGGATGCCCTTAAAAGGTATTCAACAACATATTTCCAAATATAACTACAAAAAGGGATTTATAACCTAGATCTATGCTCAAAATGATAACCAATAATCAACATAAACCTAAATATACAATCAATAGAACTTGTAAAACATATTATTGTACTTTATCAACAAGAAAAAGTAAGAATCCACAAGGATTCTCATTGTCTTGAAAGAAAATCTTACATACATCAATGTTTCAAAATGCTTCCATGGGGACAAGCATGGTGGATTTGTTCCATGTTGGGTAGGGGAGACATATATACATGCTCTCATAGCTTGCTAATGGTTGTACAACTGAAACCACTTTATCAAGAGATACAAAATGCACACAACAATAATCCTAAAATTTAGAAGAGCCTATACTTGGAGAGAAAAACAAAGACTAATGACAACACCCTAAAATAGAGGACAAACCCTCTGTTTACACATATTTACTACTTTTCAAATCCAAAAATGTGGGTTACAATTTGTAATATTGCAAAATTGAAAAACAACCCTTCAAGTTATGCGAAGATGCTCCCAGCTGAAAAATATTCCTTGTCACACCTAGAATCTTCATCCATTTATAAGAAAAATCATTGTTATAACTGCCTCTACATGAAATGATGAATATTTGCAATAAAAACTTTGGTTTCTTAGCTAGAGATGCCTTTTACATGAGATGGAATGAGAAACTTTACCTTGGAGACCAAATAAACTCTTTTGTCATCTTGTGAAACTACCTAGAGATACCTTTGAGCACTCATTTGCAAATCTGGAATCTTTTTGACAACTGCCCTTCCTTTTATGCATGCCAAAGAACAACCATGCCCTGTAATAATGGATTTTGAACACACTAGATCCATGGCTTCTTGAGAAATATTCTTTGGAATAGCCCACTTTGATCTTGCAAACATGTAATATTTCTCCCATGGAGTGTTTAAACAAGTAAATCAATGGAAAATGCAAAAACTCAAGTAGTTTTACCTTTTTGATTTTTGGCTCTAACTTGCCTTTTCACACTTTGCATTTTTCACATTTTTTTTCAATATTTGCTTTTTAAGGCCAACTCCACATTTTTTAATGCATAAATGCATTTTCACTTTTTGACCTTTTGGGGAAATTTTGGTCACTTTTGAAAATTTGTAATTTTCCTTGTTTTGGGGAAATCTGGATCCCATTTGTAATTTTGCAGTTTCTTGGTATTGGGGAAATCTAGAACTCAGTAGTAGTTTTGAATTTGTGAATTGTAGAATTACAATTCACAGTTATAGTCCCCTTGGAAAGTTCCCTTAGGGAAATGGGAACTCCAGTTGCAATTTATAATTTGTAAAACTACAAAATTACAAATTGCACTTGGAGTTCCTATTTCCTTGAAAGGCTTCCTTTAGGGAAATGGGAACTCCAACTGCAATTTACAATTTTTAAAATTGCAAAATTACAAGTTGCACTTGGAGATCCCATTTCCCTAAAAGGCTTCCTTAGGGCAATGGGAGATCTAACTGCAATTTGTAATTTACAAATTTGTAAAATCACCAATGGCTTTAAAAGTTCCCATTTGCACTGGGACCCCATGTTGACCAGCATTGACTAGGGGTTTGGGAGACCCAAATGCAATTTGTAATTTTAATAAGTGCAAAATTACATTTCTTCTTAAGATCTCCCTAAGCTCCTCTTGAGTTGACTTTGCTTCCCCCTACTTTGACTGGTAGGATTGGGAGAGTTGATCATAATTTGCAATTGCATTTTGAGAACTTGCATTTTGTAAGTTGCTTCTCCCACACAAAAGTTTTAGGGAATTTTGGAGCTTCTCCTACAATTTTTGAAACTTGATTTTTTTGGATTTTTCACCCAACTCCATTCCTACTACCTAGTCCAGTAGAATACCCTACTGTAGAGGATTTTTCTAGAAACTTATCCCTTTCTCTGTTTAATTCCTTAACACAAAAATCAATACTTTATACACAATGAGATACCACATTCTCAAATAATCCTTCACCCATTGAAACTAGGCTAAGTAAATATATAGATTTCCACTTCCAGAACCAAACTCTGAATGGCCACATCCCTACAACAAAGTCTAAAGTAGTCCACACTCAAGAGTTGAGAAAAACATTCCATGACTATCTTGGAGCTATCCTTCTTAGGTGATCTAGGAGAAGAGGAATGTAAAGTTTTATGAAGATCAACTATGTGTGGAATCCAAGCAGTTGAATCATTCACCATAACTTCCAATAGTTCTACTAAAGCATGGAAAATTGTAAGGCTCAATGGGCTAGTACCACTGCTTGCATTCAATGGTTTTGATTCCTTCCTAGATTATATAATTATCATCTAGAAATAACCCTACAACCAAAATTGCTACTCATAGATTTATCTCAACTATCATACCAATGTCCTGTAGAGGAGAAAATAAACCCATATATATAATCACCATTGCATATCTTAGAGGTGAGAATTCTTTCCTATTTATACCTTCCACCCCTTGCAATGCAAAAACAAGAGAGGCTGTAGCTTTAGGTTTACTTAGAAAAGTAATAACCCAAATTAACATACAATAAGTGAGAGAAGTATGGCTTCAATATTTGTAACAAGGTTTATAAAAATATCCATAGTAGACCCATTTTTGGAACATTTTGCTCATTCTTCCATCCCATAAAATCATAGAGGAGAGAATGATAAATACGATTTATGAGTGAAGCATAGTGAACACCTTATATTCCTTTTCCCTCACTAGGACAAGTTTTAAATGAAAGTATCCAATGTTAAATCAGTTCTACTTTTTAGTATTTATGTCTTTGAAGATGATAAATACAACCGTGATACCCTTCCTCAGTAGCACTTGTAATAGGACCAAGGCCAAATTGATCTTCAATAAAACCCTGAAGTGGACATCAATTACTAAATGAATATAAAATATCCTCACTCACATTTTATATGATTATCTTTGACATGGATTTATGATTAAGATCGAGTATCTGGGGAATGCAAGCCATAATAAGATCTAGTATGATATTATGTGATCTATAGGCAACTTCTGACTCAAACCTACAAGGCTTCTTGGTGCAATAAGATTTATGAGAAGGTTGTGTCTCTTGTTCGAGATCCTTGGCTTGCCATAGCTATTCTAGGCATGAAAATGTTAACATTTAAAAACAAAACTATAACTGGCATTTCCCTCGTCTTTAGGTTACTGTCAGATTGTCAATTGACATGCCTTTCAAGTTTTAATCTTTTTGAATTTTCCCCTCAAGTCCATGGGATCTGGAGATGCCACAACAATTTGTAATTTGTCTTATTACTAATTGTAGTGTGTTCTCCCTTTTCCACCGACCATTACCTTGTTTTTTGTGCTACTTTGTCAAATTGGGATCTGAAGATCTAAAGGCAATTTGTAATTTGTCTTTTTTACAAGTGCATTTGGCAAGTGTTTTTTTAGACCAAGATCCCCACAAAATTCTTACCTCTCAAATATAATTTTCAAAATTGCAATTGGCCATTCCAACCTCTGATAGAACTCTTTGGTGCCATTTGTAATATACCAAATGATCAAATCTGTAGTCAACACTAGAAACCCCACCAATACCACGCATCCTAAACAAAAATTTAGAAGTTGTCTGATTCCACTACCCTCATTCCATGTGGCAAGTCCATTGGCATGGCTTAGAATATTTTTGCATGTCTCTTTGCTGCATATGGGTTGAATTACATGGTGTAAATCTGAGCACTAACAAGTGGTAAAGAATCTACCATTCCTATGTTTCATATGAATGGTAGTTTACCTCTAAGAAAATATTTAACATCTTCACCAATATCTACTTGTGATATTCTATCTGTCATGAATACCATGGGAGATATTTAAAAGAAAATGAACACCCTTAATTTTAAAGTCTCTTCCCATGATGCTACCTTTGAGGATAATATGTTAGAGTAACAACCTCTTACTCGAGATGTGTTTGAATCTCATTACCATTCAAAATTTATCATTCCTAAATTATCATCCTTCATTGGTTAAGGAGATATTGCTACTCATTTTAAAAAATATATACATACATTGGGCTAAGGATGTATTATTTCTATTAAAGGCTTCCCATCAAAGTTTAGATAAAGAGGCTCTTGATTGGTTTTATAGCCTACCAAATGGTTCCTTATATACATTAAAAAAACTTGAAGATGTGTTTTTATCCCATTTTCGTTCATATACCTTACCTAAATTACCATTGGAAAACATGAAAATATTAACAAAAAAGAGGATGAATCCATTCAAGACTATGTTATCAGGTTTAAGGATATATTACATTCCTTAAACTATGCCCCCTTAGATTTAGAAGGGCAATTTATATTTAGTAGGGTTATTATTTATCCTCTTAGAGAAAGAACATTACACAATACATTTACTTCATTCTACATTTTATATTGGGATGTGCATAAATATGAATGTGCTTTAACAAATACAAAAATTGGATTACCTATTTCTCCACCAAAAGGCAAACATGGTGTAAATAACATTTTCAAAGCAAACAAACAAATTAAGAAGGGTCATGAATCACTTCAAAAACCCTATTCAAAACCAAAAATGAATATCAAAGAACAAACAATAGAGGTCCTAAACAAAAGAAAGGAACATATTTACATATTACCTCCTACAATTAAACCATCTACCTCTACAAAAATGCAACTGCTTAAGTTTGATTGGTATTGAGATAGACCACATAATATATTGCATACACTATTGGATAAATGAATGATAAATATTCCTCTTAATTCTCATTATACACCCCAAATATTTGAAAAGGTAAAAGGACAACATTTTTTCACTTCTCATGGTATAAAGAAACATCGAGAGAATGATTGTTTTGCTCTAGATTGAAAGCTTACATAGTTAGCCGATCGAGAAATTATCACATTTCAAAAAGACATATTTAGATATGTTTCACATAATTATTCTAGAGGCTATTCTAAGAGGGTCTATACATACCATGCTACTCCTTTTGAGGAACATGTGGTCCATCGAACTTTGTAAAAGTTGACCATTAGTATAAGTCCTTCTCCTAGTGTATCTTCTACCAAGACTAAGCTCTCCCACACTGATCCTACCAAAGAACCATTGGTTGATCAGATCCTTGATAGAGGCACATGTAAAGGAGGCATACCTACACAAAAGATGTGGGACCATTGGTTGATCAGATCCTTGATAGAGGCACATGTAAAGGAGGCATACCTACACAAAAGATGTGGGCACCTAAATTAATGCCTACAAGTTCATAAGATATTTCTACAGATATAATAGTGAGTGACAGAAGTAAAACCAGTAATTCCATTATCACATGATTATTATATTAGAGCTTTCTTATTTCCAACAAGGTTTAATTAAATATGGTGATTAATTTATTATCCCTAAATTATAAATTTAAGTAAATTAAAATATTTTATACAACCATGCAATACATTATATCCAAATACACATCATATATATGTTTTAGCCTCTATACACCTACATTTGTGTTGGACTCTTACATCAATGCAAGTGTCCAACTATGAGACACATCTAGACTTATCATTTAATATTTTTTTATGTCTTTCAATTTATGACTATTTGTTTAAACCCTTTTTGTTTATTGTAATGTCATCTTTTCATGCGCCATTAGGTCCTAATTCAAAATCAAGAGATCTCGCCCACCCCCCCCTCGCCCTCTCTCTCTCTCTCTATATATATATATATATATATATATATATATATATATATATATGTTATAGTGTAATTACACCACTTGGCAATTTGATCAAACAAATTCCTAATTAACAAGTACTTTATATACCAAGATATCAAATTGTATTTCATTGTTAAATTGAATATATAAAACATTTAAAAAGGTCAATCTACTTTTCCATTTCTTATATTAAGGGTTATTATAAGATAAAGAACATATAGTTGCATAATTAAAATATCACACACATTCCTAGGAGGGATAACTACATACAATATTGAGGCCTTCTTCAGAGGATATGGATATGTGGGCATCACTTAGAACTAGCTGAGGTTGCTAGGGTTAGATTGACTCACGTGCTTACCCTTTTTTACCAAAATATAGGAGGTTAAAGACAAGGGAACTAGGGTTTAGCTTATTGGCTAGATTTTGTGCATAAGTGGACATATTTTGAAGGACCAAACAAGCACATAGGTAATTACACAACTTTATTAGAAATTTGGATCTAATTCTGCACACACCTTGGAATAGACACTTTTGTCAAAGATAAACACATGCATCGATGGAACTACCTAGGATCGACACAAGTGTCACGGGATGAAAAGTAGTAAAAATAAAGAACGATTAGATTCTAAGAACTATTCACTATCATGACATGATTTCAAATACTTTTACAGTCCAGAATGAAATGCGAAATAAGATATGCTCTCTCTATCCCTTGATTTACTTGCACTTACTATATTCATTATATATGTGTAAATAATCAAATTTATATAGTTTGATATATATCACTGATTTCTAAATATTGTCATATTGCATTCAAATTTTTTTATTTGATTAAGTGTGTTTGTGTAAAAACACAAATAACATAAAACACATCCATCACTAAAGGTGTTTTTAAAATTTTCATTGAGTTTACTTCAAATCCAAAAATAAAGAAGAATATAATCTTGTTAAAAAGGTGACTTTAAGTTCAACACTAGGTCTGACTTAAAGGTGACTTTACATGTGACAATAAGTTAGAATTCAAGTTAGACATTAGGTATTATTAAAATGAAACTTTAGCTTGAATTTTATTTTTGAAATCATATTGAAAAATAATGATTTTAAATAAGAGATATAGTATATCCATAGTCAATTAGGTGTAGTGATAATAGATTCTAGAATAAACTAATTAATCACATTCTGTAAATTAGCTCAAGACATATAAGTGCTACAAATGTGTTTCGACTTGTTACTAGTCCATAAATATTGCTTGTGTAAGGGAATTGAAATTCTACCTCCTTACTCATCATTTGCCCATTTACCACTACACCACAACCCCTTAAATTATAATAGTTTTTAGTTAATTAAAATTAAATCATATTATAAAATACTAGTTTTTATTTAATTATAATCATTTACTATTATTATTTATAAATAATGTTAACTTATTATAAAATTATAAATTTAATGTCAATTTTTTTTGATTGATTAAATGAGGGGATATTATTTGGGGCCTTCACCCATTCATAAGCATATGTTTTCCTAGAAAAGGGAAACGATGGAAAAGATAAATAAGAAGAGAAGATAGAGAGAGGAGAGGAAAGAAAAAGAAGGAACATATAAATAAAGTATATGAGAGAGGGAAGAAGAAGAGAGAGGAAATGAAAAGGAAAAATAAGAAGATAGATAAGGGAGAGAGAAGAGGAAGGAGAGAAAGGAATATAAGTAAGAAATAAAAAAAAAGAGAGAGAAGGGAGAGATAATAAGAAAGAGAGACAATAATGAAAGCATGACCAAAAAGAAGAAGAGGAAATTGATAGTGATAAGGAATACACCCCTGGTAATATTCCCAAAAAAAATGATTGATGTTTTTATTTGTATAAACTTTATACCAACCTGATTTTATATGTTTTAGCCTCTATACACCTATGTTTGTGTTGGACTCTTACATCGATGCAAGTGTCCAACTATGAGGCACATGTCCAAACTTATCTTTTAATATTTTTTTGTCTTTCACTTTGTGACTATTTTTTAAACCCTTTTGATTTATTATAATGTAATCTTTTGATGCGCTATTATGTCCTAATTCAAAATCAAGAGATCCCTCTCTCTCTCTCTCTCTATATATATATATATATATATATATATATATATATATATGTTATAGTGTAATTACACCAACTTGGCAATTTGATCAAGCAAATTCCTAATAAACAATTACTTTATATTCTAACATATAGTTGCATAATTAAAATGCCACATGCATTCCTAGGAGGGATAACTACATGTAATACTTCAGAGTATATATGGATATGTAGGCATCACTTAGCACTAACAGAGGTTTCTAGGGTTAGATTGACTCACATGGTAATCCTTTTTTACCAAAATATAGGAGGTTAAAGGCAAGGAAACTAGGGTTTAGCTTATTGGCTGAATCTTATGCATAGGTGGACATATTTTGAAGGACCAAACAAGCACACATGTAATTACACAACTTTAATAAAAATTTGGATCTAATTATGCACACACCTTGGAATATACACTTGTGTTAAAGATAAACACATGAATCGATGCAACTACCTGGGATCGACACAAGTGTCATGGGATGAAAAGTAGTAAAAATAAAGAGCAATTAGTTTCCAAGAAGTATTCACTATCATGACATGATTTCAAATACTTCCACAGTCCAGAATGAAATGTGAAATAAGATATGCTCTCTCTATCCCTTGATTTACCTGCACTTAATATATTCATTATATATGTGTAAATAATCAAATTTATATAGTTTGATATATATCACTGATTTCTAAATATTGCCATATTGCATTCAAACATTTTTATTTGATTGAGTGTATTTGTGTAAAAACACAAATAACATAAAACACATCCATCACTAAAGGCGTTTTTAAATTTTTCTTTGAGTTTACTTCAAATCCAAAAATAAAGGTGACTTTAATCTTGTTAAAAAGGTTACTTTAAGTTCAACACTAGGTCTGCCTTAAAGGTGACTTTACGTGTGACAATAAGTTAGAATTTAAGTGAGACATTATGTATTATTAAAATGAAACTTTAATCTGAATTTTATTTTTGAAATTATATTGAAAAATAATGATTTTAAATAAGAGATATAGTATATCCATAGTCAATTAGGTGTAGTGATAATATATTCTAGAATAAACTAATTAATCACATTCTGTAAATTAGCTCAAGACATATAAGTGCTACAAATGTGTTTTAACTTGTTACTAGTCCATAAATATTGCTTGTGTAAGGGAATTGAAATTGTACCTCCTTACTCATCATATGCCCATTTACCACTACACCACACCCCCTTAAATTATAATAATTTTTAGTTAATTGAAATTAAATCATTTTAGAAAATAGTAGTTTTTATTTAATTATAATCATATAATATTATTATTTATAAATAAATGTTAACTTATTATAAAATTATTATATGTATAATTATAAATTTAATGTCAATTTTTTTTGATTGATTAAATGAAGGGATATTATTTGGGGCCCTCACCCATTCATAAGCATACTTTTTCCTACAAAAGGGAAACAATGGAAGAGATAAAGAAGAAGAGAAGATAGAGAGAGAAGAGGAAAGAAAAAGAATAGATAAATAAAGTATATGATAGAGGGAGAAATAAGAGAGAGGAAATGAAAAGGAAAAATAAGAAGATAGATAAGGGAGAGAGAAGATGAAGGAGAGAAAGGAATATAAGTAACTAAAAAATAAGAGAGATAAAGGAGAGAGAAGAGAAAGGAGAGATAAGAATGAAAGCATGAGCAAAAATAAGGAGAGAGAAAAGGAAGATAAAAGGAAGGAGATGAAGGAAAGTAAGTAAGAACATAAAGAAGAAGAGATAAGGGAGAGAGAAGAGGAAGGAGAGAGGGGAAACAAGTAAGAATGGAAAGAAGAAGAAATAAAAGGAAGAGAAAAGAGGAAGGAGAGGAATGAAATGAAGTAATAATGGGAAGAATAAGAGATAACTAAGAGAGAAGAGGAAGGAGAGAGAAAGTATGAGGAAGGAAAGAGGAAAACAAGTTAGAATGAAAAGAAGAAGAAGAGAGAAGGAAAATAGAAGGAGAGAGGAAAGGAGGAATGATAGTAATAAGATTACAATGTAGTCCCATAAACACAACCCATCATCCATCAGATCCAAATCCTAGTAAAAGGAAGGAGAATAAAGACAAGTCTTACCTTGACAACTTCATCCACATACAGAAACTAGACCAGTGAAAAAAGGGAAAGAAAAGAGAAACATTCCTTGAATAAAATTACTATAAAAAAGAAAATTCACATAATGAAGACCTCCAAACATAACACATCGATATTCAAGAGAGAGAACCTAATAAAGGTAAAAATATGAATAAAGAGACACTTCCCATTTACAACTTCACCTACTAGAAGAAGTGGGGTTAAGGAAAAACCAACAATGATGGTCGAATCTGAGAGAAAGCCAAAAAAATAAAAATACTAAAACTCTAAGGAAATATGGGGAATCTATATAACTATCTTTAAGAAACTAGGGTAGGAGAGTCCAAGTATATAAAAAGAGGGGAACCCAAATCAAGCATTTATAGAAATAAGACACTTCAAAGACATCCCCATAAAATCTTGCTACCATATCATTTGTATCCAACAACACCTACTCCTGAACACCCAATAAGAAGAGAAATAGGGCCAAGTCTAGTAGAGGATAGACAAGATGAGGAACATAAGAAAGAGGAGCCCATATATCCTGAGCAATATAAACTAGAGGAGAGTAGAACAACCATGTTTAAAAGAAGTAGATTAAAAGGGAAGAACTAGAAAACTGCCTGAGCTGGAAACAAGAGGGTTAAAAACACCCAACTAAAGAGAGGTGACCCACAAAAACACCTTCATAATAAAGAGGACTAGGGAGGTAAACTATGCTTAATCCCCTCCAAAAAAAGTAGATAATCCAAGAGAAGTAGGCTAATAGGGATAAAATAAATGCAACATCTACAAAAAAATTGTTAATGTTAATTTTAACATCATACATAAAAATGAAAATGGCCTAATTGTGACTCTTTAAGTAAATTTAAATGAAACATGTAACCACATAGTAATATATTAAACAAGATAATAAAACAACACAATAATAAAGTGAAATTATTAATAATATAATTCATCAAGTCATGATTGATCCCAAATAAGTACATCAATGTCATTAAAGTCAGCTACATTTTCCCAAACCTCACTATTATATCCCCAGCTATCACTCCCAATCACACTTCCCAAACCATCCCCACTTTCAACAACCCCATTTCCATAATTTGGTTTGGATTCGAATGCAATGCCTAAATCCGTAGAACCCCACTAGTCTTGATCGACCCATGCATAATTAGAATCCTTCTTCTGCTTTGAATCTAGTTTGATTTGGTGCTTACCCTACATAAAATGCAATGAAACAACTATTAAAAATATCATAAAATAAAATCATAAATCACAAACCAATTCTAGATTATATATTTTATAAATAATCTAAAAATATATTTTACAATCAATTTAAAAAGTGTAATTATATTTATTGCTATCCATTCACTACCATTTCCCTATGCAAATAAGGATATACATAACTATAAATGTGGTCCTTTTGTGAAATTTGAGGAACCTCCTCATAATAATCCTATTAGAAAATGTAAAATATAATAATTAATGAAATTTTAATGAAAAAACTATAATATTTTTTAGTTGAAAATAATTATAACTAATATATTTACAAATTGAATGCATGCTCCTTTGAAGCCCATGTGTCATGTGGGATTGGTGATTTTTTCCCCCTTATGAAATTAAGTATTGTGTAGCTAGTTGTTTTTGGATTACTTGACATGAAAGCTCATAACTATCCCAATACTTAAAAAAGCCTCTTCCAAAGAGTTTTATACTAATAGATCTTACTAAAGCCATGCATTTATTGATATCACACTACTCATATATTGGGATACCATATTTTCATACTAACACTTAGTCACATGATGATTTTAACACATGATACATCCATTTCCATATCTTTCCATACTAAGACATTTCCATAAATTATGGCATGACTTCATTCCACATCACAAGACTGTATTAAGACATATTTCTTTCTTCTTACCATCTCATCTTCACATGAGGTGCGTCTACCTATTGATATTTACATAATGATATCCATTTTAGTGGAAATATTACATGTCTATCCTACTACCTAGAGTGGGGCATATTATTTTCCCTTACTATCAATCACCTCATTATCCCTTAGGTAATATTTAACTATCAAACATTGCATGATGATATTTTTTTGTAGTTACATAACTGTATTTACTAAGTGATTTCAAAGAATATAATAGAATTGGATATATTATATGATAACATGTGATGAACGTGACTCTTTATTTTGAGATGTGTGATTTACAGGAACATAAACCAATCCATCACTTAAAAAAAGGGGCACATATCTAGAAATTATATATCCAGATGTTAGCTATTTTAGATTTAAATAGATTTACAAAGACGAAGCAAAATATGGATCAAATACCATCATATATTTTCTTCCTTGATCAAGAAAATAACTTAAGCTATCAAAACTTAGTATGAAAGTTATAGTATTTGAGCATATTTTAATTTAAGTTGCAGATTCCCACAAGTAGCAACAAGGTTTGTATAACATTAGATGTATTCATTTATACACTTGTATTATAGTTTTTATTTTATTTATAATGATTTACCAAGACATTGACTACTTGTTGGCATTATAGACACCATATTTATAGACATCAAAGTGTGGGTACACCCATCATCCATAATCCATATGTTTAATCCTTCCTTCCCTAGGTAAGTGAAAGTATGTGCTATAATTATTGTTTTACCTTGATACAAACATGTATCACACACCTGCTCATCAAATTTGGGTATTATATAGACACCTAATTCTAGTACAAGGTTTATTATTGAAAATTTTTGGCATTTTTTTGTGCATATGGATCATTAGTTCAAATTAAGGTCTTATTTTCCATTTTATGTGTTTTCTTCCTCCAATTTATTTTGTTTACAATCACATGTTGTTATGTTTAATCTATTTTCTCTTTCCTCTATTTTTTTTGTGTTTATAGGGTTTTTTTTGTCTCCATTCATTCCCTAACTTTTCTCTCCCTAGGATGGAATCAACAATGTATCGATTGTGTTCCTTTTTGTTTTTCATCCCCTTTAGCCCTTCTTCATCCCTTTTGGATGTTTGGATATGTGATTTTTGATATTGTAATACTCATTTCCTATATTCTTCCTAATGATTACATTTAAGCTCTCTATGCCATCTACCATGCCTACCAATGATAAGTACATATAGGAAGAAACCTTGAGAGATAAATTTAGCTGCTTAAAACTTCATTCCACCCTTCTATTTCTAGGCTATGATTTTTTTGGTAAAACTCATAGCTTGGCTATCAATTTCCTCAGAGACCTACATGTTGGCTGAAACTAATTATTTATGACCAATTAAACACTCATTAGGGTTTTCAATGGAAATTAGTATATATTTTTGGATATTTTATGCCATTTTTAGCCTATATAGGAGTCCACTTCACCTCCATTATCCTTCTCAAGCATTTATTCACATAATTTTTATCAAACTGGTTTGTCAATGATCCATTATTGTGTTATTACTATATACATTTTTAGTTTTTTGTATTCACTTATGAACTCATTACTGTTGACTTACTTATCCTTCATGTGATCCTTTATGATACTATGGTGATGCTCATCTAATTTGTAGTCATCATTCATCATGTGCCTCTAGCCTCTCTATCTAGGTTGTTACCAGCACTAAATTGGAAAGGGATACTTCCAAAACTATGTGTCACCTGCTTTAGGTTATGAATCGTTACAATTTCCTCCTCAAATAGGTTGTTGTGACCAACACCCCTCATTTTAAAATTTTAAAATGAGTACCTACTTTAGTTTGAAAAACCCATATTCATGTTTTATTTTGAAATAAGTCAGTTTAGGTCCAAGCTATGAATCATTATCCTAGGTTTCAATCGAAATAAAGGTTGAAATTGAATTATTCTCATAGATATTTCACTCCCAAATCTAATTATTTATTGAAATGATGTTTTATTTTTGATTTTAGACTTATTGAGCTAATAGGGTATTTGTCAAATATTGTTTTATCTTCTACATGTTATATTAACTACATAGGTTGGCACCACTTTTATGTGAATCTTTTGCACTCAAACCATAATCAAACCCAAGAGTGTTAAATATTAAAAGTTTTCAAATAATTTAAGTGGATGAGATCATAGTACATGCCACTATACAAATCACTCATGGATGAATAATCAAGGTTCCAACTCTATTTTCGTAAGAGCAAGCGAAGACCGTCCATACATATTAATCCTATCCATTGACAAACTATTCAAAGTTATAAATCCATTCAAGCACCTAAATAAGTAAGGATAATCCACATGTGACCATCCTATTTACTTGTGCTTATGTAGAAAAATACTAAAATCCAGGGCTTCCTAACCACTTGGATTAGAGAGATCATGCTACACATCTCGATCCTGCTCACTTGCTTCTTACACAGTAGATGATTAAGTCATAAAGCTCCAGAGTATATGGATAATTGAGGACCAACCACATGTCATCATCATACCTACCCCCAAAAAATTAGATCATTAAACCTTAGTGATTACCCAAATTAGTGAGAACCATCTAGATGTCTACGTCTCACTCATCTATGATGATAGATATAGGTACAAAGTACAAAGCTTCCTGAGAAAGTGGATAAGTGAGAGTTATCCATGTGTTAACATCTTACTCATTTGGGACCTATACATAGTGATATGAATCATAAAGATCAGTGGCTAAGTGTGTAAGTGAGAACCATCCATGTCTTGACATCCCACTCATGCAAAACCAACATTCAATAGCATGAATCACAAAGCCAAATGACTAAGTGGATAAGCAATAACCATCCACATGTCTACATATCATTGAGTTATGATTGAATAGTCAAATACATAGGGATAAATTCCAAGTAAATAAGTGATAAGAGGTCATGCATCATCTTAAAAATAATCTAGTACAAATGAAGAAACATACATCCTAATTAAATGAGGTGAAGATAGGTGTTGACATATGACTAAGTAATAAAAGGTAGTGATAGAGTGCCACATGGCAAAAAATGCCACAAAATATGATATCATGAAAATCAAATTCAAACTAGAATAGACAAGTAGAAAAGTCATTTTCTGTAATTAATTCTCATGAATGGAATATTTAGGAAATAAATGTTTGAATTTATTTAAAATCAACTGCATACTTGGTCCCGAAACATAAAAATAAAATATATTTATGTCTTGATATTGCTATGAACTTCTATGAAAGATATTGTAACTAAAATACTAAGCTTCATCGACTACACAAAGTTACTTAGATCAATTAATATGGTAGATTCAAGAAATAATCCAATTCCCTCTACATTTAGTTTTAGCGGTATGATGTAGTACACAAAAACTATTTTTGATTCAATCATATTCAATCTCAAATTGTAACATTATATGAAAATATGGTTAGATGTGGATGTAACAAAACCATATGAGGTTGATGACCAATTGTATCTAAAAAAATGAGAATATATATATATATATATATATATATATATATAACTTAATCATAATAAAGATAGTTGGATAACATAATACAACTACCAAACTAGAGGTATTCCCTTGCATCAATGCCAATTTCAATTTATTTGTGGTTGGGAATTTATCTAGGAACATCCTTCACCATATAAACATCCTTCACCATATAAACAACCCTACCCCTGTAGCTTGTGTGTTTGTAAAATCCTTGGAAACATATTACTAACTCCTAGCCATTGACATGACCTATAACCAGTTGGTTGTGGATGCTTATTTAACTAAGAACGATTTTAAGGATATATTATAGACATGGGAAACAAACCCAAATAAATTTATCTTCACAGCTTAGATTAGCACACTCCAATTATCATATTTAGGCCTAGAATTTGAATCACCATGGCCTTATTAAAAAAATTATATGGTTTTAATAATATTAAATATGTCAAAGAAATTGGGTCCCCCTCATCGACATTATTTTAGACACAAAAAAATGCATGCTCTAGGAGAGATTATCAGTTTCAACCTTAAATACTAGATGATAAAGGCACAAAATAGGCCTAATGGACATTTTCATGATGTCATATTTATTGGATGTAATTATGACCACTTTTACCCTTTCTGGAGAAGAGCCATGGAGGCCTTCACTAAAAAATCTCAAGAACAAAATTTGTGAAGATCATAACATCTTCCATATTTATAGATTTAGGAAACATATTCAAAGGATTAAAAACCTCTTCTACCCCATATAGTCTATAAGGCCATAAATGGTCATTCCATACCTTGATTATTAGACCACATTAAAAGGATAATCAATAAGATGGAGGATTACTGGTTTTATCTGAACACATAATAATCAAAATTGAAGGATCATTTGAGGCCCTGTTACTCCTACCTCATTGTCTCCTAAATAAGCTAACCGATCAGAAAATAACAACCTAATTATCTAATAGTGTGGACCAAGATTTGAAGTCAAATAAGATGTGGGTCATTTATAAGACCTATCCTAGTATAGGTAGGTAAAAATATAACTTGTGATAATGCCTACATCAAACTAACAAAAATAAACATGAGTTCAACTTGGGTAAGGTTGACTTTAGGTATTGGGACCCGAGTTAGGTAATTGATAAAGTTTTCAAGGATGATGGAATAAGACAAAGGTTAGGTATGGGCATCAAACCTATATACATGACCCAATATTCCTAAATGCACTAGATGATTCATAGGTATATAAGCAAATGAAATTAGTTAACATGTCTGTGAGGGTGGTACAAAGTATACAATATGACCCTTCCATCATTCCTCAAGATGCTAGAGAGATTGACAAGGATGAAGAGGTACTTATTAGGGTAGAAAATACACTAGTCAAAATAGACCAATATATAAGGGCCAATATATTTAGGGATCTCCTAAAGAATTTTAGTTACCTTCCTCCAGCCTCTTCATTGACATAAACGAACATTTAATTATTAGAAGACCAACTAATCCTACCCCACAAGCCTCACATACACAACCTATAAAAGTACCTTGGGTTAGTACCCTTGCTGCTTCACAAAAGCTAGCCATTACTCCTCCTCTTTTAAAGTCACATATGAAAATAAGAAAAGGACTCTCCCATATACTTTATATGCCAAAAATATCACAAGCGTATGGGAAAGACAACCAAGTGATGTAAGTGTGCCTTTAAAACCTTTATATATTGAAATTGAAGAAGATGATTTAGTAGAGGGAACTAGATTGGGTAGTCTTGGAGGGGATGTGGTGCAAAAACAAATTGAATATCACCCTCCTTATCATCCACTTCCTTATCCATATGTGAAACAATCACTAATAGTGATCATAGCTAGTATAAGGCTTATATTCACTTCATAATCCATTAGGGAAGAGAGTCCCAAGTAGTACCCTACTACCATGGTTGTATCTACATTGATTGATGCTATTCCTATGGGTGGTGCTACTTTAAAGGTTTATACAACTATAAAATCCATTACAATCCATGTTGCATTTGTTCCAACTATGACAAGTCTGGGGATAATTAATCCTACTAATAATACTTTAACAAAGGCAAGTTATTATGTGCATTCTTTAGATTATTTTACAACTGAAGCCATAAACTCTTTTGCACAATTTTAATTCACCCAAGATACATTAATTCATCCATGTATTTCTAATATTAACCAAGGTACCATAGGCAATGGGGTACATTTAAATACCTAATATCTAAATCCATTTTTTCCTCCCAAACAACACTAGTAGGGCCTTCCACTTAGTTAGGGATGCCTATTACACAAACAATCCAAACATAGTGTTCAATAGTCTATGTACATAAGACCATAGACCCATCTAATTATATCATAAAAAATCCTCTGCAAATAAAAGTATAGCCTAGAGAAAGTCCTTGGCTACCTTTCCTAAACTGAATGTGTCCTTCACACCATCCTCCATGACCAATATTCCACTTGCAGTGTTGATGAGACCACCAAACATTCCCTCATTCCCCACTTCCTCACCTCCAATCCATACTATTGAGTAGATTCTCATGGTGCTTCTACCATGAATATAATAACTGGATCAAGAAGAGTCAACAAGGTAGGACCTTGTTATCATTGAGCAACCTAAATTTGCTATGCAATTCGATAGGTTCACAAATAATTTGAAGAGAGTGAGAAAGAGGAATAAAGTGGTCAAAGGTAATCCTATTGAATTGGAGAAAAAAGAGGAATTATTATCAATGACAAAGAAAATAAAGACAAAGCCTAAAGACTTGGATGAATTCAAAGAATATACCCTCAAAGTGGTAGATGCAGCTGGAGGGTCACTCAAAAAAATGTTCAATGGAATACAATAGTCCAAGAATATATTAGAGGATCAAAATGTAATTGAGGCTAAAAAAGACAATTAAAAATGTGTAGAGTTCTACTAGGACTCTGTATCAAATTTTGAGCTCCATCAGGTTAGCAAGGGCCAATCTCATCCACTATGGGGAGATGCTAATTTTCATGAGTAAATGAAAGACTAGGATGCCAAGTTGAAATTCATCAATAAGGCTACTTTATTAAAGAAATACCAACATATAAATTTGATGATTGCACCTGATGTGACTCTAACTCAAAGCTATGTAAATATAAAGAGCGCCTAATTAGTAGAATGACACATAGAAATGTAAGGGTTGGTGAAAAAATTCACAAATCAAGAGGTATATAACTATCCAAACTCTCAGGGATATAATAATTTATGTGCATTATTTAGATTATTTTACCACTGACTCCATAAACTCTTTTGCACAATTTTCATTCACCCAAGATACATTAATTCATCCATGTATTTCCAATACTAACCAATGTACCATAGGAAATGGGGTACATTTTAAATACCTAATATCTAAATCCATTTTTCCACCCAAACAACACTAGCAGGGCCTTCTACTTTGTTAGGGATGCCTATTACACAAACAATCCAAATATAGTCTTCAATAGTCTATGTATATAAGACCCCAGACCCAACTAAATACACCGTAAAAACTCCTCCATAATTAAAATTATAGCCTGGAGAAAGTCCTTGCCTACCTTTCCTAAACCTAATGCCTCCTCCACACCATACTTCATGGCCAATATTCCACTTGAGTTTTTGATGATACGACCATGTATTCCCTCATTCCCCACTTCCTCACCTCCAGTACATACTACTGAGAAAACTCTCATGGTTTTCCCGCCATGAATATAATAACTAGAGCAAGAAGAGTCAACAAGGCAATACCTAGTTATCATTGAGCAACTTAAAGTTACTATGTAATTTGATAGGTTCACCAATACTTTGAAGAGAGTGAAAGGGAGCAAAAACATTTTTGAAGGTAAGCATGTTGAGTTGGAGAAACAAGAGTCATTATTATCAATGACAAAGAAAAGTAAGATGAAGCCTGGAGAATTGGATGAATTTAAAGAATATACCCTCATAATGGTAGATGTAACTGGAGGGTCACTCAAAAAAATGTTCAAGGGAATACAATAGTCCAAGAATATATTATAGGATCAAAATGTAATTGAGGCTAAAAAAGACATAATTGAAAATGTGTAGAGTTATACTAGGACTCTGTATCAAATTTTGAGCTCCATCAGGTTAACAAGGGCCCAATCTCATCTACTATGGGGAGATGTTTTTAAGTTCCATGAGTAAATGAAAGACTTGGATGCTAAATTGAGCTTAATCAATAAGGCCAATCGATTAAAGACATACCAACATATAAATTTTATGCTTTCACCCGGTGTGACTCTAACTCAAAACAATGTAAGTATAAAGAGGGCCCAATCGGTAGAATGGCACCTAGAAATGTAAGGGTTGGTGAAAAAATTCACAAACCAAGAGCATATAACTATCCAAGCTCTCAGGGATATAATAATTTATGTGCATTCTTTAGATTATTTTACCACTGACTCCATAAACTCTTTTGCACAATTTTCATTCACCCAAAATAAATTAATTCACTCATGTATTTAGAATACTAACCAAGGTACCATAGGCAATAGGGTACATTTAGAATACCTAATATCTAAATCCATTTTTCCACCCAAATAAGACTCGTAAGGCCTTCCACTCAGTTAGGGATGCGTATTACACAAACAATCCAAACATAGTATTCAATAGTCTATGTACATAAGACCTCAAACCCAACTAATTATATCATAAAAAATCCTCCATAAATAAAATTATAGCTTGGGAAAAGTCCTTGTCTACCTTTCCTAAACCTAATGCATCCTTCACACCATCCTCCATGGCCAATATTACACTTTTAGTGTTGATGAGACCACCAGGCATTTCCTCATTCCCCACTTCTTCACCTCTAGTCCATACTAATGAGCAGACTCTCATGGTGCTCCCACCATGAATATAAAAATTGGAGCAAGAAGAGTCCACAAGGTAGGACCTAGTTATCATTGAGCAACCTAAAGTTTCTATGCAATTTTATAGGTTCATGAAAACTTTGAAGAGAGTGAGAAAGAGGAAAAAATGGTTGAAGGTAAGCTTGTTGAATTATAGAAACAAGAGTAATTATTATCAATGACAAAGAAAAGAAAGACAAAGCTTGGAGACTTGGATGAATTTGAAGAATATCCGCTCACAGTGGTAGATGCAACTGGAGGGCCTCTCGAAAAAAGTTCAAGGGAATACAATAGTCCAAGAATATATTATAGGATCAAAATGTAATTGAGGCTAAAAAAGACATAATTGAAAATGTGTAGAGTTATACTAGGACTCTGTATCAAATTTTGAGCTCCATCAGGTTAGCAAGGGCCCAATCTCATCTACTATGGGGAGATGTTAAGTTTCAAGAGTATATGAAAGACCTGGATGCTAAATTGAACTTAATCAATAAGGCTAATCAATTAAAAACATACCAACATATAAATTTTATGCTTTCACTCGATGTGACTCTAACTCAAAACTATGTAAGTATAAAGAGGGCTCAATCAGTAGAATGGCATCTAAAAATGTAAGGGTTGGTGAAAAATTTCACAAACCAAGAGCATATAACTATCCAAGCTCTCAGGGATATAATAATTTATGTGCATTCTTTAGATTATTTTACCACTAAATCCATAAACTCTTTTGCACAATTTTCATTCACCCAAGATACATTAATTCATGCATGTACTTATAATACTAACCAAGGTACCATAGGTAATAGGGTAAAATTTAAATACCTAATATATAAGTCCATTTTACACCCAAACAAAACTAATAGGGCCTTCCACTAAGTTAGGGATGCCTATTACACAATCAATCCAAACATAATATTCAATAGTCTATGTATATAAGACCCCAAACCCAACTAATTACATCATAAAAACTCCTCCACAAATAAAAGTATAGCTTGGAGAAAGTCCTTGCCTACATTTCCTAAACCTAATGTATCCTCCACACCATCCTCCATGGCCAATATTCCACTTGTAATGTTTATGAGACCACTAGGCATTCCCTCATTCCTCACTTCCTCACCTCCAATCCATACTATTGAGCAAACTCTCAAGGTGCTCCCACCATGAATATAATAATTGGAGCAATAAGAGTCAAAAAGGTAAGACCTAGTTATCATTGAGCAAATTAAAGTTACTATGCAATTTGATAGGTTCACCAATACTTTGAAGAGAGTGAGAAAGAGGAAAAAAGTGGTTGAAGGTAAGCCTGTTGAATTGGAAAAACAAGAGGAATTATTATCAATGATAAATAAAAGAAAGACAAAGTCTAGAGACTTGGATGAATTCAAAGAATATCCCCTCACAATGGTAGATGCAAATGGAGTGCCACTCAAAAAATGTTCAAGGGAATATATTAGTCTAAGAATATATTATAGGATTATAATGTAATTGAGGCTAAAAAAGACATAATTTAAAATGTGTAGCGTTATGCTAGGACTATGTATCAAATTTTGAGTTCCATCAGATTAGAAAGGGCTCAATATCATCCACTATGGGGAGATGTTAAGTTTCATGAGTAAATGAAAGATTGGGATGCCAATCAATAAGGCTACTCGATTAAAGACATACCAACATATAAATTTGATGCTTCCACCTGATGGGACTCTATCTCAAAACTATGTAAGTATAAAGAGGGCCCAATTATTATAATGGAACCTAGATATGTAAGGGTTGGTTATAAAATTTACAAATCAAGAGATTATAACTATCCAAGATCTTAGGGATATAATAATTATAGGTGTGTTCACACTTGGAGAAATTATCACTAAATACTTCATTGAGATTTTGTTATGGTTTGCATCTAATAGCTTTAAGATAGAAGTAGAGAGCACCGCTTACAAGACTAATTAATAGATAGTATAGTTGATCACATATACAAATGATAAAGTGGACCAATTAGTGACA
The DNA here is from genome assembly GCA_037957365.1 of Torreya grandis. NCBI lineage: Eukaryota > Viridiplantae > Streptophyta > Pinopsida > Cupressales > Taxaceae > Torreya > Torreya grandis. The sequence goes on from JARHVA010000195.1 coordinate 2,485,715, forward strand.
CTACATGTCTCTTTTAATTTTTCTATGGTTGTGCACAAGAAATTGATGGAAAAATTCCATTGTTATTCAGAAGGTCCATTATTGATATTGAAACTATTGATCTTGACTATGCATCAAGGATGAGTGTTTGTAAATGGTTATGAGGACAAGGGGAGTTGGCTACTTCAATGGTAGCATCTAAAAACTAGGCTCAACCTTCGACACCTCCACCTAAGTTCCCTAGATATACTATGATATATGTTTCTACAAGATTAGTGCTCCTCACATTGCCAGCTATAGTGGATCCACTATCACCTTCAACAATTGTTGTCACTTTAATTCAAACTCCAATAACTATGGTTATGTATGCTATGTCAAGGGGGTGGGTTGGGAGGGTTCCATGGTGACACTTTATTTATTGGAATTAAAATTGAAATTGTATTGAAAATTCTAACTAAAACTTCATGCAAATGTCAAGGGGGTGGGTTGGGAGGGTTCCATGGTGACTATTTATTGGAATTAAAATTGAAATTGTATTGAAAATTCTAACTAAAACTTCATGCAAGTCTTACTCTATTGGTTGCGACTTATTTTATGTAGAAAAGGATTTTGTGATTAAATTAGGATTATACTTAATGTATATTATATTTATGCACAACCTACATGCTTTTTGGGCAAGCAATCCTAATTTAGACATGGTGAAATTAGACTTATCTTAGAGGATGAGGTGTCCCCATCCCAAGCTATAAGTATATGTTTCTTAAACATTGTAAGGGAGGATAATTTCACAATCAATACAAGCAAGAAAATTATTGGATTAGTCTTTAAGTTTGTGTTGAAGTGTTGTATCTTCCAAATTTTTTGTTTCTTACTAGGAATTTACATTAAGTTAATACAATCTAGAATAGACTGTATGAATTTTTGTTATGTGATTATTTAGATTGAAAAAATCAATAATTTTAATGCTCATTGATTATTGATCATACATATTATTGATTAGAGGTATGAATGTGTTATGCAGTCTAGTTATAACCATATCTCTGATGATAATTGTTGAGTATATTGAAACTATTTCCTTTTATGATTAAATACATATATATGTCTACTATGCTAATGGAAATTTGTAGTAGGTACTAGTTCTTGGACATTTTCTTAGCCTAGGTTAGAGGAAGTTTGTTTGGAAGGGTTTATTTCTTAGATGAGTCATATATCCATTTATTTCCTACCTTACATTTCCCTTTTTTTTTCCTTTTTTATGATCAGGTCCACCTTACGTTAGATCCACTCATCCACCTTAATTATATTTTAGACTCATGTCATATTCAAACCATCTGAGATAAATAACCACTTTGCTTATCGGTATTCCACTACATGGTTATTTACAAAACTAATACCCATAACTCATTCCTTAAAGTGAATATTTTCAACTATCCTAAAAAGTTAGACATATCCTCGTAATATTCCATTAGTGTGCATAAAACTCACATAAATAGGAATTCATTTGGTACTAGAAGGAGGGTCCACAATCGCTGATTATTAAAGATTCACTAGAGTAGAGAACATTGGATCTTTTAGTAAGGTTAACAAGGACCAATTTTGATTCTAGTCTACTATTGCTAGCACATTTATAGGTTCATTGAAGACCCATATTAAATAGAGGTTTCCCTAGTAAATATGCTACCCAACTAAATTTATAAACCCAAGGCATCCGATCTCAACATTTTACTATGGCTTGGTTAGCTAGTTCAACCATCACCATAGTTGGTGCTATTCATGATCTACCTAGGAACCTAGAAAAATATATTTCTTCATTCTCTCCCTTTTGGAGATGAAATGTAGAGGAACACATGAAATATTTCAAGATTGATTGCAGGTTTTTAAATTTAGTTCATGAGGATGTTACATGTAGATTATTCCCATTCACACTATAAGAATTTGCCTATGATTGGTTCCTAAACCTTATATAAAGTTTAATTACATCATGGGATCAATGCATGACACATTTATGGCATAATATGGACAATTTAATAGTCCCAATGTGATATACCAACACTTTGATAACATGATAATGGAACCTAATGAACCAATTAGAGCATTCAACATAATATTTCTAAAGATGTAGATCTGTGTGGCTACTACCTACAAACCATATGCTACCTTAACACTTGAAATGTATAAAACTCATTATATCCTTTGACTATAGTATTATTGCATAGAGATATAAACATTAATAACTTAAGAAGGGCCTATGCTGAAGCTATTAACACTGATAGGAAATTGAATCCTTAATTATAGGACATACCCAATATTGATCCAAATTTCATGATCATGAATCCTATTCCAAACACTAATAAGAATGTCATAGCAAATAATTAGAACTAGATTTTTAATCAATTGCCTTTGAATCAGGTTACATCGAATCAAAACCTAAGTTTTTTGATTTGAATAGTCCTACACATGTGTCTAATCAATACAATTAAAATTAGGCTTTGGTCCTTGTCAGTGCCTCTGCTACACAAGGAAAACCTTTGATTCTACCAAAATTAAATTATATGCCACCTACCACATGGCATAAAAACTTAGAAATGAGTTTATAAGCATGCAAAAATTCTTGGGAGATACTTGAGGGGAAGTAACCAACAATAAAATTTCATTTTAGAGATATAACAAACAATTCAATAGATTAGGTAATAATTTAGACCTTCAACCTGACTAATTACCTGAGATGAATATTTGTGAGACATTCTTACCTAACTAGTGTAGGGTCCATATAACTACCCAACTTGGTGAACTGGAATGGATATAATTCTGTACTAATTTTGAAATATTCCAAAAGAAGATGGAAAGATATGAGGTGGTCCCAAACCAACCTAATTCATTCACAATTGGTGCTGTTAATACTTCCAATACAACCATCATGTTTGAAACCTATGATTTCCCTTTCCTTGTTGAGGATGAAAATGAACCTAAAGATAACACAAATTAAATTCATGTTTTTCAACAATTTCAAAAGAATAAATATAATCTAAGAAATAATAATCAACCCAACATAACTTCTATGCATCGAAATAGCAGTGTAACTACTTCCCCTAATCCAAAAATTTAATAACAATCCACCTCCTCCTAGGGGGAATTATCAACACCATCAAGATGATCCACAAACTAAGAGTAGATATAATATAGTTGAGGATATGAATAAAACCAAGGCTAACATAACTCCCCATGAGGTGGCTCAAATCACATAATAGAGAGATTTTGCTCAAAGCTTTGAGTAGAAAACCATCCACTGACAAATCAAAAGCTACACATGAAAATATGGTCATGTAAAAAGAAAAACCCAAGGTCCCACCCTTACTATTGACTATCATAATCTTTAAGAAAAATGTGCACAATTTCTTAATTTGCTCAGGTGCCTCAACCAACTAATTACCAAAAGGATATGCAAAAGGCTAGGGTTAGCCATAAATAAGTCCAAAAGATTAGTTATATAATTAGATAAATATTTAGTCCCTATTATTGGAAAGTTACTAAATGTTCACATGTAGCTTCCTTGTGAGCCTCATGTATAATAGTACATTGACATCCTAATAGTTGAAATTCCTAAGGCTTATGGTTTACTCATAAGCTATGACTGGTCAAAGACACTGAATGGATATATGGCTACTAATTTTTCCCACATGTGGCTACCTTAGAAAGGAGTAGCCAATCAAATTGGGTTAAATAGAGAACCAAATATAAAGCATATGATCAAAAAGTACAATGCCAAAAAATGAGAGAACAAACATTGCTTCATCACATGTAGGGTTTACACCTTCACAACCTAGCCTGAAGACCATCAATGCAAATTTGAAGGTCCTTCATGTAGACACTTCATTTTAATCACTTTCATGTTGAAATTATAATTGGAATGACTTTTTTACAATAACAGACAAATCTAGTCAGAAATCATCAATTAAGCCAATTATTCACACAATTATTGATTTAATCCAAAATTCTAATGACACATCCCTAATTGGTCATTGCATCATATCAAAACATTTAATTTGACATCAGCAACCTGAATCAAAATAATCCTTTACAAGTGTTATTATAGGATAATTAAATGAATATTTGATTGGCATAAGAACATTTCAAAAGGCCACTATTCTTTTAATTATTGATTAATCCTACTTGATGAGTCTAATCTTATTCTAATAGAAATTTCCTTGGATTTAGAATTAACTATTTTATAAATGCACAAATTGAATTATTGCCTCACCCTAAGTGACATCATCATACCAAGTGTGCAAGTAAGATCTCTTACAAGCTCTTACACCCCTCTTACCCACTCTTCCACTTACAACCTTCTTATACACTCAAAGAGGGGTCAAGATTTTGAGTTTAATCTTATTCTAATGGAAATTTACTTGGATTTGGAATTATCTATTTTATAAAAGCACAAATTGAATTATTACTTGGCCCAAAGTGACATCATCATACCAAGTGTGCAATTAAGAGCTCTTACAAGCTCTTACACCACTTTTACACACTCTTCCACTGACACCCTTCTTACACACTGAAATAAGGGTCATGATTTGAATCTCTTACATTTATATGAAATACTCCATCTATTTTCTTCTACACTCCATATCTCTCATTTATGAGAATGGGGGACTAATCTTGGGCCCTTGATCTTCATCTCAATATAGACGGTCCATAATCATTTTCCAACTCTATAAATGAAAGGGTCTTCACACTCTTTCAACATGACCAATATGTGTAGTGAAGCTCTACCAAATCTTAAAGCCGTCACTCAATAATTATTCAACATTGCCAATAAAAACACCAAGTAGGCAAGGGGAAATGCTTCCCATATATGGAGTCAACATTGTAAAAAATATATAATCCTAAAAGCTAAGCGCAAGCCTATTTTTAGACAAGATAGCAAGTGGTGTGTTTTCAATAAAGGTATAAACTTTTTGTTTTGTCTTCTATTTGATTTCTCATTTGAAAGTCTTGCTCAAACCTAGTGGATAGGCTTAGAATGTTATAGTCTTTCAAAATGTTTTGATTCTCATTCATTAAAAATGATCTAACCTTCTTTGGATTCTTGATTTTACATAATGACATGCTCGTTGGGACCCTACGCACCCCACAAAACTTTATAGGCCATCTTCATTCTTATAGTTGCAAGAGTTAACCTAGTAATTAGTTTAATTCATCTCATTTTACACAAAAATTTATAAATGGTTTCACTCTGTGTTTTGATGGTTTCATCCTCGAAAATAGTAAAACATCTTACAAAACAATAATTTCTTCTATGTTTTGTAATCTGTCGTAATTGGTGAAAATGTCACATAAAATTGGTGAAAACATCCCCAAAATTAGCAAAAATGTCCTCAGGTATATTTTTTTTATTTTCTTAATTTTTGGTGAGAATGTCATTGAAATTGTTGGAAATGCCCAAATCGGCTGAAATGCCCTTCTAATTAATGCAAATGTCAAAGTATATGTTTCTATCCATTTTTATATAAATCGATGAAAATGTCCCTAAAATTGGTAAAAATGTCCATGAAATTGATGAAAACATCCAAAACAATGGAAACATCTTATGTTTCAGTGAAAATATCCTATTCCCAATATCTAAGGCTTAAACAAGTACGTTGCTATCTTTTTACCCTTGCCTAAGACCACTTTGCAATCTTCTAACCCCTTTCTTGTAGGTCATTGGCCAAAGAAGTGGATTTATAACTTGAAACAAAGCATTTTCTCTTTTCAAACATTTTAATTTGGGCTTAAAATTAATCAACAATTTCAATTTGGGTTATAAAAACTTGTTTTATTTCACTTTCATTATTTTCTTGATTCATGTGGGTGTTTGTGTGGTTCCTTCATATGTATGCTCTCGCCTTGAAAAAGGTGACCCAAAAATGTGAAGGTGACCACCTATTTTGTTACAAGAGATGTGCCTATTATGATCTTCTCTTATCCTTAGTGGGATTAATATGATTCAAAATGACAATACCTTTCCTTTTCTTTTAGGCAATGTGATTGAGGTGTCATTTCCTTCTCACAAGTCTTTAGGGTATGGAAACTAAAATTTCATCCCCCAGTGTTCACACCAATTCTATACATCTGATGGGGGATATAAATTATTTGTAGGTGTCTTTAGGGCCTAACGGAATTACCCGTAAAGGTTATCATTAAAGCAACATGTTAAATTCCAATTCTAAGCTATTAGAAATCCCCATTGAGAAATCCAGGGTCTCTTAAATCTGGGAAGTATCCCCTATGAATAACCCAACTCTTGGATCTCTTCTTTTATGAATTTTTTGCCCTTCGGGGACCATCTAATAAGCCAACACTAACTCTAGATTAAGACATATTGGCTACAAAACCTTCATTGATGTAGAGATGAAAATGTAACAACCCCCAAAGATTGCCTCGCATGTATGAAATTTGAGAGAGGGTGGGTCCTTCACCTACATTTAAATACTTTTATTAAAATTAATCTTAAATTTATCCTCTCAAAGTGAGTATATAAAGGCTCAGTGATTGTGATGCACCCACAATTAACCATGAAAATAGGATCATGTAATTAGATGGCTGTTTAATTGGATGTTGTGTCAAAAATCATTATGTGTTCAAAACCAAGTCAAAACTAAAACAAGTCTGAAATATAGTGCATGCACTCCTATGTGATAAGGTGTTACTCTATATGTATTTTGAGTAAAAAATAACCCCTTATAAATTTCATGTCAAGATTTATTAAAATACACACTCATATTATATAAACCATGACATTATGTTGTCCATTTTGAACCAATCCTAAATTTTGATCAAATTCTAATCCTAAACCAATTCAAAACCAAGGTCCAAATTCTTGTCTAAACCATGCTGTTATATTACCTATTTTGAACTAAATTCTAGTTCCAAGCAAATTCCAATTTTGAATCAAAACCAATTCAAAACTAAGATCTAAATTCTTGTATACACCATTATAGTTATTATGTCTATTTTATTTCCAACCAAATCTAAATTCTAATTATAATTCCTATCCCAAAGTCAAAATTCAAAGGTCATCTATTCCAAAGTCAAATAAGGTCAAACTTTTCATTTTCAAAAGGTGAAAACCTAGTTCACTTAAGGTCAAACATTCAAACTGAACCAATCTCAAACACTTTCAAGATCCAAAAATTGAGTGCTTGCATCTTATGTGAGACACAAAGATTTAAAAACTTTTGATATCCCAATATTTGTACACCTTTTTAGTAATAAGTTTGATTCACACACCTTCAATATTTGGATACTTGCATTGACCAACATTGATTGAACTATTAGACTTTGACATTTATATTGATAGATCCAACTAAACATTCAACGTATTGATAGAGCCAATCCAAGCCAAATCAAGTTCATATTAAGCCACATATGAAGCCAATCCAAGCCAAATTCAGTTCATCTTGAACCACATACCAGACCAATATAAGCCAAATTAGGTTCATCTTGAACCACATATTAGGACATTCCAATTCAAATTAGTTTCATCTTGAACTGCATTCTAATTCTAATTCTAAATTTGTCAAATTTTGAAAATTCAACCATTTGAAGTTAAACTCTTGAGGTCAAACTAAGTCAAGATTCTAAATTTAGTCAACTTTGACCAAGGGCTAGTTGCAAGTCAAAACAAGTCTATTTTAGATCATGCCATGTCAATTCTAAATTAATCATCCAAATCACATCTTATCTTTCCATTCAATCTCCCATACCTATCAGTTTAGAATGCTGAAGTCATGACATCTATCCTTTGTTTCATTTGAATCATACCAGTCCAATCCACCCTATTTGGGGTAATTCTAATCCTTTTTAATTTACCATGTTTGGGGAAATTACCATCTAGTCTATTTAAATTTACTTGGGGTCATTTAATCTAATCCAATCTACCTTATTTGGGGCCAAGCCAAGCCAAACCAATTATATTGAGCCAATCTACCCTCCTTGGGCCCATTCCAATTAATCTAGTCTACCCTATTTGGGGATAAGCCGAGCGAAGATATTTACATTTAGACAATCCACCCTCTTTGGGCCTATTCTAATTAAGACTAAGACCACCCTCTTTGGTCCCATTCTAATTAAGACTAAGACCACCCTCTTTGGGCCCTTTCTAATTAAGCCAATCTTCCTTGGTTTTGGGTAGCCAAGCCAAGAAAATTATATTAAGCCAATTCACCCTCTTTGGGACCATTATAATTAAGACTAAGACTACCCTCTTTAGGCCCATTATAGTTAAAACCAATATCACCCTCTTTGGTCCCATTATAATTAAGCTAATATGCTCTTTTTGGGGTCAATTTATTCTAATCCATTCCCCTTCATGTATCCTTGCTTTGGGGTAGTCATCTAAGGTTAATATGAGTAATGGAATCTTGTAATATGAAAATTGATCTAACATGGACATTCATACATCAAAATGTGATAGATAAACTCACCCAACTTAGCCAATAGGTAGCCCACTTTGCATATACTTTTGACATTTTATCCAGTAGTCTACAATCTAATCTAATCTTACAACCACAATAAAGCCAATAGTCTATACCAATTGAGTCATTATCCCTCTAAGGGCATTATATACTAATGACTTGAGTGTGTCCAAGTATGATAACTAATTGATTGAGATATGTCATTATCCCCTTTCCAAACATAATCAAATAAATCCTCTACTAAAACAAGATCAAAATAGTCAACACATTGTCAACATTTTTATCGAATCATCCATATTTGACCAAACCCAAACCATTTTTGGTCCACCTTTATTTGATGAAGGAAATATATTTGACACATGACTTATTTACAATGAGCCCATATTTGAATAACCCATTATTATTGAGAAAAAACCCATTATTCATCCATTTCCAAACATTCCCTATTTTAGAAAATTCCTTTGTCCCAATTCTTTCATTTCCAAGTGAAAGGTGACCAAGGTACTTATGGACATTGTAATCCAATAGGACCTATTATTAACTAAATTTACATAATAAATAGGTTCCATTTTAGAACCAACATTATTTTTGGCATCAACATCGAAATTAGGGTCCATTTCAAAACTAATATCATAATTAGGTTCCATTTTAGAAACATTATACGATTTTGCATCAGAAGTAGAATAAATGTTAGTCTCAACATCAGTTTCAAATCCCCTTGAGTCATAATTAGCTTCAAAATTATAATATATTAATGGATATTAATAAATTATCTATATAATTTTATGACATCCACTTGATTTAGAATCAACCATAGAATCAACATACCTTAGTAAATGTTCTGAAATAAGATACACATCTCTAGCAGATCTGATTGAATACATGTGTTCCATGATTTTTGAGGAAGTTTACTTCTACATCAACAAAAAATTTCTTAGTATCCTTTTAGTAAGATTTCATAGCATTTTATCCTCTCATTGATATTACCCCTTCTTTTCAAACCAATTCCCCTAGCCCCTCTATTGATATACAACTACCCACAAACATTGTTTATGACTGACAAAATCAAAACTTGTTGAACTTATTCCATGAAAACATATCATTGGAAAAATTTATAGTGATCCAAGACAACATTATAGTATAAGAATAATACCTACTTCCTCACCTCTAGTTCAGACTACAATGCAGAGTTTCATGGTGCTCTCACCATAGATACAACAATTAGAACAAGAAGAGTCAACAAGGCAGGACCTAATTATTACTGAGCACCTAAAGTTCCTATGCAATGTCATATGATTACCAATACTTTTAAGAGAGTGAGAAACATGATAGTAGTGGTTGAAGGTAATCTTGTTGAACTGGAGAAACATGAATTATTCTCATTGACAAAGAAAAAAAAGACAAAGCCTGGAGACTTGGATGAATTTTAAGAATATCCCCTCACAATGGTAGATACAATTAGGGGGTCACTTAAAAAATGTTAGGGGACTAAAGCAATCCAATAATATATTAGAGGATCATAATGTAATCGAGGCTAAAAATACATAATTGAAAATGTGAAGAGTTCTTCTAGGACTCTGTATCATATTTTGAGCTCCATCAAGTTAGCAAGGGCTCAATCTCAACCACTATGGGGAGATGTTAAGTTTAACGAGTAAGTGAAAGACTTGGATACCAAGTTAAACTTCATCAACAAGGCTAATTGATTAAAGACATACCAACATTTGAATTTGATGCTTGCACCGGATGTGACTCTAGCTCAAAATTATGTAAGTATCAAGATGGCCCACTTAGTAGAATAACACGCAAAAATGCAAGGGTTGGTGCAACAATCCACAAATAAAGAGCATAGAACTATCCAAGTTCTCAAGGATATAATAATTATAGGTGTGTTTACACCTAGACAAATTATCACAAAACCCTTATTTGAGAGTTTGTTATTGGTTGTAGTTAATAGCTTTAAGGCAAAAGTGGAGAGTACCACTTATAAGACTAATAAACAAATAATACAATAGATCACATCTACTAGGGATAAGTTGGATCAATAAGAGACACTACATGTCTCTTTAAAATATTCTATGTTGTGCACAAGAACTTGATGGACAAATTTCCATTATTATAAAAAAGGTCCATCATTGATTTTAAAACTATTGAGCTGGAATTTGCATCAAGTATGAACAAGTACAAATGGTTATAAGGACAAGGGGATTAGGATACTTCAATGGGAGCATCAACAACTTAGGCTCAATCTTTTCCACCTTCACCTAATTTCCATAAATATACTATGATATATAATTATACAGGACTAGTGATCTTTACCCTAATAGCTATAATGGCTCCACTATCACCTTTGACAACTACTATCACTTCAGCTCACACTCTAATAACTATGGTTATGCATGCTACGTCAGGGGGAGGGGGTTTCCATGATCACACTCTAGATCTTGGAAAGAAAATTGAAATTGTATCAAAAATTATAATTAAGACTTCATGCAAGTCTTACTTTGTTGGTTGTGACTTATTTTATGTGGAAAAGGCTTTTCATCCTAAATTTGGTTTATAATTAATGTATATTGTATTTATGTACAACTTGCATTCTTTTTGAGAAACAATCCTAATTTAGACATTGTAAAATTAGAATTATCTTTGAGAATGAGGCATCCCCATCCCAAGATATAAGTATATGTTTATTAAACATTGTAAGGGAGGAGAATTTCACAATTAATACAAACAAGAAAGTTATTGGATTGTTCTTTAAGTTTGTGTTGAAGTGTTGTCTCTCTCAAAATTTTTGTGCCTTAAAAGTGATTTACATTAAGTTAATATAATCTAGAATAGGTTGTGTGAATGTTTTTTATGTAATTATTTAGATTGAAAAATTCTTTATTTTAATGTTCATTGATTATTGATCATAGTTATTATTGGTTAGAGGTAGGGATGTGCTATGCAGTCTAGTTCTAACCATATCTCTAATGATAATTGTTGAGTATATTGCAACTATTTCCTTTGATGATTAAATATGTCTATATGTCTACTATGCTAATATAAAATTGTAGTAGGTACTAGTTCTTGGACATTTTCTTATCCTAGGATAGAGGAAGTTTGATTGGAAGGGTTTATTTCTTAGTTGAGTCATATATCCCTTTATTTTATACCCTACCTTTCCTTCTTTTTTTCCTTTTTTATGATGAGGTCCATCTTAGGTTAGATCCGCCCATCCACATAAAGTATATTTTAGACTCACGTAATAGTCAAACCATCTGAGGTAAACAACCACTCCTCTCACCACTATTCCACTACGTGGTTATTTTAAAAACCAATAACCATAACTTGTGCCTTAGAGTGAATCTTTTCAATAATCCTAAAATGTTAGAGTTATCCTCATGAGGTTCCATTTGTGTTCATAAAACCTACATCAATAGGAATTTATTTGGTGCTAGGAGGGCTCATAATCTCTGATTGTTAAATATTCAGTTAGGTTGAGTACACTAGATCCTCTAGTAAAGTTAATAAGGGCCAATTTTGATTCTGGTCTATATTGATATCACCTTTATAGGTTCATCAAAGACCCATGTTAGATAGAGGTGTCCCTAGGAAAGTTGTTATCCCACCAAAATCATCATCCTAAGGGAACTAACCTTAACACTTTACGATGGCTTAGTTAGTTAGTTCAACCATCACCATAGCTGGTGCTACTCATGTTCTACCTAGGAACCTAAAAAAATATAGTCCTTTGTTCTCTCACTTTGGGGGATTAATTATAGAGGAACACATTAAATATTTAAATATTTCCCTAGGGTTGCTTAATTTAGTGTATGAGGATGTTACATGTAGATTATTCCCATTCACATTGTAGGATGTTGCCTATGACTAGTTTATAAACCTTCCAGAAAGTTCAATTACATCATGGGCTTAATTTATGACACATTTATGGCATAATATGGACAAGTTACAAGTCACCAACATTTTGATAGCATGAGAAGGGAACTTAATGAACTAATTGGAGCCTTCAATGTAAGGTTTCAAAAGATGTAGATCCATGTGGATATTGCATACATACCTGATGTTGCCTTAACACTTGAAATGTATATAAATTTATTAGATCCAATGACTATAGTATTCCTATGTAGAGATCTTAAAATCAATAACTTATCAAGGGCCTATGTTGAATTTATTAACATTAATATGCAGTTGAATCTTTAATTTTTGGCCATACCCAATATTGATCCAAATTTCTTGGTCTTGAATCTATTCCAAATGCTAATCAGAATGTCATAGTGAACAATAAGAACTATGTTTTCAATCAGTTGCCTCTAACTCATGACACACTGAATTAGAACTTAAGTTTTATAAACAATCCTACACATCTATCTAATCAATATAATTAGAATCAGACTTTGGTCCCAGTTAATGCTTCTACTACATAAGGGAAACCTTTGATTCCACTAAAACTAAATTATATGCCATCCAACACATGGTGAAAAACTTAGCAATGAGTTTATAAGCATGAAAAAATGCATGGGAGACATTGTAGGGAAAGCAACCAATAGGAAAATTTTGTATCAGAGATATAATAGACCATTTAACAGATCAGGTAATAATTTAGACCTTAAACTTAACTAATTATTTGAGATGAATATTTGTGAGGCATCCTTATGTAACTGGTGTAGGGTCCATAACACTTCCGAACTTGATGAACTGGACTGTATATAATTATTTACTACTTTTGAAATATTTCAAAAGGAGATGGAAATATATGAGGTTGTCTCAAATCAACTTGATTAATCCATAAAGCATATAGGTTGTCTAAATATAAAGCATATAGGTTGTCTAAATATAAAGCATATAATCATAAAGTACAATGCCAAAAATGAGAGAATAAACTTTGATTCATCACATGTAGGTTTTAAACCTTCACAACCAAGCCTGAAGACCATGAATGAGAATTTGAATGTCCTTCATATAGACACTTTATTTTAATCACTTCCATGTTGAAATTTTAATTGGAATTACTTTTTGTAATAACAGACAAATCTAGTCAAAAATCATCAATTAAACCAATTATTCACACAATTATTGATTTAATCCAAAATTCCAATGACACATCCCTAATTGGGTTAATACATCATATCATAACATTTAATTTGACATCAGCATCCCGAATCAAAATAATCTTTTACAAGTGTTATTATAGGATAATTAAATGAATATTTGATTGACATAAAAAGATTTTAAAAGGCCACTATTCTTTTAATTATTGATTAATCATACTTAATGAGTCTAATATTATTCTAATGGAAATTTCCTTTAATTTAGAGTTATCTATTTGATAAATACACAAATTGAATTATTGCCTCACCCAAAGTGACATCATCATACCAAGTGTGCAAGTAAGATCCCTTACAAGCTCTTACACACTCTTTCATTTACACCCTCCACACACACTCAAAGAGGGGTCATGATTTTGAGCCTAATATTATTACAATGTAAATTCCCTTGGATTTGGAATTATCTATTTTATAAAAGTACAAATTAAATTATTTCCTTACCCAAAGGGACATCATCATACCATGTGTGCAAGTAAGAGCTCTTACACCCCTCTTACACACTCTTTCACTTACAAACTTATTACACATTGAAAGAGGGGTCTTGATTTGAATCTCTTACATTTATATGACATACTCCATCCCTTTTCTTCTACACTCCATATCTCTCATTTATGAAAATGGAGGACTAATCTTGGGCCCTTGATCTTCATCTCAAGATGGACAGTCCACAATCATTTGCCAACTCTATAAATGAAAGGGTCTTCCCACTCTTTCAACATGACCAATCAATTTAGTGAAGCTCTACCAAATCCTAAGGCCATCACTAAATAATTATTCAACATTGTCAATCAAAACACCAACCAGGCAAGGGGAAATGCTTCCCATACGTGGAGTTGACATTGTCAAAAATCTATAGTCCTATAAGTTGAGTACAAGCCAATTTTTAGATAAGATAACAAGTGGTGACTTTCAATAAAGGCGTACACATTTTTTTTGTCTTCTATTTGATTCCTCATTTGAAAGTCTTGCTCAAACCTAGTGGATAGAGGTTTAGAATGTTATAGTCTTTTAAATTATTTTGATTTTCATTCATTAAAAATGATCTAACCTTCTTTGGATTCCAAATTTTACATAATGTCATCCTGGTGGGACACTATGCACCAAATATAAATTCCAAATCTAAATTCCAATTCTAGTTCCTATCCCAAAGTCAAAATTCAAAGGTCAGCTATTCCAAAGTCAAATGAGGTCAAACATTTCATTTTCAAAAGGTGATAACCTAGTTCACTTAAGGTCATACATTTGAATTGAACCAATCTCAAACACTTTTGAGATCCAAAAATTAAGCACTTGCATCATATGTGAGACACAAACATTTGAAAATAATTTGATATACAAATATTTATACACCTTTTTAGAAACAAGTTTGATTCACACACCTTTATTATTTGGATACTTGCATTTACAAAAATTGATTAAACTATTCCACTTTGACATTTGTATTGATAGACCAAATTAAACATTCAACATAAATCCAATCCAATCCAAATCAGGTTCATTTTGAACCATGTAACAAGCCAACCCAAGCCAAATTAGGTTCATATCGAACCACATAAGAAGCTAATCCAAGCCAAACTAGGTTCATCTTGAACCACATACCAGACCAATCTAAGCCAAATTAGGTTCATCTTGAACTACATACTAGGGCATTATAATTAAAATTAGGTTCTTATTTAACCATATTCTAATTGTAATTCTAAATTGGTTAAATTTTGAAAATTCAACCATTTGAAGTTAAACATTTATGGCCAAATTAAGTCAACATTCCAAATTGAGTAAACTTTGACCGGGGTCTAGTTACAAGTCAAAACAAGTCTATTGGATTAGGCCAAGCCAATTCTGAATTAATCTTCCAAATCATATCTTATCTTTCCATTTAATCTCCCACACCTATCGGTTGAGAATGATGAAGTGATGACATCCGTCCTTTCTTTCATTTGAATCATACTAGTCCAATCCACCCTATTTGGGGAAATTCTAATCTAAGTTAATTCACCATATTTGGGGCAATTACCATCTAGTATATTTCAACCTGCTTGGGGCCATTTAATCTAATCCAATCTAGCCTATTTGGGCCCAAGCCTAGCCAAACTAATTACATTGAGCCAATCCACCCTCTTTGGGCCCGTTATAATTAAGCCAATCTACCCTATTTGGGGCCAAGCCAAGCCAAGCCAAGATAGTTAAAGTTAGCCAGTCCACCCTCTTTGGTCTTATTCTAATTAATACCAAGACCAACCTATTTGGGCTTATTCTAATTAAGACTAAGACTACCCTCTTTGGGCCCATTCTAATTAAGCCAATCCACCCTGTTTGGGGTAACCAAGCTAAGAAAAATATATTGAGCCAATTTTCCCTCTTTGGCCCCATTATAATTAAGACCAAAAATACCCTATTTAGGCCCATTCTAATTATAACCAATATCTCCCTCTTTGGGCCCATTATAATTAATCCAATCCATCCTTTTTGGCATCTATTTATTCCAATCCATTCCCCTTTCATGTATCCTTGCTTGGGGGTAGTCATCTAAGGTTAATCTTGTTAGAGGTACAATCACTAAGAGGGGAGAGGTGAATTAGTGATGAAATTAAATCAACTTAAATTCCAATTATTCAAACTCTTTACTATTTAAATTAAACTATCATGAAGCATATAAACTATTCATTACAATGAACAAAGAAAACAATGCAATATCAAAGCACATAACACATGAATTATATGGGAAACCCTCATGAAAGAGAAAACCTACTAAAACAAGATTTGAAATATTATCCTATAAAGGTAATGCTTCAATTTAGAATAACACAAACTGATCAAGGAGCACCCATCCCTCAATTTAGTCAAGCATCCACTAGAACTTTAGCTAGCACCAACTAGCAATGAGGGTACAACCCCCTAGATGTTCAAGAACCAACTCAATCACCTTCAAATTGATCTCCACCTTTGATATAATGTCTGACACACCTGATGATGGAATTATATTACTCTAACACCTTCATACTTTCCTCTCTACCTTATACAAGCCACTTAGGCTCATTCACTCAACTAGGTCACCCTCATCATAACTTGGTCATTCAACCTAGCTTTCCATGCATATAGCTCCTTCTCAACACTATAATTGATTATGAAAGATTCATATCACTTATTTGATATGTTTCACCACGTATATATACTATTAAAAACATATATATCATTTGCTTTAGCTTACACACACAACTAGTCTATAAAGGTCTAAATATTATTGATCTTATACAAGATACTTCCTCTGATCCTTCTTGGTTGACCAAAAGTCATTACTTAACTCTTAACGATTCTATGTTGCATAGAAAAAATATCAACGTCACCTACATAGGTCTACCATAGAATTGATAGATCACCCTTAAGAAACAACACCTTTCAAATAGGCCTATGTAGCCCTTTTAGGTCCATGGAGACCTATTAGTCCCTTTTACACTTCACCAAGCAAAAATAGAAACATAAGACTACTTCAAAGAACATAGGACCATGCCACATGACCCCTAAGATTCCCTCAAGTGATTGCATTCATCACTACACACCTATGCATATGTAAAACCTTTCAATAATTTACCTTGTACATGAAAACACCATGAATGAATGAAAACTCAACTTCCAAGCAATGGTTCATACTAAAGATGGATTGGTCAAACCTCCAAAATCCATACAAATTATCTTTAGGGAGTCTAAAACATTATCCAATAGATAAATCATCATGAAACATCCAAAAAACATCAATAAAAACATAAACACCCTTCTCAAGTCATTTGTAGAAGAAATTCAAACCCTCAATCAACTTTGAACCATAATAAATGCAATTGTACAACCAATCAAACCTCTTAATCAATTTTTCTTGGATTGTCCTTGAATTTATATACCAATTTGATTTTTAATCCATCATAAAATTCATCCATCATCAAAAGTTAAAATCAAAATACTACAGACTATTTTTTCTTTATAAAATTCAAATATTTAAATTCCAACGGTCACTAAAAATGCAAATTTGACTATGGAAAACATTGAAATCTGCTTGGGAGAGTAACTTTACACTATCATAAATTTTGATAGACATCATGTCAAGACATGAAATTTGAAATACATGCTTTAGGCACAAAACTAAATAGATCCATTATACAACTTTATTCTGACATCTTCACATGTGTGAATGTTGATGTCATCAATCTGCTTACTCAAGAAACTCTGCCAAGATGACTGGGATAACCTAGACCTTCACAAGACTACTCAAATAGATTATTTTCACTTTCAAAATTATACCAAGAACTTATTACACCCAGTATGACCCCTCAAACATGGTTAACACATCATCAACATCCATCATCTTGCTTAACCAAGAAAACATTGCAAGATCCATGCATAATTATTAAGGCACACTTTATCATTGACCTACTAGCTTACTTGACACCTCATGAGCACTCTTGGTCACCTTGGAGACATAATTTACAACACATAAATAATCTCCCCTTTTGTCATTTATGTCAACACTTTTAAACACCAACATAATGCTATGTACATACTCTTTCTCCCTCTACAAACACTTTCTCCCCCTTTGACACAATGACAAAGTGGGCTTACCTGCTGATCCTAAGGACCTGTAAATGTTTTAAAAGCCAACATAAAGAAGGGACCTCATTTGATAGATGCTATAAACTCCCCATATGATTATGCATACCATTTCTTACCATGACTACCTCAAACTTGTTCATTGACAACATTCTTCTTTGACCATGCATTATTATATGAAGAAGAAATGAACAATATCAAGCAAATAGGAGTGATCACACCTCAAATAACACTGAGAGGGTCTCACCCTAAGTCATCTGATCTTAGTCATCATTTGAATACTATCAAAGAAACTCAAACCAAGAAGAATATTCTTAGTTGTCTTCAAATTTTCTCTCATAAGCTAACTCCATTATCAACAACAGATGTTTAATCCATTCTTCAAACATGAAATATGCTTAAAATAAATTGACTTACTTATATGAGAACAATCATACCTTGGTATTTTGGAAAAAATGACCAAAAATTTCATTTGAATAACCTAACCTTGTCAGAGGCCTATTGTGGCATGGAATTTCACCCTTGTAGAGGAGTTCATCAGGCTCCTCCACTCCTAGTCACAATATGAGAACAATCCTAGGCTGTGGGTATCCTATAATGGGATTGAACCTCTAAAAAAGATTGAATTCCTCTTGATAAATCACCTAAACTAATGATTCTAATAGGAAAAGCATTAGAAAGGGGAAATAGGGCTCCCAAGAAAGCTAACAAGGTGGTACACCAAATTTAAATGAGACTCTCACATGCTTGAATCCACACTAGATCAACATAATACAATACTAGCTTACACAACCTCACAATCTAGCTAATTTCATAAACTAGGTTCAGGAAGCAATGAATGAAAACAAAAAGGAATTCTAAGACTCATATTGAGCTTACATCAATACCATAAAGAACATGAGTTCAGACTTGTAACTAACTTGAAAACCCTTAAAAGAGGCAAGAAAGAAGGATAATGGATATGGAAGAATCTTATTCACAAGGTCATAATGTAGAAGCTTACTAAACACTAATTCTAGGTAAGATTTAGACAAATAAAGTATTTATTTGAGTCAAGAGGTAGTTCTTAAATTTTTTGATAGGGTCTAGCCTTATCAAATGAGAGTCTCTTACTCTTAAAAATGAGAGAATCCAATTCTAAAATCTGAGAGAGAGTTAGAATGTGGAAGAAAAATGAAAGATATAGGGGAAAAGGGGAAAAGAGAGGGAGCATGTTGACCTAGATGATTAAATGAGATGCCACCATGTTTAAATGAATGCTCCACCATCTTTTAATCAAATCAAGATTAATACATCATAGACAAAGTAGCCTTCATTCATCTTGATAGCCTTTGAATTTTCCCATTGGTTGAGCAATACACTAGAAGACAAGAATTTGCCGAAGTTGATGAGTCATGATCTCGCTATGAAAAAAAATCCCTTAGAGATATTGAAAATCTATTAAATGCTGCAACTACTTTCTCCAACCACCAGATCTCTATCTTGGGATTATATGCCATCTTCTGCTTAATTTGATTATGAGGACAAAATCCTCATATATTGAAAGCTGATAGAGCCATGACCATATCTAGGTTGAGCAGATGTAGGTAGCTATTTGTTGAGGTTATGATTATGTCAACAGATGAGATTCTTCTTCATTAATCACATATCTGCCCCCTACTTGAATACATAGGCATAGAACTTACTATAGATTGAAAACCAATTACATTTATTGGTTTTCCTATAGTTATCATGTTAATGGAAAGCTTATAGTCTGTATGGTCTTGTCTCAAAAATATATTAGGTATAAATAAACTTATTTTGCCTCTAAACCTTGTGGGATCCAAGAAACAACTATATGCATGGATCCTCCTTCTAATAGAACAATAAACACACATATATAATAATCCTACAATTTCTAGAGAACGGGGTCGATAAGCTCTAAGTCATCAACTAGAGGCCCTGTCTAAGCTTTAATGGAAATGAAGCTTCATTACTAATGATCCTGACTGGATGATTACATTTTATTAATGGTGTTTGAATAAGATCTAATGTTGGTACATGCCCTTTGAAACATTTGCTTTGGTTTGACCTGAGTCCCATTTGCTCTCCATTTGAAGTCTCCTAGTTTCAACTTTTATTACTAGTTGTTGATCTTTTTGGGCTTCCCAAATTGTGATGTTTGTCAGCTCTACATTCATTTTGTGGGCCTTGCAGTCAAATCTATCTATTTCCTATGCTTACACCACATGGTGGCCTCACATTCATTCTAAACTTGTTGACTCTTTGAGCTTATGCATACCATCAATCTCCTTTTTCATGGCTTAAACATGTACCATTAATATAAATGATAATTACCATGATCATAACACTTGATAGCTCCTCATTAGTCCTCAGGATCCTTTGACTCATTGACATTTCACTTGCCATCAATCCACTTTTGTATGATTAAACATGCTCTATTGATATATTGGGGCCCACTGACTTTGTTGATCACCATACACCATTAGATTTGATTTGAGCTTCCATGATCTTTCCACTTGTTAGATCTACATTCATCCTCAGGGGCATTTGAATTCAAATGACTATTTCCTATGGCTTAAACTTGACATCCCCACACATGTCCCACTCTTCTTGATCAACTTTGAATGCTTATATCTTGAGATATAAAATTGATCAAGATACAAAGTTAATAGAGGATGTTTATGAGACCAAAAACATCATGTCCATGCATCCCTTTGGATCTAGTCAACCTCTTAAGTGCATTTATGAAATGTGCAACTAGATTAATTTGTTCATTCTGGCATGACATGTCATGATGGTCTAATTCTTCTAGGCTTGTGAAAGTCATTTTTCTCCCTTCAAAGCTCTCATGAACTGATGAGACTTTAAGAAAACCTACTTTATGTTCCCTGAATGCCATGAATCACCATAAAAACTTGCTGAATCCTTTCTCTTGCAACTCTAGACCTACTTCCAAACTATTTGATCATTTATTCCGTTAGGAACTCTACTCATCTAATCTATCTAGGAAAGGCTTTATATGTGGGCCAAAATTGACAAACATTTTTGGTGACATCCTGGGATTGCATGTCTACTATGCAAAGACTGGTAACCTTAAAATAGATCCATTAAGCATATATTCTCGAGTCTTTCTTGGAGAAACTATTTTAGAATTGATACAAGGTTTTCCTTGATTGAAAACCTCCTCTTGAAGCAACAAGGATTAAATAAATAAAACTAACAACTATGCCCAAGGCACTTATTAAATGGAAACACACAACTAAAAGGAAATGTGCATAAGGCACTTAGAGGAAAGAATGAAATCTACTCTAATATGTATAATATTATACAATGGTTGCAAACTCTTCTAATAACAGGGCTTTAAATGAATTCCATTGACTAGGATGGGTAATACCTCTCCACCTACTTGGGCAAGCTAAAAAATCTTATACTATTTGCATCCATGGATCAAATAAGGAGCAATCCACAAACTATCAAACTTGGTGTGGTTTCTTGGCTTGGCCCTATTTGAGTCCCATTTGAGAACTAGGTCCCCTTATTTGAAGTCCCTTGATGTGGATCTCTTTTTAAAGTCTTTCTTGACTTGAGCTTGATGTAACTCTAATGTCTTCATTCGGTCCCTAGTTTCTTCAAGCTCCATGAGCTCTACCATCATTGCACTCATAAGCTCACTCCCCTTAAACTCAAGTTGATTTGCTAACTCCAAGGTAGACAGTTCAAGATAGATGCACAATTTGGCTTCCCTTCAATATACTAGAACATATAGAGAATTTCCAATGGTATCTTTGGGAATCACTTTATCAGCCCATAAGGCTATCCTTAGTTTTGTATACCACACTCCTTGATTCTCTTCCATAGTCCTCTTTATAATCCTTATCAAGTTCTTATTTGTGGACTCTGCTAGTCCATTGGCTTGGGGATAGTAATTAGAGGATGTGCTAATGTAGATGCCCATCTGAAATGCCCATTCACTTGTCTTCATGACAATAAATGCTAAGACATTATCTAAAATTATTGTTTTTGGGACACCAAATCTAGTCACTATGCTATCATATAAGTCCAATAATGCTATTTCATTGGCTTATTTAAGGAAATTACTTCCACCCACATAGTGAAATAGTTAGTAGTAGTTGGAAACCATTTGTGTCCTCCACTCGAAGGTGGATTGATCATTCTTATGAATTCTAAACCCTACTGCATAAAGGGTTGCTTCACCTAAATTGGCTTGAGAGGAAGGGTTGATAATCTTTGTTTGCCTAAAAATAGGGCACACTTTTGACATTTTATGACCCATGCATAGGCGTCTTTGAAGAGACTGGGCCAGTAATAACTAGGTCTGGCCACTTTTACTACTGTAGTCCTTGGATTAAAATGGCCTCCTCCAGGCCCATCATGAAACTATTCTAAAAGCTTTGCCACTTGATTATCATCTATGCATCTAAAGAGCAATACATTGAGGTCCCTTCTAAATAAGATCCCATAAACTAATGCATAAGGGATGGACTAAAGTCTAATATACCTTCTTTTTACTCTATCCAAACCTTGGGGACATTCACTTGTTACCAATAAATGTGTAATATCTTAGATCCAACTGGTGTGAGGTGGATGTGTACCTATTTGTGGGTTATCTTGTGTCACCAAGACTATTTATTTATCTTCCTAGAGGTCATCAACCACATGCTCACATAAGCCTCTACCTCTCACTAGCTTAGTGACCTTGATCTCCACATCATACTTCATGACTTTGGTAATCCATCCAACTCTCTTCTCATTCAAATCTATATTAAGAAGGAAATCCCTCACTCTAGGATGAGACACCATAAGATGAATTCTGTGATTTGAGAGCATTGGTCTAAACTTTTTTAAGCTTCTAAAGGCTGTAAGAACTTACTTTTGTGTAAAAGTAGACCTTACCTCATATCGCTCTAGCCCTTGACTAAAAAAGACAATTGGATTCTCAAATCCTTCACCATTATTTTGCATCGACATAGCGAATATGTTGTCAATATTGGCAAAGGTGTAAAATATGAAGTCCCTTGACAAATCAAGATTCATGAGTGAGGGTGCTTGGGCAATGGCCTTTTTGATAGCCTCAATGCTACTTTACCTTCATTTGACCAAGTGAACACTTGGTTCTTCTTTAGCATGGTAGTGATAGGTTTGACCAAGTTGGAAAAACTAGGTATGAACCTTATAATAAAGTTTATTTTTCCAAGGAATCTTTGAATTCCTTTCTTGTGCTTAGGTAAAGATAATGCTAGGATATCATTTATCTTATCAGGATCAATGGATAATCCATGTTTTGAGATAACGTGTCCCAAAAGTTTACCTTCATGGACATAAATCACACATTTCTTGGGATTTAGAGAGATCCCATATTCCTTGCATCTTTGGAAGATCAACCTTAGATGATCTAAGTGCTCACTGGCTTTCTTGGAGAAAACCATGATGTCATCCAAGTAGACCATCACTATCTGATTCAACAATCCTTGGAAAGCCATGTCCATTGCTCTTCTTTCTTTCCTCTTTTAAGGGTTTTAAATTTATTTAGGTATGAAAGCATGTTCTTTCTGATATTAATGTAATCTTGGTGTGAGTCTTATAACTCCTCTTTGTTTTCATTCATTGCTTCCTGAACCTAGTTTATGAAATACTTATGCAATTTACTAGATTGTGAGGTTGTGTAAGCTAATATTGTCTTATGATGATCTAGTGTGGAATCAAGCATATGAGAGCCTCATTTAAATTTGTTGCATCACCTTGTTATATTTCTTAATAGCCCTATTTCCCCTTTCTAACCCTTTTCCTAGTAGAATCATTAGTTTAGGTGATCCATCAAGAGGAAGGTATCCTTATCTGGAGGTTCAATCCTATTATAGGATACCCACAACCTAGGGTTTCTCCCATATTATTACTAGGAGTGGAGGAACCTAAAGAACTCCTCTACAAGGGTGCAATTCTATGCCACAACAAGACGTAATAGCCTTACTTGAACCTTACAGAGCCCATAGATTTCTATGTAGAGACCTCCATTAATTGAAACTTCATATATAATGTAAAATCATATTCCCCCTCATGCATGCCAATTTTCATCACCCAAATCTTCTTCTACACCATAGCTCCTTCAAAAATTAACCTATCAATGAGCCCTCCATTTGCACATATGCTCAACCATAGAACAAACCATACACTTCTAGATTACTATGAAATACTTTCTAAGCACGCATTTGACCATTTCAAATGATTAATCAACGTCAAACCTCAAATCCTTTTGGAAGGTCACTAACCCACATGGGATAATCACTAGGGCATCAATAAGAGACATGGTAAACTTACCATCTCGAAATCAATTCTAGATCCTAAAACTTATGTCACACCTCAAGGTAACCAACTCACACTACTAGACCAATTATTGGGTTCTGAATCCTTGGGGAACCCATAGAACCATGAAATGGTTTTTGGCCTGCCAATGCTTAAGTAAAGATTGTCATACCCTAGAGCTATCAAAAATATTCAACTTAGCCTCAAGAGGGATTAATAGCCCAAAACCAACTAAATCACACTTATATGAGGTCAACACATCTTTCTATGTCACAAAGTTACCTTGAACACTCACAAATCTTGATTTGACACTTTGAACCAGTCATACTCTACTTGCAAACCCTATGTATACACTTGTCACTATGATAAAACACCATAAAATGATCATGGTAGGCTTATAACATATTCAAATCACATTTTTCACTTATAAACATCAAATCCAACTATCCTCTACCCTTGGTTAGCCTTATAGCCCTCAAATACACCAATTCTGCATGATGGGCTTAACTAGGCAATGAACACTGATCAAACTAAACAAATGGTCATGAATGGTTATTTTGACCAATTTAGCACATATGAACCCATAGAATACACTTGGAAAAGTCCTCTACATACTCTAAATTAATCTTTCCTTCATTATTCATTATTTGACCAATTAAACCAAGCTTCAAAAATTGACTAAAACTTGCCTTTAGAACCAATGTCCCTAAACAAGTTTCTTGAAGCTTTTCATCACAAACCTAATAGCAAACACATGAGCTTGTTGATCCCCCTTAAAAAATTACTTTATATGATCAACATGAGGATTTGAAACATAAGATCATCAATTCTCTACCATAATAGCATTGGTCTTAAAGACTAATCAATAACTCTACATACCTCTGTACTAATTATAGCATATTGTACATCATATAGAGCACACAAATTTGATTTTACATATGAAAGATGTCTCCTAATAATCATAGGTAGAGACAACCACTTGTTAAAGATAAACTATAAGTCACCAAACTCAAGAGACTCCCATATGTCCATACTCTCATTTGACTTGTTGTCCTACCTCATCATCAAATTGACTTTGAATGGGTCCTTAAATTCATTCTTTCCTTCATATTTGGAATGTCGATTTATTTTTTATCCACTTGGGTAGATAAGACTTTTTTTTGACACTTGAACTTGTACCCTATTCTATTTGATAAACAATCCATTTTGAACCTAATTTTTATTCACATCCTTGAGTTTCCATTCATGATGGCTCCTTTTCTTCATGTTAGAATTGACATTCTTTGAAGTATAATTCTGACCATTCCTATAAAACCTTGCTATGTGACCTCTCTCTTGTCATTTGAAACAAATTAAGTTTCTCTAATTGTACATACCTTGTGTATAGGCTGCATGATGAATCCTTGAAGTTTAATCATTCCATTCATGCACCTAATTATTTTATTTCATGATGAAGGCATTACAAGATCTTGCAATCTGACCAATTACTTGACACCTGTAACATAATATATCATGCTTTCCTTGTGGATCTATTGATTGTCTTGAGTGATGATATTCTTCATGCTTGTCATTATCTTGCTCATAAGTTAATGAAAATATTTTACTAGGAGTTTTTATTTTGTAGTCAATGATCCTATGACTAAACTAATGATAATAATGATAGTGACCATTAAAATAATTTGTGTACCTTATAACATTAGGTTGTCTGATCTAATTTCCCCCTTATTGTCCTGAAAGATGATGCCTTTGTTTGCTCCTTGATTCTTAGTGAAACCAAGTCCAGACCTATGACTTGAATACCTTTTATTATTAATAGTATTATTCAACAAAAATGTACTTATCATAGCATCTAACTTCACTTGATCATGATTGAAACCAAGACCAATCCTATCTTTGGGTATTCTCTGATTGTCAAGCATCTCATCAAGCTTCTTACTACATATATCAAACTTTTGATATGTTTCAAGCTTGTTCATTACTTGATCTAGTTTCTCTTGTAAAGACTCCATCTCTGATTTATACGTGACACATTCTTCATCCTTATTCTTTACGTCTTTAGTAAGGGTACAAACCTAAGTTTCAAGATGTTGAGTGATCTCATCATGCTCTTTGACTTCACTGCTCATTCATTCTTCAAATAAGCCAATTTGATCCTCATAGGTCTTGATCAAGGATGCTTGTTTTTTGTTCTTACCTTGTAGAAGCTTCAAATCTTCTAAGGTGTTTAGATATTTGTTTTCAAGAGTGACTTGCTCATCTTCTTCCTTTGAGATATCTCCACCAAAGAGATCTCTACCTAAAGAACATTCACCATCATCATTCTCAAGAGCCATGAATAGTGTCTCATTATTCTCATCATGAGATGCATCATCACTATCTAATGTGTTTCCTTCTTCTTGAGTAGATGAGTTACTATCTTCTTCATGATAGAGACTCTTGTTTCCTTTGTATGATCTCTTCTTATCATCTTTCCTATTGAATAACTTTTTGTACTTGCTAGGACCTTTAGATTTCTTGTCCTCATCCTCATGAGATTCCCTATGAGTTTCCTTGTATTCAATATTACCTCTATCTAGGCATTTAGCTTAAAAATGACTAATTTTACCACATGAAAAACATTTAAAAGGAGGCTTCCCTTCATATTTACCAGATTCTACATTCAATTTTCTTGCAATTATGGCTTCAAGTTGATCTTCATTAAGATCAAAGTCTTCAAGACTTAACTTGTTCTTCTTTCCTTCTGTCTCCTTGATCACCTTGAAGGTTGATTGGTTCTTTGATGGTTTGTCCTCATTGAATCTCATCTCATAGGCTGTGAGAATACCATGTACTTCATCCATCTTCATATTTGTGAGATCATGACATTCTTCTATGGTAGAAACTTTTGAATCAAATTTGAGATCAAGAGACTTCAGTAACTTTTAGACCACTATAGCTTCTTAAATTTCTTCCCCAAGTCCTCTGATAATGTTCACAATGTCATCGACTCTCTATAGAAAAGATGCCACAATATCTTCTTCCTTCATCTTGAGACTCTCAAATTATATTCAGTGAGTTTGTAATTTAGTTGGCTTAACCTTTGAGTCCCCTTCATAAATTATTTATAATTTATCTAATATTTATTTTGAAGAATTGCAATGGATCACCTTGGTGAATTCAGTCTCTAAAAGACCATAAATAATGGCATTCATTGCCTTAGATTTGTTTTTGCTTAGATTCTTATCAATTGCACTAGTTGAATTAGTTGGTGTAGTATAACCATCCATAATAGATTGCCAAATATTAAACCCTAGAGACATGAGGTATGCTCTCATCTTTACACTCCAAAAATAATAATTAGACCCATTTAACATTGGTGCTTGCTTAGTAGAGAAATTGCCTTGCATTTAATGACTACCCATTGTACCTTTGATCACCTTCAAGTGGTTAAACTTTATAAGAAGGTGTGGATCTAATACCAGTTATTAGAGGTACAATCACTAAGGGGGGTGAATTAGTGATGCAAGCAAATCAACTTCAGTTCCAATTCTTTAAATTTTTTACCATTAAACTTAAGCATTTATGAGGCATATAAACCATTTATTACAATGAACAATGAAAATAATGCAATATCAAAGCACATAACACATGAATTATGTGGGAAACCCTCATGGGGGAGAAAACCCTTTGAAACAAGATTTGGACTACTATCCTATAAATTTATTAATTCAATTTAGACTAGCACTAACTGATCAAGGAGCACCCACCCCTCAATTTAGTTAAGCACCCATTGGACCTTTATCTAACACCAACTAGCAAGGAGGTTACAACCCCCTAGATGATCAAGTACCAACTCAATCACCTTCAAATTGATCTCCACATATGATTTGATGTATGACACACCTGATGATGGACTTATCTTACTCTAACACCTTCAAAATTTCCTCTTTACCTTATATAAGCCACTTAGGCTCATTCACTCAACTAGGTCACCCTCTTCATAACTTGGTCATTCAACCTAGCTTTCCATGCAAAGAGCTCCTTCTCAGCACTGTAATTGATTATGAAAGATTCATATCACTTATTTGATATGTTTCACCACCTATCTCTACCATTAAAAACACAAATATCGTTTGCTTTATCTCACACGCACACAAATAGTTTATAAAGGTCTTAATATTATTGATCTTATACAAGATACTTCCTCTAATGCTTCTTGGTTGACCAAAAGTCATTCCTTAACTCTTAAGGATTCCATCCTGCCTAGAAAAAAATATCAACACAACCTACATATGTCTATCATAGAATTGATAGATCACCCTTAAGAAACAACACGTTTCAAATAGGCCTATGTAGCCCTTTTAGGTCCATGGAGACCTATTCATCCATTTAACACTTCACCAAGCAAAAATAGAAATATAAGACTACTTCAAAGAACATAGGACCATGCCACATGACCCCTAAGACACCCTCGAGTGATTACATTCATCACTATGCATATGCAAAACCTTTTAATCATTTACATTTTACATGAAAACACCATGAATGAATGAAAATTCAATTTCTAAACAATGGTTCATACTAAAGATGGATTGGTCAAACCTCTAAAATCCGTACATATGATCTTTAGGGAGTCTAAAACACTATACAATAAAGAAATCATGATGAAACATCCAAACACCATCAATAAAAATAAAAACACCCTTCTCAAGTCATTTGCAGAAGAGAGTCAAACCCTCAATGAACTTTGAACCACAATAAATGCAATTGTATGACCAGTCAAACCTCCTAATCAATTTTTGGATTGCCTGTAAATTTATCTACCACTTTACTTTTTACTCCATCATCAAACATTATAAGAAAAATATTTTAGACTAGTTTTCCTTTGTAAAATTCAAATATTTGAATTCCAATGGTCACTAAAAAATGCAAATTTGACTATGGAAAATAGTGAAATCTACTTGGGAGAGCAAATTTTTGCTATCATAAATTTTGATAGATATAATGTCAAGACATGAAGTTTGAAACACATGCTCTAGGAACAAAACTAATCAAACCCATGTGACCACTTTATTTTGACACTTTCACACGTGTGAATGTTGATATCGTTGATTTACTTAGGAAACTCTACCAAGATGATTAGGATAACCGAGACCTTCACAAGACTACTCAAATAGATTCTTTTCACTTACATAAGTATAAAAAGAGATTATTACACCCCATAAGACCCTTTAAACATGATCAACACATGATCAACATCCATCATCTTGTTTAACTAAGCAAACACTGTAAGATTCATGCATGATTACTAAGGCACATTTTGTCTTTGACCTACTGGCTTACTTGACACCTCATGAACACTCTTGGTCACCTTGGAGACATCATTGAAAAAACATCAACAAATCTGAGTCATGGTATCTTGTGATATAAAAATTTCTCTAGGATGGACATTCATACATCATAATGTGATAGATTAATTCACATAGCTTAGTGAATATCCATCTCACTTTGCATATACTTTTGACTTTTTATCCTGTAGTTTGTAATCCACTCCGATCTTACAACCACACTAAATCCAATAGTCTAGACCTATTATGTCATTGCCCTTATAAGGGCCTTATCTATTAACAACCTAAGTGTGTCCAAGTATGATAACTACTCGATCAAGATATGTCATGTTCCCATTCCCAAGCATAATTAAATATATCCTCTTCCAAAACAAGATCAAAATAGTCAACCCATTGTCAACATTTTTGTTGAATCGCCCATCTTTGACCAAACCTAAATCATTATTGGTCCACCTTTATTTTATGAAGGAACTTTAATTGACATATGACTTACTTACAATAAGCCCATATTTGAATAACCCATTATTATTGAGCAACAACCCATTATTCATCCATTGCCAAACATTCCCCATTTTAGAAAATTTCTTCATCCGAATTCCTTCATTTCTAAGTGAAAGGTGAACACAATACTTATGGACATTGTAATAAAATAGGCCCTATTTTTAATTACATTTAATAAGAAATAGGTTCCATTTTAGAACCAACATTATTTTCGGCATCAACATTATAATTAGAGTCTATTTTAAAACTAATATCATAATCGGGTTCCATTATAAAAATAATATCAGATTTTGCATCAAAATTAGAATCAACATCAGATTTAGATCCCCTTGAGTCATAATTAGCTTTATAAGTATATTATATTAATGGATATTCTAAAATTATCTATACACTTTTACCCCATCCACTTGATTTAGAGTCAATCATAGAATTAGCATACCTTAGTAGATGTTTTGATATTGACTACACACCTCTAGCAGATTCGATTGAAAACATGTGCTCCTTCCATTATTTTTGAGGAAGTTCCCTTCAACATCAGCACAAATTTTATTAATAGACTTTTATGAGGATTTCATAGAATTTTATCCTCTCATTAATATTACCTCTCATTTTAAAACCAACTACCCACAAACATCAATTGGGACTGACAAAATCACAAATTAATGAACTTATTCCATGGCAACATACCAATGGAAAAATTTATAGTGATCCAAGATAAAATTATAGTATAAGAACAATCCTTACTTCCTCACCTCTAGTTTAGACTATTGAGAAAACTCTCATAGTTATATCACCATGGATACACTAATTGGTACAAAAAGAGTCAACAGGCCAGGACCTAGTTATCACTGAGCACCTAAAGTTGCTACGCAATTTGATAGGGTTACCAATACTTTTAAGAGAGTCAAAAATATGATAGTAGTGGTTGAAGGTAATCTTGTTTAACTATAGAAACATGAATTGTTATCATTGACAAAAAAAAAGAAAGACAAAACCTAGGGACTTGGATGAATTTGAAGAATATCCCCTCATTGGAGGGTCGCTCAAAAAAATGTTCAGGGGACTAAATCAGTCCAATAATAGAGTAGAGGATCATAATGAAACCGAGGCTAAAAAAAATATAATTGAAAATGTGTAGTGTTCTTCTAGGACTGTATCATATTTTGAGCTCCATCAAGTTAGCAAGGGACTGATCTCAACTACTATAGGGAGATGTTGTTAAGTTTCATGATTAAATGAAAGACTTGGATACCAAGTTAAACTTCATCAACAAGGCTAATGTTAGCTATTTTTCACTCCTAGGTTTTACATCTTTATTTTGGATAAATGTAGCATCTTTATTGGTTCAACCCCACAACAAAGAAATGTCAAGTATTATCCATTTAGAAGCCTTTCTGGGTCTTTCTACAAAAGTGTTATTTCTTTCAACGAGTTTCTTTTCTTCATGTTTTTTGTCCAAGTCTCAAAATAATTCTTTCAGCCTTTTTATCGGAAACAAAATTCTGAATGAATTCTTTCAGACTTCTTGTTTCAGACAAAAAGTTTAAAAAAATTGATCTTGGAAAAAGTTTGAAATAATTGGTCACTTTCAAAAGCCTGAAGGAATTGGTCCATTTCAAAAAGTCCATTGCAAATTTTCCAAAAGAATTGTTTTGCACTTTTTGTCCGAAATAATCTTTCAGAAGGGTCACTTGCAAAAAATTTGAAGGACCATTTCTCAAGCAAAGGGACACTTTCCAAAATTCTGAAAGGACACAACATTTTTGAAGGGTCTTTCTTGAAAATTGGTCCGCTTCAAAAAGTCTGAAGGGTCTTTTTGTTGCAAAAGTGTCCCTTGGAAAAGTCTGAAGGGTCTTTTCAAAAGCTCCAAAGGTCACCTTTCAAACAAAGTTCCCTAAAACCAAGGTCCAAAAGGAGAATTCTCAGCAAAAAGGTCCATAGAAAAAAGTTTGAAGGGTATAAACACTTGTGCAGAGTTCGTAGAAGGATTGCCAAAGGGCATGTTTGAGCAGTCTGAAGGGAGGACACCTACAGAGTCTATAGAGAAACGATGGTTTCAAAGAAAAGGGACACCTATAGAGTCTATAGAAAGGGCATGTTTGAGTATTTTGAAGGATATAGACACTTGAAGAGAGTCTATAAAAAGATGGCTTTGAAGATAATAAAAGGGAGTCTGTAGAAAGATAGTTGCATGAACATCAAACTTCTACCTCAACAAATAGCCATTAGAATTCAAAATAGTGGGTCCCAGGTAGATCAAACCTGACTTACTCATTCAAAGTAGATCTAAAGGCTCACATTCTTCATCCATCAAAGTAGTGAGAGGGCCCATATCACCATTGATCAATCAATATTTGAGTCATTTCTTAACTACCAATCAAAGGAGAAGGACAAGGCCAATAGAATAAGAATGACATATCTATAACAGATGGATAACCACTTTGATGCCATGACTCAACCCAAGAATACCCTGATTTTATTAGTGCAAATGATGGGAAGCATCTTTGGGAGAGCATCTTATTGTATAACCACTTGAAATAACATGGATCAATCAGGTGGCTCAAATGAGCATCTTTTGTAAAGATGGTTACAGATGAAGATAAAGACCTCTTACAGAATGATTCCTCTTTCTAGAAACAAAGGGCTCGTCCTCCCACTTCTTCCATGCTATATATATAACCCTTGGGCTAGTGTAAAAAAGGACCACATAGTGCATGATGAAGCCCTATTGGAATGATATCCTACATTTAAGCATTTGTTCAAGTCTATTTCCTTTTAAGTTCTGAGCAATTGCTTGAGTGTGTATGTGATGTATAGTGATAAAAAGTGATGGTTTTCATCCTTCTATCCTTTGTCCTTCATGCCTGAGCAAGAGTTTTTGGTCTAACATGTCGTATAGAGTGTGTTTAAGTGTGTTGAATTTATGCATGTGTATAACTATTCTTAGAATGTACAGGTTATCTTTCAGTTCATTTACCTTATGTCATTTCATACATCTCATCTCTATACTAAAATACTTATGTTAGAATCTTTAGAGCTTGAAAATAGTCTTGTATTTTTCTATATCATGTATTAACGTATGGAATTCATGTAGAAGATAACCTTGGGGCATCACCATTCTTAGAATAGGTTTTAGTTATAAGATTTCTAACTCTATTTCCTTCAATCAAACTGGTTTAGGTAGAGGTTGTTTTATAAAGATATATCCATGGAGCTAGCCCCTTTAAATCAAGAGGTTTGTTTCCTCTATAGGCACACCCACATGCCTAGAAATGTCCCAACATTGCCCAAATCTAGAAGAGGATTGAACACTCTCTTCTAGGGTGAGAGATTTGGAGACAACAGTTTTGGCATGCCTGGTGGGACTAATTATTTACATATCAAGGTGAATGCTGGTCTTGACAAGCTTAGGGTTGTAGAAATATCCTTAATCTAGAATTTGGTGACTCTTAAAGGTGAGAATCTCTAGTTTTGGATCAAGTTTCCCACATTATACTTCATGGTCCTCACTAGGTCATCTATGACTTTCAATCAAACCCCTCTAGTTGAATCTCTTCTTGAAAAACAATGCCCTGAACCATTCTCAGTGCTTAGAGATCATTGGAAAGGAGGTTTTGGAGAAGAAAAAGTCAGGGAAGTTGAAGAAATAGGAGATCAAGAGGAAAGAAGAGAGATGGAGAGGCAACAACCTTTCCTAGCCTTCAACACCCAAAATCCAATTGACCTTCCTGCATACGACCCTATTCCTCCCAATGCTACCAAGAGTCTCCGTGGTTTCAATGGAGAGCGTCCTGCTACCCCATCTGAGAATATTAGGGACATTTCAAATTTTTGTAACTTCCATAATGTTAGCCAAGCCAACATAACCATTAGATTGCTTACTATGTCTCTAAGAGGCAAGGCACTTGACTGGTATAGGACTTTGGAAGGTGGTTGCATTAAAAGTTGGGATGGCTTTGGGGACTTGTTGGTAACTAGATTTGAAAATAAGAGTGACCATACCTCACTGATCCATTAGTTGAACATGATAAAGAGAGTACCTAATAAACCCATGGGAGATTTTAATGAAAGATTTCAAAGGACTTGGCATAGGTTGCTGCCTGTCATGAGACCTCCTCCTAGCTTTGTGTTCCCCACTTATCTCAAGGGTATTAGTACTGATGTGGTGGTGATGTTACAGTCATTGGTAGCATTCACTCTACCAGATGCATATGAGATAGCTATTGAAGCTGAGAATAACTTAATATAGGCTAGAAAGCTACCTCTAAGAGTTTCTATGCCTTTGCTGTCTCATACTTCTGTTGAAGCTCTAAGCATATCACAAGTTCCTAACATCAATGTTAAGCCAAGAACCTTTCCAAAGAAGATGGATAATGTTAGGGATAAAGATGAAAAGATTTGGTCATTACGATCTCAGCTCAAACAAGCTTAGTTCCAAATAAGTGCTCCACCTAACCATTAATACTATCCTCAACAAGGCTATAAATATCCACCCCAATACAACTACCAAGGTAGAGGATAGGGTCAGCAAGGTTTCAATAGGAAGCCCAATGCCTACAATCCTAATCCCACTCCTTCCCTGAAGGCTGTTGTTCTAATGCATGCTAACTTGGTCCAAGGGGAATATCATTTGGACCAATGGAGACAACCCCAAGGTCAATTTATGCATGATGGTGGAGAAGACAACCAAGCTTTAGTGGTACAAGAAGAAACTACTCCTTACATGGCATCAAAATAAGTGAATCCTAGTCAAAGGAATATTTATGGAGAAGGTAGTAGCCAAAGTGTAGGTATGATGAACTTTCAAGATAAGGATGATTATGTATCGAATCAAAACACATAAATTTCAACCAACATAAGAGCCAAGAAGAGATCTCTAGGAGATGTTCTAGGAGTATATGCGACTCCAAGTGATGCCTCTCTAAGGCCACAAAATGTGAATCTTAGTGCAATACCTACTACCAGTCATGCTCCTCAATAAAGTCAGAATGTAAGTAGGGTTGTCAAGCCTATAATGCAATAGGTTCAAAATCCCTCACTACCTTCAAGAATGCAAGAAAGGGTGAATATGTTCCCTATAAACATTGGTTATTCCTTGAAGAATGCCAAGACAAGCATATCTCTTTGGGAAGTCTTGCATATGCTTGGTCAAAAGGAGCTCTTACAAGAGTAGCTTGCAATCATTCATGTAACCCCTCAAACTTCAAAACACAATAATGTGGCCCTTATGAATTCTCCAAGTCATATTTTAGATCCCTCCACCAAATCTAAAAAGCTTCCACCCTTCTACCTCATACTCATTATGGGAGACAAGTTGATTCATAAATGTATTATAGATAGTGGGGCTAGTACTAGTATCATGCCTAAGGTGATGGTTGATAAATTTGGGATTGAAGTATGAACCATATAGTAAAGGTGTGTTGTAGCTTGACGAAACTCCAACCAAGATAGTGGGATTGGTCAGAGGTGTGAAAGTTTTCCTACATGATTGCCCAAGTTTCCCCATTTTTCAAGATGTTGTGGTGGTAGACCTTCCAACCCATTTTTCTATCTGCTCATCAAGAGACTTCATGGCTAAGATAAGAGGGTACCTTTTTGATGATTGGTATTTTCTAGCTTTTAAAACAAGATATGGAACCAAGGTGACTATAAGGACTCAACCCTTAGCAAGGTTTCATATTGATCCATACATGAAGACAAACTCAAATCAAAATTGTCTAATTAGCAAAGAAGAAGAAAGTGTCATAGATTGTGAAGCATCCTCCCCCTTGAGGGTATTTATGATAGTTTCCTTGATAACTACAACACTGAAACACATGGAATTGATCCATATACTTTCATATAAGAAACTAATTTGGGAGTTTATTGTATACATGAAAAAGATGTTTTAATCCCTTCACTCACTAATGAAGACCATGAACTTGATGGGATATGGAAAATGTTTTTTGATGGCTCAAGAAGAAAAGTAGGTGTAGGAGCTAGCATTATGTTAGTTTCTCCATCAGAAAATAAATACTACTCTTTATATATATTCCACTTTAGCTGTACGTGTAATGTGGTAGAATATGAAGGCCTAGTTCATGGCCTCCAATGGGCAAAGAAGAGAGGGATCAAGAATTTGAAAGTTTATGGGGATAGTGAATTGGTCATCCATCAAGTGAGAAATCAAGTTGTAGCCAAGAATACATTGCTTAAATCCTACAAGCATAGGGTATGGGACCTACTTGAATACTTTTATGCCTTTAATATACAACCCATACCAAGGGATTCAAATAAATGTGCTGATAGATTGGTTGCCAGAGGAGCACAATTTGATGCAGTTACTAATGTATAAAAAGAGAAAGATTAGTCTCATATCAATGTCATTGTGAGACCTTCTATTCCAGATAATGAAGTGTCATGGCAAGTGTTCAAAAGTGATGAACACATTGTACACTTCTTACAAAATGAGGTAGGTTTCTCCTCAAGGAACCAAAAGAGACTGTATGATCAATGTGAAGAACAAGTTATTCAACTAAAGACAAACAAGATACCTAAGGGGATGATTACATTGGAGAGTGTTTTGAATGAAGATGATCAAAAGAAGAGAGAAAGAGTGAGCATGCCAACAAAAGAAGATAATTATGAGAGAGTCATGATTTACAAGGACAAACTCCTAAAAATCGGTAAGGTATGTTCTTTATCCGAGAGGCAGGCCTTTATTGAATTATGCAAAGAGTTCCATGACATCTTTGCTAGGGAATACGAATATTTGAAAGGGTTTGATCCAATTTTAGCTCATCACACCATTTAGTTAGAACTTAGAGCTAAACTAGTTAGGTAGAAACAAAGGCCTATCAATTCTAAGATAGAAGAACTCATGAAGAAAGAGCTGACCAAGATGATTGAGTCTAGGATTATCTTTCCTATCAAATAGTCAACTTGGGTAGCTAATCTTGTACCTGTCTAATAGAAGAATGGAGAGATTAGACTTTGTGTGGATTTTTGAGATCTTAACAAAGTGTCTCTCAAGGATCATTATCCACTACTTTCCATGGAATTAATTCTATAAGTTGTTTCAGGTTCTCAATGCTTCTCACTTCTTGATGGTTATTTAGGTTACAATAAAATACTAGTGAATGAAGAGGATTAGTTCAAGATATCCTTCACTACAAAATGGGGGACCTTTGCCTATAATAAGATGCTTTTTGGTTTATCTAATGCTAGATCTATATTTCAAAGGGTAATGGAGATGGCTTTTAAAGGTTTGATCAATAAGTTTTTGCTTGTGTATCTTGATGATATAACTATTTTTTTGAAGGATGCTACTGATCATATGAAACATCTAAGGTAGGTGTTTGAAAAGTGTAGGGAGTATGGGATATCCCTTAATAAAAAAAAATGCATCTTTGTTATCCATGAAGGTAAGCTATTGGGTCATATTATCTCAAAAGAAGGTTTGTCTATTGACCCTGAGAGCATTGAGGCTATTCTAGTCTTGTCTTTGCCTCAACACAAGAAGGGGCTACAAAACTTCTTGGAGAAAATAATTTTTTTAATAAGGTTTATTCCAGGCTTTGCGACTATGGTAAAGCCTATCAAAACCATGCTCAAAAAGAACCAAGATTTTATTTGGACAAAGGAAGGTAAGAGTAGTTTTGAGGCAATCAACTAAGCAATTGCAAAATCTTCTACTCTCTTAAACCCAAACTTTGTCAAAGATTTCATACTCTATACCTTTGCTAAGCTTGATACAATCTCAACTATGCTTATGCAAAAGAATGATGAAGAGGTAGAGCAACCAGTTGCATTCTTCAGCTAAGGATTGGAAGGTTATGAGGTCAGGTATACATTTGTTGAGAAGCAAGCTCTAACAGTGATAAGAGGATTGAATAAATTCAGACACATGGTTTCAAACAACAAGATACATGTCATGGTTTCTCATT
This sequence comes from Torreya grandis, assembly GCA_037957365.1. Classification (NCBI taxonomy): domain Eukaryota; kingdom Viridiplantae; phylum Streptophyta; class Pinopsida; order Cupressales; family Taxaceae; genus Torreya; species Torreya grandis. Next base: position 2,523,934 of record JARHVA010000195.1, read on the forward strand.
GTAACACCAAGGAGTGTTTCCTAAGCAAATACCTTAATGAAAAGAGAGCTGGGTGTTTTACAAAGTTGATGGAGTATAAGGTTACAAACTTGGTAAGAGGAAAAGGGTTATGTGAGCATTTATCTTTAGATTTCTAAGAGCCAAAGGAAGAATTCTTGACAACCAAGTTCAACCCTAGCTAGTTGATCATGTACAAGTTCAAAGTTAGACACAAGACATAATCAGTTTTCTTCAAAATGGTGAGTGCTCCAATGGTTTGAACAAGTCTCAAAAGAGGTATTTTAAATTGAAAACCATTCTTTACTATCTTGTAGATGGTGTTCTCTTTAGAAAATATGTGAATGGTGTATTGTTAAGGTGTGTTAACAATGATCAATTTGACATGCTACTGGAAAAGATTCATAATGGTGCAGATGGAGGTCATTTCTCTCCTAGGATGACTACTACAAAGATAATGAGGGCTGGTTACTATTGGCCTAATCTTTTTGAGGATTGTTACCCTTGGGATAAAAAGTTCCCTCAATTGCCTTCTTTATAGGTAAATAAAATCTTGCAGCCCTTCCATTAAATCCTATCCAAGTAGACCAGCCTTTCATGCAATGGGGCCTTGATTTCATTGGTATGATCAACCCTCTATCAAGTTTTAGATACAAATGGATATTGACTGCTACTGACTCCTTCACAAGGTGGGTAGAGGCTGTTGCATTGAAGGAGGCAAGTGAAAATACTATCTTGGAGTTCTATGAGAGCATTATAACAAGGTTTAGAATTTCTCATGTTATCATTTTTGATAATGCACTTGCTTTTATAAGTGCTAAAAATTTTGATTGGGTAAAAAGAAATGGGGTTTACTTGAGCAACTCATCTAATTATTAACCTTAAGGTAATGGATTTGCTGAGTCTACTAACAATAATCTCATCAAGATCACTAAGAGGACATTGGAGAACAATCAAAGAGTATGGCACAACAAGTTGAAAACAACCTTATGGGCTAACAAGATTAATCCTAAGAGATCAATTGGTAATTCTCCCTTTGTACTTGTTTATGGGAGAGAGGATACGTTTTCTATATCTCAAGAACTCCCTACTCTAGAACTTGCACAACAGTTAGAACTATTTGAGAATACTCCAATGGAACTCAGATTGACATAACTAATGCAGCTGCAAAAAGCAAGAGAAAATGCACACAAGACCATGGAACACCACCAAGTGCTTATGAAGAAGTATTTTGATAAAAGAGCAAGTGCAAGAGTGTTCAAAAAGGGTAACTTGGTCCTAAAATGAGATGAGGACAAAGCAAAACCGAGCAAACATATAAAGCTGGACACATTTTGGAGTGACCCTTACATCATTAGCAGGTGCAAGCAAAATAACTCTTTCAGCTGACAAAGATGAATGGAGAAGAATTTACTATCCCTGTGAATGGGATACATCTAAATTTTTTCTATTAGTCTTTTTAAGTCTCTTTTGTAAATATTAGTTTAGGTGTGTGTTTTCTTTGGTTTGCTGTTGTGTTCCTTAAGTGCTTTGTAACACAAGTGTCTTTCCTTCCTTTTATTTGGTATGTGTCTCTACCTTGTGCATGTGAATCAATATAGCCTATGTTTTAAGGCTAAAGGTCTATTCAAGTCATTTTTGAGTGCCTATATGTGTGACTCCATGCCCAATGGAAGGATTTAGGCAACTAGTCTTAGGTATAGTAGGCATGCCTCCCCTTGGAATCGCCAAAAATGTTAGCCATTTCTCACTCCCAGGTTCTGCATCTTTCTTTTGGATAAGTGCAACATCTTTATTTGTTCATCCCTAAAACAAAGAAATGTCAAGTATTATTCCCTTTGAAAGCCTTTTTGGGTCTTTCTATAAAAGTGTTATTTCTTTCGATGATTTTGTTTTCTTCAAGTTTTTTGTCCAAGTCTCAAAGGAATTATTTTGAACTTTTTATCCAAAACAAAAGTACCAAGGAATTCTTTCAGACTTTTTGTTTCAGACAAAAAGTTCAAAAAAATTAATCCTGGGATAAGTCTAAAATAATTGGTCACTTTCAAAAGCCCGAAGGAATTGGTCCAGTTCAAAAAGTCCACAACTTTTTTGAAGGAATTATTTCACACTTTTTGTCCCAAATAATCTTTCTGAAGGGTCACTTGCAAAAAATCTCAAGGACCATTTCTTAAGCAAAGGGACACTTGTCAAAATTCCAAAGGGACACTTGTAAGATTTTTGAAGGGTCTTTCTCAAAAATTGGTCCACTTCAAAAATTTCAAAGGGTCTTTTTGTTACTAAAGTGTCCCTTGGAAAAGTCTGAAGGGCCTTTTCAATAGATCCAAAGGGTTACCTTTCAAAAAAAGTTCCCTAAAACTAAGGTCCCAAAGGAGCATTCTCTACAAAAATGTCCTTCAAAAAAGTCTAAAGGGTATAGACACTTGTGTAGAGTTTGTAGAAGGATTGCCGAAGGGCATGTTTGAGCAGTCCAAAGGGAGGACACCTGTAGAGTCTGTAGAGAGATGATGGTTTCAAAGAAAAGGGACACCTATAGAGTTCATAGAAAGGGCATGTTTGAGTAGTCCAAAGTGTATAGACACTTGAAGAGAGTATTTAGAAAGATGGGTTTGAAGAAAATAGAAGGGAGTCTATAAAAAGTTGGTTATATGAACATCAAACTTCTACCTCAACAAATAGCCATTGACATTCAAAAAAATGGGTCCCAAGCAGATCAAACCCAACTTAATCATCCAAAATAGATCTAAGGGCTTGCATTCTTCATCTGTGGAAGCAGTGAGAGGGTCCATATCACCATTGATTAATCAGGATCTGATTCATTTCTTAATGACCAATCAAAGGAGGACAAGGCCAACATAATGAAAATGACAAATATGAAATAGGTGGATAACCACTTTGATGCCATGACTCAGGCCAAGAATTCCTTGATTCTATTAGTGAAAATGATGGGAAGCATCTTTGGGAGAGCAAGCTTATTATATAACCACTTGAAATGACATGGATCAATCAGATGGCTCGAATGAGCATCTTTTGTAAAGATGGTTACAACTGAAGATAAAGACCTCTAACAGAATGATTCCTCTTTTTGGTGCCAAGCCAAAGGGCTCCTCCTCCTACTTCCTCCCTAATATATATATATAGCTCTTGGGCTAGTATAAAAAATGACTGCACAGTGCATGATGAAGCCCTATTGGAATGATATCCTACCTTTAAGCATTAGTATAAGTCTATTTCTTTTGATGTTCTTAGCAATTGCTTGAGTATGTATGTGATGTATAGTGACAACAAGTGATGGTTTTCATCCTTCTGTCCTTTGTCCTTCATGCCTGAGTAAGAGTTTTGGGTCTAACAAGTCATATAGAGTACGTCTAAGTGTGTTAAATTTTTGCATGTGTATAACTATTCTTAGAATGTACAGGTTATCTTTTAGTTCATTTACCTTGTGTCATTTCATATATCTCATCTCTATAATGAAATACTTATGTTAGAATCTTTAGAGCTTTAAAATAGTCTATGTATTTTGCTATATCATGCATTAGGGTATGACATTCATGTGGAAGATAACCTTGGTGCATCAACATTCTTAGAATATGTTTTATTTATATAATTTATAACTCTTTTCCTTTCAATCAAATAGGTTTAGATAAAGGATATTTTGTAGAGATATATCCAGGGAACTATCCCCTTTAAATCTAGAGGTTCATTTCCTCTATAGGTATACCATATGCCTAGAAATGTCCCAACGTTGCCTAAATCTGGAAGAGGGTTGAACACTCTATTATAGGGTGAAAGATTTGGAGACAATAACTATTTGATTAAAGACATACCAACATCTACATTTGATGCTTTCACCTGATATAACTCTAGCTCAAAAGTATATAAGTGTCAAGTGGGCCCACTTAATAGAATGACACCCAAAAATGCAAGAGTTGGTGAAATAATTCATAAACTAGGGGCATATAACTATCCAAATTCTTAGGTATATAATAATTATAGGTGTGTTCACACCTGGACAAATTATCACTAAACCCTTAGTTGAAAATTTGTTATGGGTTATATTTAATAGCTTTAAGGTAGAAGTGGAGACCACCACTTATAAGACTCTTGAGAAATAGTACAATTGATCGCATATACTAGGGATAAGTTGGCTCAATAAGAGACACTACATGTTTCTTTCAAATATTTTATGGTTGTGCATAGTAAATCGATGGATAAAATTTCATTGTTATATAAAAGGTCCATCATTGATTTTGAAACTATTGAGACTGAATTTACATCAAGTATGAGTGAGTATAAATAGTTACAAGGACAAGGAGATTTGGATACTTTAGTGGGAACATGTACAACTTAGGCTCAAACTTTGACACTTCCACCTAAATTCCATAAATATACTATGCTATACACTTCTACAGGGCTAGTGCTCTTCACCCTGCTACCTATAGTGGCTCCACTATCACCTTCAATAACTATTGTCACTTCAGCTCACACTCTAATAACTATGGTTATGCATGCTACATCTGGGGGGGGTTCCATGGTCACACTCTCATTCTTGAAAATAAAATTGAAATTGTAACAATAATTATAACGAAGACTTAATGCAAGTCTTAGTCTATTAGCTGTGACTTATTTTATGTGGAAAAGGCTTTTCTGCCAAAATTTGGTTTATACATAATGCATATTGTATTCATGTACAACTTGCATTTTTTTTGAGAAATAATACTAATTTAGACACTATAAAACTAGACTTATATTTGAGGATGAGGCATACCCATCCCAATATATAAGTATATGTTTATTAAACATTGTAAGGGAGGAAAATTTCATAATTAATACAAGCAATAAAGTTATTGGACTATTCTTTAAGTTTGTGTTGAAGTGTTCTCTCTTTCAAATTTTTTGTGTCTTACTGGGAATTTCCATTAAGTTAATATAATCTATAATAGGTTGTGTGAATGTTTTTAATGTAATTATTTAGATTGAAAAAATCTTTAATTTAATGCTCATCGATTATTGACCATACTTATTGGTGGTTAGAGGTAGGAATGTGTTATGCAGTCTAGCTCTAACCATATCTCTGATGATAATTGTTGAGTATATTTCAAATATTTCCTTTTATGATTAAATATGTCTTTATTTCTACTATGTGAATGGAAATTTGTAGTAGGTACTAATTATTAGAAATTTTATTAGCCTAGGATGGAGGAAGTTTGTTTGGAAGGGTTTATTTCTTAGTTGAGTCATAGATCCCCTTCTTTTCTACCCTACCTTTCCTTCCTTTTTAAATTTTTTTATGATGAGGTTTATCCTAGGTTTGATCCACCCATCCACCTCAAGTATATTTTAGACTCACATAATATTCAAACCATCTGAGGTAAACAACCACTCCTCTCACCACTATTTCACTACATGGTTATTTACAAAATTGATACCCATAACTTGTGCCTTAGAGTGAATCTTTTCATCGATCCTAAAATGTTAGAGTTATCCTCATGATATCCCATTGGTGTGCATAAAACTTACATTGATCAAAATTTATTTGGTGCTATAAGGAGGTCCCATAATCTCTAATTGTTAAAAATTCACTTGAGTTAAGTACACTATATCCTCTAGTAAAGTTAACAAGGGCCAATTCTAATTCAGATTACTATTTTTAACACCTTTGTAGGTTCATCAAAGACCCATATCAGATATATGTATCCCTAGGAAAGTTTTTACCTAGGCAAATTAATCAACCAAAGGGAACTAACCTAAACACTTTACTATGTCCTATTTATTTAGTTCAACCATCATCGTAGCTGGTGCTATTCACAATCTACCTAGGAACCTAGAAAAATACATTCCTTCATTCTCTCCCTTTGGGGAACGAATTGTAGAGGAACATATGAAATATTTCAAGATTAACTTAGGGTAGCTAAATTTAGTTCATGAGGATGTTACATGTAGATTATTCCTATTCACACTACAAGATGCTACCTATGGCGAGTTTTTAAACCTTATATAAAGTTCAATTACAACATGGGATCAATGCATGATAATTTATGGCATAATATGAATAAGTTACGAGTCCCAATGTGATATACAATTATTTTGATAGCATGAGAAGGGAACTTAATGAACTAATTAGAGTGTTCAATGTAAGGTTTCAAAATATGTAGATCCATGTGGCTACTACATACAGACTTGATGCTACCTTTACACTTGAAATGTATAAAAACTTATTAGATCCAATGAGTGTAGTATTCTTACATAGTGATATGAAAATTAATAACTTAACAAGGGCCTATGTTGAACTTATTAACATTAATAGGTATTTGAATCCTCAATTATAGGCCATATCCCATATTGATCCAAATATCTTGGTCCTAAATCCTATTCCAAATACTAATCAGAATGTCATAGCAAAAATTAGAACTAGGTTTTCAATAAGTTGCCTCTGACTCATGCCACATTGAATTAGAACCTAAGTTTTCTAAACAATCTTACACATCTATCTAATTAGTATAATTAGAATCAAACTTTAGTCCTAGTCTATGCTTCTACTACACAAGATAAACCTCTAATTCCACCAAAACTAAATTATATGCCATCTAATACATGGGGCAAGAACTTAACAATGAGTTTATAAGCATTAAATATGCTTTGAAGACACGGTATGGGAAGCAACCAATAGGAATTTTTTGTTTTAGAGATATAATAGACCATCCAATAGATCAAGTAATAATTTAGACCTTAAAATTAGCTAATTATCTGAGATGAATATTTATGAGGCATACTTACATAACAGTGTAGGGTCTATAACATTGTCTAGCTTGATGAACAAGATTGTATATAATTATTTACTAATTTTAAAATATTTAAAAAGGAGATGGAAAGATATGAGGTGGTCCCAAATCAATTTAATTAATCCATAGCTGATTCCACTAATACTTCTAGTACAACCATCATGTTCGAAACTTATGATTTACCTTTCCTTGATGAGGATGAAAAGGAACTAGGAGATACCATATATGAAATTCATGTTTTTCATAAATTTTAAATGAATAAATATAATTTGAGAAACAAGAATCAAAAACTTGCCACAACTTCTATGCCTCTAAATAACAATGCATCTACTCCCCCTAGTCTAAATGCTAATAAAAATCTGCCTCCTTCTAGGAGGAACAATGAACGATATCAATATGATCCACACACCAAGAGTGAATATAATATAGTTGAGGATATGAATAAAATCAAGGCTAATTTTACTCCCCATGAGCTGGCTCAAAACACATAATAGAGACATTTTTCTCAAAACATTGACTAGAAAACCATCCACTAACAAATCAAAAGATGCACATGAAAATATGGTCATGTACAAAGACAAATTTGAGTTTTCATAATTATTGTTAACTATCAAAATATTTGGAAAAAATATGCATAATTAATACACACACACACACACACACACACACACACACACACACACACACACTCCCCTTTTTTCTTGGGTTTCATTCTTTAAATAATAATTCTCTTTCTTTGCAAGTTATCTTTGCCATTATTTTATATATCCACATCCATACCATTTGAATAGGTGATATTAAATTAAGGAATGGTGATTCTTATGTTGTTTTGACTTTAGATTTTTATATTTTTGGATAGATATAGAGCTTTTGACAAAAGCAACAACCAGTTCTGGGGCACAAACCAAGGGCCCAATCCCCGAGAGAACTATATAATTATAATACTGGAATAACCAATAGCCACCATGGGCCAACTGAAATCACCAACGTCCATAACCAGCCTACCATGCCATAATAGGATTTGAAATTGGGTAGGGCTGGACATAACCAAGCCACTTAACCAATGCACCCACATCCCATCGACATTTTGGATATTTATTATGGATTATTATTTTTTTGTTTTCATTTATTTTCTTGTAGATTGCATGGTTTAAAGTGTTTGCTTGCAGCAATCTCTCTCCTTTTCTTGTTTTTATGCTACTCCATATTAATTTTCCATAACTCTAATCTTCTTTAAACTTGGATTACAATACTTTTATATTTATTCACTTTTATTAAGCTAGAGGCTTATATGGTGGGGCAAGGCCCCAAGATTTGACTCACAAAGAGACAAAATGGCATATTCCATTATAAACAACCTAGTTTTGAATGGTGGTAGTTTGGGGGAGGTGGTGGTGTAGATCAATTAGTTTCATCGACCATGCTACTATTGCTATTTCAACAAATTGCTCACCATAAATGAAGGATTTTTCCTCTTTTACAAAACTAGTATTTCTAAAGTTGTGAAGCATAAGAAGGTGCTAATTGAGTGATAGGTTTTATGCTTAAAATGCTTCTTTTGTGATTCGAACAAGCGACCTACTGCAAACTAAACATATTTCTATTGGATGAACATGTAGACAACTGTTTATATTGATGACATCATTGATCTTCACCTTATTCATTGATTTCACATAATCTTTATTATCACTACATCTAGGGTTTGAGCTTCCTGAAGCATCATTTTCATCCAACAACATTAACGTTATTTCCATATGAAGTTTTATTCTTTTCTTTTCTTTAATTCAACCCAAGAGCAACACTGCCACCATTTTTTTTATCTCAACTGTTTCAACTCAAATGGAACCATGTTCCATTTTAGTCAAGGATTTCAATAGATTCAGAAAGCCCCTCTACACTTTCAACAGACTAAAAATATGCATATATCTCCATGTCTAAATATAACATATATATAATGTATATATACTATGGTCATGTTTCTTTCTGGGAGTGTGAGCCACTTCACATCTATTTCCTACATTTAAAAATTATATCATAAAAGCAACGTTATTTGATTCAGTCATGAGTTTCATTATACATTAGCCAGTGCATATTTGATTTTACATTATTGTGAATTGACAAGAAGGGTAGAGGGAAATCTACATTTAGTTGGTTAGTATAATTTATGATTGGTTTTGGGGGCTTTATTTGGGAAATAAATGGCAGGGTTAAACTCCTCAAAAAGGGCAATAGATGATAAAATTTATTGTCACTTTGACAAGTTATGGATGGTCTCTTTCATCCTTCCAATTGGTTGTTGTGGGTTGTTTTGTTGGGATTTTCAAAATCACATTTGGTCTTTGTTTATTTATCTAATAAATCTCCCATTAGCCTTTAGTTAGGATAAATTAAAATTTCAAGAGGATTTTGTTTTGGCTGAAAATATTTATTATTATTTAAATTTTCTTATTTTATAATTAAAATTTTGTTAATTATTATGACTATTAATTCTTGTTACATAGATTTACATAATTTGAATGCTTTTTTTTTTATAATGTAAATACTTAATAAATTTTTCTTTGTAGTATTTTTTATTAGTCAATTGAAAATGGTAAAGTTGGCGTTGGGTCAAGGAAAAAAAGTCAATAAGTATTATGTGAACAACTCAATACTTACGGGATCATTTCCACTCATACTATATATATATATAACTCCAACTTTCTTTCCACTTTCAAGGCAATTACTAGTATTTAATTCATATTGAGTATTATCCACTGTCCCTGCCATTTGAATTATGGCTTCTTCCTTGTTGATCATATTTATATCATGTGGCCTTATTTCATATTAATTCTCTACTAATTATTTTTACACTATGGTTGTCATTATGTGGCTCATGGTGGTTTCTTTTGGTGAACTCAATTTCAATATATATTATATAACCCCTTTTTACTTTGTCACACTTTTAACTTAGTAATCATGAAGCATGTGTCATTTAAGTTTATTTCCCATTATCATTCTATGCTCATGTGGATAATAGTAAACACTTAAACATAATCATGCCCACTTTTATATATGCTATACAAGCACAAGGCACCAAATGTTCATGTGATCAATGAACCACATAAAATAAACTCATATAGGGTGACTACTATCACCAATTCCTTAATTAAGATTTATGTTACTATGAAATTCTTCTATTGGATTTTTTACTCATACCAAGTTGACTCACATACTTCTTTAATGGATTATATATATATATATATATATATATATATATATATATGAAAACTCTTATTTCTTGTATATAAACTAAACTCATCACAATACCTCTATATTATGAAGAAGTATATCTAAAAATATAATAATTGAATGCTTAGTTATTACAATTATAATTAATATCTATTTTCGTATAATCTAATATAAAATAATCAAATGAAACATAAAATATGATCTCAATCATATTAAATAACTAAATTAATAAGTCCAAACCCAATTAATATTTAATGATATACCTAAACTAAAATAAAACTAAATAGAATACTAAAATATTATAAACCATTATCCATAAAACCTAATGACAAAACATAAACCCTTATCCCTAAAACCTATTCCAATAATTTTACATTCTATTCCCTACACTATAAACAATACTAAATTTGAAGCATTATCCTATGAACTACAGTGTCGTCTTCTTAATTAAAATTGAAAATACATAATTTTAAAAATATAAGTTATCCATTTTGTTGGGTGGTATTGTAATAGATAAATGGATGCATTTGCATGTAGGTGATTTAATTTTTATTGGGTGACATTGTAATGGTTAAATAGATGCACTAGTATGTAAATAACCTAATTTTAAGTCACACTTCATGCATGTACAATTCCATTACCAATGCACTATAATAATACGCTTAAAATTTTGGGCATGATAGAAATACTTAATTTATTTAAATGATAAAGATCAAATAATTATAAATGCATAAAATTATTACATAATAGTGTTAAAAAAATTATATACAATAATAATTTGAAAAATATAAATATAATATTTTTATAATCTATATATTTTTTAATCAATTCATCAATTTAAACCTAAATTTATTACTTTTTAAAACACTCATTTTCTACTATATTAATATTTCATATACAAATTTAAAAATAAATTAAAATTGTGAAAAAAAAAAAAATTAAAAAAAAAACTTCAATTCAAATTTTTAATAATTTTAAATAAATTTCTACTTATAAAATTTACAAAAATAAAAAAACAAACATTAATAAACAAACAAACTATTGAAATGAATTAAAAAATTTATACAAAATAGATAAAAAAAAGTTTAAAACTCATAATGTTTTGATTTATTTTTATTTATCTAAAGTCAACTATAACCAGACAAACTTACCAGCTAGGTTTTCGTCGAATAACATATAACACTTCTAAGTGGAAAGCAACAAATAATCAATTCACATCATAAAATGAACATGCAAATTATGCATCGAGTTTTTCAGATGAAAATGATAAAATCTAGAAAGAATTATATCCAACATACATTACAGAACACCAGAACTTCGACGACACTGGCAAGAAGAAAATCTATTCACACAAATAAACTATATTAGAAAAAATGAACGTTTATATCCTTAAAAACAAAACAAAAAAGATCTGGAATGGTACCCTCCACTTTTCATCTTAACTCTCTATGACAAGGTTTAACCCAGATTACATAGTTTCAACAGAAAGAGTGGGAGGGCACAACACAAAAGCTTCACAATTTCATTGTGAAACAAAAATAATTAAAATTTTGTGAATCAGAATTCAATCAATAAATCCATCAAATTAGTCACTCAATTAGTCATTTGGTGAAACTAGAAGCTTGGAAGAGAACATTTATTTAGCAAAGATTTTAAAAAAGAAAATTCATCATTAATTTAAAGATTAGAATAGTAAATTCATAGAGTTTCAAAGTTGACTGCAGGCGGGATACTTTGGATATTGCGGAATGCATTGACAGTGGGCGGGACTGTAAAAATGATGATGATCCTTTCAAATATTATAAAATGATGCAATAATGCTCCATTATGATCACAAATTGAAGATTATTTTATAATATCTCTGTTACAACCCATTCTTTTATATAAAATGCATACATATGAGATGGGTGAATCAAGTAATGTAAATGACAAAGAACCAATCATAATCATAATAATGAGTGTAAAACTATAAATTAATAAAGAGCAAAAAGAGATAATTTCAAATCTTCCTTCGATAGTTAGTTTAAAAAATCAAAATAGCATGATCATTTATTATTATAATAGTGATGATGATAATAATAATGTGGAAGAAAATATAAATGATCACTTACATAAGCTAAATTTAAATCCTATTAATCCATATAAATACTTATCTCGTGAGCCATACTAAGTCATACTATGTTTATACCTATTGGTGGGGGGGGGAAGTATTGGGATAAATCATATATCCCAAGAACAATCTACAAGGGGCAAAGGAAAAGTAATAATTACTTTAATAATAAACATAATCAAAATCAAATTGGTTTTTGTAATGTTATCTCACACCATGATTATCATATGCTAAAGGCATTATTAAGGTAAATCTTTGTAAAATCAAGCATGATTTGGCACAAGAAAAATTATATATTTCATATTGTAATAAAGGTTTTGAGAAAAATAAGTAAATAATTTAAAGTTTTCAAAAACAATTTGTTTTTTAGCATCACAAGTCACAAGTCTACAAGATAAACCAAACTTTATATTATAAATTTCCATAAAACCTTTTACTAATCTTTAATGCTCCATAAAACTTAGGCAATGACTTGAAGTTTCAACCACCCTATTTCAATAAAGATTTCTTCTATGATTGGAGACATACGAAAAGTCAAGTTCTCTTCAAAATTTTTTACTATGTTCTATGTTTATTAACATGTCGCTTCATGCAATTATATATATATATATATATATATATATATATATATATATATATATATATAAACACATATATCTAAAGGCAAACGTATATGGTTGATTGAGCCCCACATATACTTATACATATAGACACATGCATGATTTATAGCGCATACATGGTTTTGATATATCTAGTTTCAAAAATATGCCTATAGACTTAGAAATGGCTTGGATTTATGAGCCTAAGGCTTGAACTTACAAACACATAGTCAAATCCTTATTTTTGACTGAAAATACCAAATCTAACTTATGCTATCATAAACATTATGAATTTTATGGAGAAAATTCTTAAAAATATTACTACAATGTCGAGCACACTCTCCTCTTTTCAAATATATCATTTTTTAATTTTTTTGACTATTCTAAGGTTTCTATTTATATTGATTTCTAAGAACATCTTTTTTATGTCATTATATACTACAAATATACATGTTTATATTTGTTTATGTATCTTTTTTTTTGTTAAACCAAATACCAAAAAAATTATATGTTTTTAAACTAGGCCTAATTCTATACATATTGAAAAAATAACTAATTTGTATTTTTTTTAGGTAGTTATTGAGTGGTGGTAATCATTTTTTATCAGTTTTAAGAGTATATTTACTTGTAAAATTAATAAAAAATAAATTTATTCATTTTTTTCAATATAGGTTTCAAACTAGATGATCTTATATAATTTTCCATTGAAAGTGTTTCAAACAATATTATATGATTCTCAAAAAATTATAGGGTACATGACCAATTATCTACTCTATTTTTTGAGAAAAATAAGAGTTCCTCTTTGAATTTTAGATGTTTTATCTACTTATACTTGACCATTTAAAAAGAATAGTATTTTATATACTAGACTCAAAATATTACAACTCTTGTTCTTTTATCATCTTTAAATTTTTAGTGTAGACATTAGAAATAATTTTAAAAAGTTGATATTTCTCTTTTTTTTAGTAAAAATGTCCACGGGTGACTCCTTTTTGGCACATCAACTACTTGCACTTACCCTCCCATCGATATAAAATATGATCATGATATACTTACTATTAAAAAAACTATAAAAACCTACCATTTCAATACCATCTCTTGATAAATTAGATGTGTTTACTATCGATGTTGATAAATTAATTCAGAGTGGTATGCCAACATTTATATAATTTTATCCGATGAAATTATTTTATATCTATTTTTGAAACATAAAAAAAAAAAATTTAGAGGAGATAGCATTCAATATGTCATCATTGGTGATACTCTTTTAAAAATATCCTTTGTTCATTAATTAGTTATATGTTTAGGGTATGAAAAAGCTAAAATTACCTTAAAATAGGTTCATGATAAAAAATGTGGTTGACATTTCAGTGGAAAGGACTTCTCATAAAAATTATAATGAATGGGTTATTATTGGCCCTTTATTGAACATGATTATCATTAATATACAAATATTTGTGAGAAATTTAAATGTCATAGTAAACTAACACATGCACCATCTCAATAATGACAACCTATTATTTCTCCTTAGCCATTTTATATTTTAATTTAGTTGGAAAAGTTAATCCATCATCATCAAAATGTCACATTTTTATCATTATAATTACTAAGTATTTTACTAAATGGGTTGAAAAAATTACTTTAGAATCTACCATAGGTGATGCAATCTGTAGATTTATAATGATGTATATCATATCATGGTTTGGCATTTCGTATTTAATTATTATGGATAATTTTACATCATTGAATAATAAGATGATCAAGAAGTTTTGTGCTAAATATAAGATTATATACACATTTTATTCTCCTTATCACCCCTAGGAAAACAAACAAGCTAAAGTTCCAAATAAATCAATTATAAACATCTTAAGTAAAATTGTCGATAAACATGGTGAATATTGGCATAATTAGATTATATGCACCTTATGGGCTTATTGTTCAAGTGTTATTATGCTATGGGGGAAACCACTATCCTCTTGTCTCTATGCAGAGGTAGTTCCTCTTCTAGAACTAGAGACAACTCCTCTATGAGTATCCATTAAATGTATTATAAATCATAATGAATAGAGATAAAAAGGATTATATTGATTGGAAATGTTATATGAAACATACATATGCGATATTGAGCATTTGAGAGTTTATTAAAATTGCCTAAAAAGAGATTATAAAAAAGATTAAATATACATATTTCTATCTTGGTGACATAATACTAAAGGAAAATTAAAAAAAATATAGATGTAGATAAAGAGCATAAAGGAAAATTCAAGCTAAATTGGCTAGGTCCCTTTGTTATTATAGATAAATTTGGTACAAGGGCCTTTCATTTAGTTACACTAGAAGGAAAACCCTTAAATAATCCCATGATCATAATGCACTTATGCCATTTCTACACATGAGTTTCACACCCACACATTCATCATGAGTTATTCAATTTTAATATCTTGAGCCGATGTAGACATTTTATTGTTAATACACTCTATCTACTATGAGTCATACTCATTTCCATTGGTGGCATCATACCTACATCAACCTATACTCTATATTGACATTCATTATTACCATAGGGGGCATCGTACCCTTACACATATTTAGAGATTCATTGATAACTATTATACTTTATTGTACTTATAGGGGAATTATACTCTGCCTTATCTCCTTGACATGTCAATCACACACAAAGATTACTACAACCATGCATCTATTTATCTTACACTGATTATATATTGGGATACTACATTTTCCTACTTGTACTTAGTCACGTGATGATTTTCACACATGTTACATCCATTTCCATATCATTCTATACTAGGACATTTTACCACATTGTGGCACAACTTCATTCCACATCATAAGACTGTATGAGGAAATATTTATTTATCTTTAATATCTCATCTTCATGTCGGGTGCATATAACTATCAATATTTACCTCATGATATTCATTTGAGTGGGTGTATTACATGTCTATCCTGCTACCTAGAGTGGGGCATATTATTTTCCCCATACTATCAATCACCTCATTAAACCTTGAGTCATATTGAACTATCGAGAATTACATGGTGATATTATTTTGTAGTTACATAAATTTATTTATTAAATGCTTTAAAATAATATAAATGACATATATATTACATGATAACACACGATGCACATGATTCTTTATTTTGAGATGAGTGATTTACAGGAATATAAACCAATCCATCACTTCAAAAGAGGGGAATATATCCAATTTTTTTACATCCATATGTTAATTATTTTATATTCAAATAACTTTACAAAGATAAATCAAAATATAGATCAAGGACCATCAAATGTTTACCTCCATGATCAAGAACTAGACTTGATTATCAAAACTTAGTATGAAAGTTACAATATATGAGCATATATTTTATTTTAAGTTGTAGTTACCCACAAGTAGAAATAATGTTTGCATAATATCAGGTGTATTTATTTATATGCTTGTATTTAGTTTATAATTTCATTTTATTATATTTATAATGATTTACTAGGACATTGAATACTTGTTGGAATTACAAGTACACTATATTTCCAGATAGGTACACCGCCAAATCAATAATACATATGCTTTATCCTTCCTTCCATAGGTAAGCAAAATTATGTGCTATAATTATTATTTTACTTTGATGCAAGCATTCATCACACATCCACATACAAAAATTGGGTATTATATATAAACCTAATTCTAGTATAAGGCTTATTATTGAAATGTTTTAGCATTTTTTTGTGCATATGGATAAATGGTTAAAATTAAGGTCTTATTGGTGATTTTATATGTGCTATATTCTTCCCATTTATTATCTTTTTAATCTCATGTTGTTATGTTTATTTTATTTTCTCTTTCCTCTATGTTTTGTTTGTGATTGTAAGCTTCCTATTTTTTTGTCTCCATTCATTCCCTATATTTTCTCTCTGGGATGGAATCAAAAGTGTATTGGTTGTGTCCCTTTTTGTTTTATCAACCCTTATACCATTATTCATCCATTTTAGATGTTTGGATATGTGAATTTTGGTATTATAATTCTTATTTCATGTATTCCTATCGATGATTACATTTAAGCTTACTATGCCATCTACCATGTCTACCAATGATAAGTACATGTAGGAAGAAACCTTGAGAGACAATTTTATTTACTTAACACTTCATTCCACCCTTCTATGTATAGGCTATGAGTTTTTGGGAAAATTTGAGTTTGGCTATCTATTTCCTCATATATCTATAGTTTGGCTAAAATTTCTTGTTTATGACCATTTGGACCCTCATTAGGGTTTTCAATGTCTATTAAAAAATACTTTTGGATATTTTGTGTCATGTTTTATCCTATATAGGTGTCCACTTGGCCTCCATTATCCCTATTGATCATTTATTTACACAATTTTTATGTAACTAATTTATGCTTGATCTATTATCATGTTCTTACTCTATCAGTTTTTAGCTTATGATGTTCACTTGTGCACTCATTATTATTGACATAATCATTCTTCGTGTGATACTTCATGATACCATGGTTTTTCTAAATATAATTTTTAGTCACCATTCATCATGTGCCCCTACCCTTTCTATCTAAGTTGTTACCAACACTGAATTAGAAAGGGATACTTAATTAACTATGTACCACCTACTTTAATTTATGAATCATTAAAATTTCATCCTCAACTATATATGTTTGGATTTTATTTTAGTAGATAACTATAATTATTATGAGAATTATATGAGGGTATCTTGATTGTAACGTGAAACTCTCTTTAAGTTTTATATACTATTAGGATTAATGTATTTGTATGATAGGTTATATTTAATTATGTAATCACTGAGATTTCATTTTGAAATAATATGTTCATTAATTAATCACACTTTGATTTATGAAATAATATGATTTTATTTTCAAGTCCCACTTTTAATTATGAAATTACAAACTTTGCCATGTAAATAATTTTCATTTCTTAAAATAAATAGTTGCTTCACAAATTGCATATTCCTTTCATTGTTTACCTGTATTTATTATGGCTAAATTATTAGACATTTTTACTAGTGTTTATTTCAATACATTAGTGGATATTATATGTTTTTAGCCTAGTTATTATTTATTTAGCCTTTAGTTTGCATAAACCAACAAAATAAATATCATATTTAGTCTCATAACTAATCCATTAGGTTTTAGGTTGTTCTATTTCCATCTATTTGTCAAACCTTTATTAAATATTTGGAATATTTTAGCTACTTATCTTACTCTCTAGATATCTCATTATGGAACATCAGGTGGCAACCCTCGAAACTAGGCCATTGTTAAACATATTATCAGGATGGGTTACTAATCACCCACTCAAGTGTTGAGGATGTCATATAATATTTCAAGAAATTCAAGATGTGGTAGATTTTTATGGATGTAATCAATACCCCCAATAGTTATTTGTGTTCCCTTTTAGCCCCTTGGAATTTATATGCTGGGGCTCTCGACTTTGTTAATTAGTTCAAGCTTTATTTTTTTAATGGTCATCATTTATTCATCACTGCCATCGAATAATTTACTAAGGGGTTGAATCCATGTAACTTATTAGCATGAGTGGATGCACAATCTCAAATTTTATCCTAAATTATCTTATATACTAATTTGGGGTGATGTTAGTAATCAAGGTTAATAATGGCCTAGGATTTGAGACCCTTGAGATGTGTGAACTAGCCAACAAGTTTGGTTTCAAGTTGTATTTATCTTTAATATATTACCCCTATGTTAATGGTTAGGTTTAATCTCCTAATAATAATCTTAAGAATATTATCCCTTAAATTATTTTTGAGTCTATAAGAAATAGACATATAATGTTGTATCCCACTTTTTACGTATATCAGACCAATTTTTTTACTACCATGAGGGAAAAACCATACTCTCTAGTGTCTAAATCTAAGGAAATTCTTCCTCTCAAGGTTTTTATGCATTTTAAAGAAGAATGTGTTTCTTTATTATCTAAGTTAGAGTAGTTGGAATATTGTCATATAGATTCTTTGGAGCACAACCGTGCTAATTAGAGATGCCAACGTTATTTGTTTGAGAAGAAGATATGACCTCATCCTTTTCACATTAGTGACATGGTAATTATCTGTGAAAATGAGTATCACAAGACATGAAAATTGGTGTTCAATTTTTTTGGTCCTTTTGTGATAATTGAGAGCTTAGATGATAGTGCATACTATCTCTCCACCCTTGATGGTGATGTGATTTAACACCATATCAATGGGTAAAGCCTTAAGATGTTTCACATATGAAGGCCCTTTTAGGGGCCTATTCTAGGAGACTCACCCATGGTGGTACAATGGATCTATCCTCTCTCATTCATAAATACCTATATTCTATATGTGTGTGTGGGTGAATACAAGTTATTATTAACATTTTATATGTTAGTCACATGCACTTAAAATTGTAAAACCTTAAAATTATATAAAACACATAAAATAATACACATGTAATTACAATAAGAAATATATATATATATATATATATATATATATATATATATATATATATATATATATATATATATATATATATATATATCATCTCAATATAATGTATTATTCCTATAGGTACATCACATGTATTTATATGATCTTGAGCTTGTAGGCCCCATAAAATTCACACGTAGCTAAATACTCAAAATCTAGGTTAAACAATGACCTAGTTTTTATTTATGATACTCTCAAGTGAGAGTCAGTCACCTTGTGCTGGGGGTGATCATGACTACTCCCTCACTCTCTCTATAGATTTATATCCTTGGATCTATCTACCTAGCACATATAGATGGTCATGCAGTAGTTTTATGTCCTCATGCCTCACCATACCTACTAATTGTCACAATTATAATGGCTTATGTGCCTATATCTCTACTATCATTTAGATCGAGGTGTTTACTAGATATGCCCTACTAGATATCTAATATTAATTGGTATGTGTTTTTGCATATATAGGTGCATCAAGAAGTGGAACCTCTTATTATTTTAGCTCATTTTTCCTACAATCTTAAAAGAGTTTTGTTTGGATCACTCTCACCTAAGGACCTATCCATGATGGAATTTTACCTGCACACATTAAGTGAAATATGTTTGTCACATATAACCTCTATTACTAGGCTAGAAAGGTAGCATTATTATGTTTCCACTTTATTTTTACTTACTCCTTACATTGGGAATACAAGAGGTGGTCACATTACAATGGTCTATGATCAATAACTTGTATCTTGGTGGTGTTTTGATGCACATATTTATGGCATGACTAGTCTCTATAGTTTATCTTGAGGGCCATACCTATCTAGGCTATGTGGCAAGCCTACCTACTATTTTTCAACTTGTCCCTTGGGATCCTACCTTGATGAGTTGTATTTAGCCTACTCTCTACCTCAAGGCCACTAGCCTTGAATCTATTTATATCACCTATGGCCCATGTAGTTGTGTAGCACCTAGTAGTGGCTCTAATAGATCATCCCCTTCCCAAATAGCTATGATGTATGGGTCCTAGATGTATGTAGCCTTTAATATACACCTAAATTAAGTTGTATGGGTTAGGCATCTACCTCTCCATCTTGATGGCTAAGTGGCATTTTCTAGTATAATTGTATATATATCCATGTTGATCAATGATTTTAATAGGTACAAGGGAAGTATCTCATACACCCACACTGATAGGAATATGGTGAAAGTACTTGGTCTAGATAATAGTACCTCATACACACATCTTTGATCTTTGACATTTGACATCCTGTAAATTTAACCTGTGTATTTATATTGGGATATATAGATTTCTCTAAGATTACTAATTAATTTTTTTAGATGTGTATATGTATTTTGAATAATCTTCCAAGAGAGTGAGAGATGATCGAATGTCTTGTTATGTGTTTTGAAGATCTTTAATAACCTTATGGATGGTTTATATATATAGGTAACTCTTAATTAATTCCACACTACCATCAACCCATGAAATGTGTCTAGATCACCATGATGAAGACTTCCCAATTTGAAAAATAATCATTGAGGGCCCTTAGACAATGTTGGTAGAGGGACACTTATAGTAGCCAATACTTTCCATGTTTACTAGTGAAAATAAGGATTTGAGGTATGGATAAGGTATATCTAGGATTATAAAGGTGTTCTTGTATAAACCAAGCTAAATATTGAATAAATATGTTTAGAGAATAAAGGTGGATAAGATAGTGGATGGGTAAACTAAAGGGAAGCTATGCTCAAGAGTCAAAAATATGTACATTGTCCAAGTATGTCAAATTGATGTTTCCAAAGTACTAAATACCAAATTTAGGTGTCTACAGATTCCCTCAATTTAATATAGTATTTAAAATCATTAATTAAAAGGATAAAATAAATAAATTTGATACCTATGATAAACATACACGGTGTTGACAAGTTTAGTTAAAATATACCATTTTCTCCATGGTAAACCTACAAGAAACATGTGTAAATCAAGGTCCTCCCATGATAAGTGATATGAAATATTTTAGAAAATTGAAATAATTTGAAATTGAAAGGCTAAGGAATGAATACACTTGATGGTATGCAAATAAAGTTTCCACTTAATGAATTTGACTAGAGAATACCACAAGGTGAACATGCCTTAGGGAGATGCAAATGCCAAAATTATGAGCTGAGGAAAGTGAATTCGTCAACTTCCATTGGAGAAAGTAGCGGTAGAAGTTGGGAGATGTAGTAAACTTAATCATACTTCCTCAAATATCAAAATAACACTTTTGTGGAACCTTGAAATTAGGTTCATATATAAAAATGGAACCTAAATTAGGTTCAAATACAAAAATAGAACCTTGATTCAGGGTTGTATGTAAATAAGGATCAATCATTATAGATGGATATATACCCAAATTGCTCATGTAGTACCGTCATTCCCCACCGATCCTTTATATAAAAAATATAAAAATGTTTGCATAAATAAATTGCATGCCTCATATGACCAATTTATCTCTCAAATAAATACATAATATCAAAATATGTCTCGAAATGTGATATAATTTCTCAATTTCTCCTCAAATCTTGTGAATGTCTCAATTTGCTCAATCTGACCCATAAAAATCATATAATATGTCTCTAAATGTGAAATGTTCTATCTAACTTGGCCTTGATATTTGGACCAAGCCCATTGTATGCCTCTATTTTGATATGAGGTATGAAACATATGAATCACTCATATCAAATGAAAGAGATATGCACATCATGTGTTATATAGAAAAACTATAATCATGTAAATTACATATACAAAAATGATAAGATATTTCCTTGTATAATAATTTTGATCATTGTAATCACACATGAAAAATGTAATCCAAGGATAGTGCAATCATTTATTAGTCCCACACAATATATAGTCATGATAATTAATCTAAAAACACATGTCAATGTTAGCTAGATATATCAATAAAGCACACATTAATTAGAATCACAATAAATACATTATATAAATCATGGTAACACTAATAGAAATTGATAGTACATAATAGATATGTGCATGTTATAAATCACAACATTGAGAACATAGTAATATTAAATTATCCCTTATTTGAAAAATCACACATGGACATAACATTATAGTGAATAATCCATAAACATGAGCATCATGATCAAGAAGCACACAAGCATACAATAAATGATATGAATCTAACATGATATGGAGATGATATGGACTGGAGGATACTCTAACACAACTGACACACAACATGATAGAACATAATCAATGTACTTGTAAAACATAAACGAAGTAGTATAGAACATGAGTAATGCCACAATCATTATCAATAAATAAGCACATAATTAGTTAATGTCATCATCTAGTATATAAAATTATAATATCCATAGAAAATATCATTTTAAAAGGTATGAACAAGATTAAGTAATGTTTAAATAATAAGTAGTTCAATATGTTCAATGGAATAAAACAAAAATATATAACCTTAAAAACTCTAAGATGCCTCTAGCATGGGCATGCCTCCAATGTAGAAGGTTTCCCATGGGCATGTCCAATGTCATGCATCTATATGTCCATGTATCATATATAACATGTATGTCTTTCATCCAACTCATGTATACTGTGGAAAGAATGTGCCTAGAAAATAGATATGTAACTCATCATGTATATGATAAATGACATTAAACAATTACGTGTACCATCAAAGCAAGTTCTGCATAGGTCCTAGTTTTTATTTCTAAATATTTTGAATATTTAAATGTTTTTTACATTTTTTATTTGTAACATTAATGCAAGTGTATAATATTCATAGGATTTTTCAAAGGTTTTCCTTCAACTATAACTAAGCGATAGGCCCCTGTGCTAGGATTTTCTATAATAATGAATGGTCTTAGCAAATTAGGTTTGAATTTAGTTTTATTTATTTATTTACATGAGTGTTATTTTTATTTTATTCTAGTATCAAGTTTACAATTTCAAATTTTTGTGCTTGAATATTCTTGTTATATGATTTTTAATGCAATTTTGGTAAACTCATAAATGTTTGAGAGTGTGGATATGTGTTTGATCCAAAATTTATAATTTATGCACACTTATCCTAATTTAAAGTTCTCTTTAATTAGGTTTATAGGATATTACAGAAAGATAATATCTCAAGTTCTAAGTGTAGTACAACTTCATTTACATAAATGAGGGAAT
The DNA here is from genome assembly GCA_037957365.1 of Torreya grandis. Classification (NCBI taxonomy): domain Eukaryota; kingdom Viridiplantae; phylum Streptophyta; class Pinopsida; order Cupressales; family Taxaceae; genus Torreya; species Torreya grandis. The sequence goes on from JARHVA010000195.1 coordinate 2,547,339, forward strand.
AAGGAGTGGACCTCATAGGTGTGCAGACACTTGTGCACTAGGCCCATAGGAAACAAATTATTTATTTGTGCCAATATTTTCCATGTTTTGGAACTATTATACTTAAGAACTTAACAATTATTTTATTTGTTGCCTTTGCTTACCCATTTCCTTTTAATAATAAGGGGTACAAAATGTGTGTTGGATTTTATATTTAGTGGAAAAAATTTAATTGTTTTATTTTTGTAGGATAACATATTATTAGTAATGATGGTTGAAGTGATCCTAAATCATCAAATGATATTAGTCATTATAGAATATACATATGTCCTCTGGGTAAATGTACAAAGTTGGGGGATAAAAAGTGGCCTACCCATGGACATAATTTTCCTAAAATTTTAGGAATATGAACTTTCATAGATAATTTGAGATATCTACACTCCAAATTTGAAGATGGTGTAAGAAAATGAAATTTAGAATTTTGATTCTAGTTTCTAAAAAAATATTTTTAAAAATTAATGGCTAAGCATAACTAGTCAAACATCTAAAATTTGAATAGGAACTCCTATTTTTTTAGAAAACATAGTAGATAGATGGCCGTGCTACGCACCATTTTTTGAGCAATGTTTAATATTATTTGTAAACCTTTGAAAATTTTTTAGATAAGATATTCTAGTTTGTGACCTATATTTTTTTAATGAATAGTTTTTTTATGAATTTTTCAAGTAAATAGATCCTGAAAACTGACAAAAAAATGGATAGTCATTCGTGTAGCATGCCTAACTACCTCAAAAAAATGAAATTCAATTTTTTTTGAATGTGTGTAGAATTAGGCCTAGTTTGTGACAATATAACTTTTTTTTCACTTGGATAAATGAAAGACAAATTACATGAACATGTATAGGCATGTATGTTTGCGACATGTAGTGGCCTAAAAAGGTATAGTTATAAATCAACATAGTTTGAAACCTTAAATTAGTCCAAAAATTATAAAAATCATATTTTTGGAAAGAGGAGAGTGTGGTCATCATGATGGTATTAAGTTATTGAATTTTCACATTGAAATTCTTAGTGTATTTGGAAATAATTTTTTTTAAAAAAAAAAAAAAAAATCATAACTGTCAAACTCAGCTACACACTAAGAGTCCAAGCCTTTGGCTTGGGAATCCAAGTCATTGTTGAGCCAAAAAGCATGGGAATTGAATTAAAATTCAACTAGTGTGATCACATTAATAACAAGATTTCATTATTAGCTACTTTAGTAACATGATCATGTTAAATAATAACATGATTGAATTATATATTCTCAACACCCTAAAACATGAATTTACATTTTGAGCACTAAAGAAGCCATTACGCTTAGTAGTCTTAAGATCAAATTTTGGTTGATTAAGATTGTTGTTTAGGACCAATTTTATTTTCAAGATTTGATAGAATTGAATGATAATTGGAGATGTATTAACCTATGAATCAATTTATTGTTCATTTGACATGAATCTAATCTTATTTAAAATGCAGATAGTCCTAGTTCATCCTAAATAGGGTCAAGAAGTTAAAAGTTAGTTTTTGGTGATCCATTGATCCAAATCACTCATAATTTGGTAGATTTGATTTAGATTTCATTTTTACATGATTAAATAAATTATATTATCCAAAAATCAATTAGAGTACAAGGATCCTCTGACTGAGTACTAACAGACCTAGAGTATTAGGTTTGAAAAGAGTTCAGTGATATTATAAATGTTTAAGGATTAGTTATTTGAAAGTTGGTATTTAAAAAGGAATTTATAGTCTTCATAAGATTCAAATGGTGTTTTGGAACAACAAAAAATAAATCAAGGGTCATTGTAGTTTGTGTCAAGAGTGTACACAGTCCTAAAATAGGTTGAATTTGGTTGAACAGGACTACATTAGTTTTTGTGGATAATTGGTGATTTTTGGAACTTGTAAAAAACTTTGTACTATTATTTGAGTCTTTGATGAGATTGTTTGAGTTAGTAAGTGGAGTTCTATAAGTATTTATTGTCAATGTATATCAGTGTGTTAGTACCCTATTTTGGAGATATAAAAAGTTATCTTTTATCAAATTCAGAGATGTCAACAACATACATGCCTTACGATATAATATATTTTACAATGATATGTCATAAAATGCATTTTTTAAACATAGGGCCAAAACTTAGACTTTGGAGTACCAATATAACTATGAATTTGAAGTAAATTAGGGCTATTTCAAGCCCCTTCAACCTAATTATATGACTATAAAATGTGATTTAGGGGTTTATTAGCTCCAATTTTATTAGCTCAGTTGAAGCAAAGAAACATAATTTATTTATATGCAAGTTATACATGTATAGAATGTGGTTTACGTTATACATTTATCCAAGTTATATGCAAGTTATTTATATGCAAGTTATACATGTATAGAATGTATAAATCATTTATTAACCTAAACCTTAAATCATTAACTAATAAATGAAAATGTTGATTAGTTTAAACGTGGAGGTAATTAGGGTTAAGATGAGCCATGTGAACATATATCAAATTATGTATTCAATGTGACTTGGAGTGAAATTAACCCTAATGCCATGCCATATATAATTAAACAAAGAGTTTATTCATTTAATCCAAGAGGAATTTGAGGCCAATTTGAACCCCTTAAAGAGCAAGATATGATTTGGGGCAAAATTAAAAGTTTGATTCTATCATGAATTAATCCAATTAGTTAAATTTTGCAATTAGGGGCATGATTTGGACAAAATTTATCCCCTAAACCAAATTTATGGATAAATCAATTATATAGTTAATGTATGCAACATGTATGGCTTAAATTAACCTACTTTTATTAGAAATGCAAACATGTTCAGGTACTTATCATAAATAAGTGAACAAGCATCTCACATTTTCTTCAATTACCTTAGTGATTGGACCCTATATTTGATATATTAAACCCTAAACCTTGTACCATTTAAATTAAATCCTAAACCCTATACCATTTACCTCAAACCCTAATCCATAAGCCCTAAACCCTAAACCCTTTAAATTGTAGACCCTAAACCAATAAATTCATCCCTAATTAACATCCTTTTTATATAGTAAGAATTAGGTTCACATGTATGAACTTGGTCAAAATTGCATCACTCATTACCACAATTGACTTCATAGGATCAATCTGTGATGATGTGGGGGATAATTGATCCAAAATTCACATTATTTAATCATAGATCTAGGTTCAAGGAGCTCAAATTACCCCAATCATCAGCATGATTGTACCTTATATACCATTAAATCTATATCCTAAGCCCTAATCCCTATAGTTCTTAATCCCTAAACTCTAAACCATAAATATAAACTCTTTAAACATTTAACCAATCATTTTATCCCAAATTAACATCATTTAGACTATGAATTAAGTTCAAGGGCTCAATTTTACCTAAATTACATGACTGATTACCCCATTTGACTAATTCACTCAATCTACATGATGATATGGGGTATAATGACAACCCAAAAACACATTCTATAGTCACAAATGGGTCTAAGTGATTCAAATTATCCTCAATTATCTTTGTAATTTACCATGTGTACCCTAAACCATATATTTATTAAAACCTAAGACTTAATCCCTAATCCCTAAACACTATACCCTAAATTTTAAACCATAAACTTTCCCTATTTAATAATTTATTTAGTCCTAATTAACATCCTTTGTAGTAAGAATTAGGTTTGAACATGGCATAGAACAATTAGACATTATATATAGGTCCTTAAACCTATAACCTATGCCCTAATCCCTAATCCCTAAAACATAAATTATAATCACTATGCTCTAATGCCCACTACATACCACATACATACATGCCTTACGATAGAATTGATTTTATCACAAGATCTCATAAAATGATCTTTTTAAACCTATGGACAAAACTTAGCCTTTGGAGTACTAATCTAGCTGTGCATCTAAAGTAAATTGGGGCTTTTTCAAGCCCCTCCAACCTAATTAAAAAAAGAGGAGGCTAGTTGATTATTTTAATTGAGGAGGCATTTGAGACCATTTTGAACCCCTTCAAGAGAAAGATATGATTTGGGGCAAATTCAAAAGATCAATTCCATCATGAATTTATCCAATTAGTCAATTTGTGAAATTAGGGGCATGATCTAGGCAAAATTGTTCCCCTAAACCAAATTTATGGCTCAATCAATTGTATAACATGTATGCAATATGTACATGGCATAATTGACCCTAATTTTATTAGAAATACAAATATTAAGGTAATTATCATAAATAGGTGAACAAGAAGCTCAAATTTTCTTCAATTACCTTAGTGATTGGACCCTATATCTAATATCTTAAACCATAAACCTTATACCATTTAAATTTAACCCTAAACCCTATACCATTTACATTAAAACCTAAACCATGAGACCTAAACCCCAAACCCTTTAAATTATAGACCCTAAACCAATAAATTTAGCCCCAATTAAATTCCTTTAATAATAATAATAATAATAATAATAATAATAATAATAATAATAATAATAATAATTAGGTTCACAGGGATGAACTTGGTCAAAATTGCATCACTTATTAAACCATAATTGACTTAATTGGCTCAATCTATGATAATGTGGGGGATAATTGAGCTCAAAATCATATTATTTACTGATAGATATAGGTTTAAAGAGCTCAAATTTGCCCCAATTGCCTTCATTATTGTAACTTTTATACCTTAAAACTTATACCCTAATCCCTAATCCTTAAAGTTCTTAATCCCTAAAATCTAAACCATAAATATAAACTCTTTAAATCTTAAACCAGTCATTTTATCCCAAGTTAAAATCATTTAGGCTAATAATTAAGTTCACATGGTTTATTTTGGCCAAAATCACATGACTGATTACCCCATTTGACTAATTCACTAAATCTGCACGATGACATCTAGGGTATAATGACAACCCCAAAACACATTCTATAGTCACAAATGGGTCAAAGTGATTCAAATTTTCCTCAATTATATTTGTGATTGAACTTGTGTACCCTAAATCATATATACATTAAAACCTAAGCCCTAATCCCTAAGCCCTAAACACTATACCCTAAAATGTAAACCATAAGCTTTTCATATTTACCAATTATTTAGTCATAATTAACATCCTTTGTAGGAAGAATCAATTTCACATGGCATAGAGTGATTAGAAATTATATATAGGTACTTAAACCTAAACCCTAATCCTTAATCCATAAAACATAAATTGTAATCCCTATGCCCTAATTACCTCTACATGTCACAAATATAGATGCCTTACGATATAACTAATTTTATCATGAGATGTCATAAAATGCATTTTTAAACTTATGGACAAAACATAACCTTCAAAGTACCGATCTAGTTGTGCATATAAAGTAAATTGGGGCTCTTTCAAGCCCCTTCAGCGTAATTGCATGACTATAAAATGTGATTTGTGGGTTGATCAACTCTAATTTGCCCCAATCACCATCAAGATTGTACCTTATAAACCCTAAAACCTATACCCCAAACCCTAATGCATAAAGTTATTAATCCTTAAACTCTAAACCATAAATATTAAATATTTAAACCTATAACCAATCATTTTATCCCAAATTAACATCATTTAGACTAAGAATTATCTTTGTGATTGACCCTGTGTACCCTAAACCTAAGCCCTAAACACTATACCCTAAATTGTAAACCAAAAACTTTCCCTATTTACCAATAAATTTGGTCCAAATTAACATCCTTTGTAGTAAAAATTAGGTTCAAACATGTCATAGAGAGATTAGACCTTATATACACCCTTAAACCTAAACCCTACATGCCATAATCCCTAATCCCTAAACCCTAAAACTTAAATTGTAATCCCTAATCCCTAAAACCTATGCACTAATTCTTTAATCCATAATCCCTAATCCCTAATTTATATTAAGTATAATGTGATTGCATTATTTAATAATATAATCATGTTATTATTAATATATACAACACTCGATTCTCAATGTCAATTTCTAACCCCAACCAATTATTAAAAATAATGCGATCACGTTATTACATAACATGATCACATTATTATTAATATACACTTCTCAATATGTTGGATAAAGTAGAACCTTCTATAATAAATAACATGATCACATTATGTAATAATATGATTGCATTATTATTATTATTATTATTATTATTATTATTATTATTATTATTGACTAAGCCTAGTTTTCAACATCTATTTTAACCCAAATTAAGAATTCTATCACCACAAACATTCTCTGTATAAATATATGGGATATACATACCTATGTACTTGTCCAACCTTTGAAAAGTTGATAATTGTCCTTGATGGGTGACATATCTTGTTAGACGAAGAGGAATATGTTGAAGAGCAAAACACTAGAGGAATTATAAGATTTGATAGAGAAACATAAGATATGAATGCAAAAAATTCATGGTAGACAAGGTACAAACCCTAATTTGATGAACCAAATGCCATAGATAATGATCTAATTGAAAACAATGAATTAAAAAATGATGAATTTGACCATAATGAATTGAATAATGATGAAATTGATCATAATAAAATGAATAATAATGAAATAGATAATGTTAGAAGTATACATTCAAAGTTCTAAGTATTTTATTTTTTTGATGATGAGTACACATACACCATTGATTTAACTTATATTTACCATGGTCATGACACTTGGTAATTGCACATTTGTCTTCTATATTCGCTGACTTGTTGACTTCTAACTTGTTGTTGATATGTTTTTACATGATAGATCATGCAACATCAATTTACTTGGACCCATTGGCTTTGTTAGTCACCATGTGTTGTTAGATATTAATATGGGAACATGAGATCTTCCACTTGTTAATTTCATGTTTATCCTTGGAAAATTTGAATTTAAATGAATATTTGCCATAACTTTAACTTGATGTCCCTATGCACGTCCCACTCTGCTAGTTTAACTTTAGAAGTTTATATCTTGAGATAGAGAACTCATCAAGATACAAAATTTGTAAAGGATGTTTATGGGACTAAAATAATCATGTTCATATGATATTTTTCCTAAGAGGATTTATAATCATACTTATAAAATTCACAATCGAGATGACTAGTCTATTTTTTCATGACATTTGAGATGGTCTGGCTCTTTAAAGCTTGATTTTTATATATTTTGATCATTTATGGGTTAGTAACTCTATTAAAATTTTGTATCTAAGTATAATATTTTTATGTGGGATAAAATTGGCCAACATATTTGGCAACTCAAAGGGAAGGATGCTTGTTATGCTTGAGAACCCAGACTAGTTGCCTTGTCTGATCCATTGGGCATGGAGTCACAAGTATTTGCTCTTAGATAACATGAAATGATTCAAGGATACCCATATATATAAATTACTCTTGAATAAATAATAAAAACAAGAAAAAAAAATAAACAAAGTGCTTAGGGCACTTTGGAAAAGGAAACACACAACATGAAAAGAATGTGCACAAGGAACTTAAAGGAAAACAAGAAAACTATTATAATATGTATAGGGATTTAAATTAAAAGTATTTTACTCTTAGATAAAATGGAAAATATTTAACATCACTCACTTTTAGTGAACTAGGATGGAAAAAACCTTGATCTTGAGAGCTTATGATAGGTGAGCTAAGATGCTTGATTGTTGATTCTTTTATCATGCTCTCAAGAGGATGAAATGGGAAAAACATGTCTCCAATGCAGACATATTGATCCATTTATTCAAGGATTAATCCACAATGGAATATAGGATAACCTTCAACCTCCTCATCTGATGGATCCTTTAAATATGAAGGTTGACTATTTAGGCTTAGGTAAAAAAGATCTAAGTCATCCCAAAAGGTAACTTCCTCTTGGTCATCTAGGACAATGCCAAATTTAACACCATACTTATTTTTATCACTTTGAAAGGATACATATGGTAGTTCATCAACCCATCCAAGGTTTAAAATGTCATGTTCTTGTGGCTCTAGATCTTACCATTCTTCTTCATTCTTGAAGTCATCAGTACTACCTTCAATAGACAATTCATCTAGAGACTGGTCATATTATTCAACCTAATTTTCAAGCCAATTTTTATGCTCTAGAGGAGGCATAGGTTGGTTTAGAACCTTTATTTGGTCCATGAAGTCATGGTACAACTGTTACCATACTTCATCCTAAACCTCCTTTTTCTTTATTTCTTCCTCATCATCATCCTTACCCATACCAAATGGAAGTTATTGGAATAAATCAAGATCCCCTTTGCTCTTAGTTTCATCCTAAATACACCTCATTTTAAATATGAAGGCATTAGTATTACCTTTAGGATCTAATTCATTAGTTTTAAATCCATGCTATAATTGTTGGTCAAAACCTGATTTCTCCTCCTATAAATGGAGTGGGATGCCTATCATGATCTCTTCATCATAGAAACTTGTGTTGTCTTATTTAGGTTCACATATGCTTACAATTTCCTCCTCTATTATTTGAAAAATAGGCTCTTTATCCAAGAGGGAGATGGTGGGAGGGTGAATAAATTCACCTTACTTGTAGCTTAGGAGAGTATCCTTCCAGCTAGGGACTTTGAAGGTTCTCTTTGGTGGATCTTGGGAGAGGGAGATAGAGTCATGGAAATTTTGTATGGAAAGTTCATTGAGCTGAGCTAACACCTTTTTTTATTGAAATGGTTCTTAGACTACCTTAGCTATCACTTCTTCTCTCTTCTGTATGGCCTCCTTGATTGATTTCCATGAGGGGAAATCATAAGGCTTGGCCACCTTCTCCTTTTCTTGAATGGGTGTGGGAGAGGGTGGTTCCACAAGAGAGGGTATGACATAGTCAAGTTCATTGGCATAGGAGAAGATCCAAGATGGGATGGCTTCTTGTTCCTCAGTTGAATGGTTTTCATCGACTTGTTTGGCTCTTGATGAGGATGAGACTTGACAAGGTGGACTAGGGGTTTAGGTTTGAGTATAAAAAGGAGTAGGAAAGGGAAATTGGGTTCTAAGGTTGGATTTTCTCATTCCTAAGATAAATTGATAGTTATTTTATTTTTTGGCTTGGTCTTCCCTAACCAATCTTTCTTCCTAAAACCTCAACTCCTGCTCCTAAACATAAACTTGGTGTTTAAGATTATGTTATTACCTATAGTACTCTTCTTTCCTATGAACCTCTCTTAATTATTTTTCAAGATCAATCTATATCTCCCTAAGGCTCTTTTATGATTGACTAAATAGAGGCAAATTCATACAAGGCCGATACATTGAATCATAAGGGCCACTTGGAGTGAAGCTATGAACATTGCTAACTTGATATGAAGGATAAGGAATGAAATAACATCGATTTTGATTAAATGGGTGATGATACATACTAAATAATGGAGATTATGCACCTATGCTATTCATACCAACTGATGTTCATAGTGGATTCACCATTGGTGTTTGTAAATGTGCAAATAAAGGCTGGTTACATTAAAAGGCAATACCAAGAACCTTTTAGTGAGATGAAAAATGAATTAAAGTCCTATTGATCATGCCATAAAGTGTTATGATGTGAGATTTCACCCTTTTGAAGGAGTTATTTAGGCTCCTCCACTCCTAGTCATAATATGGGAACAACCTTAGGCTGTGGGTATCCTATAATAGGGTTGAACCTTAAGAGAAGGTCAAATTTATCTTGATGGATCACCTAAACTAATCATACTACTGAGAAAAGGGTCAAAAAAGGGAAAAAAAGGCTCCTAATAAAGTTAAAAAGGTGATGCATTGAATAAAAATGGAAGATTTTCATAATCTTGAACCCACACTAAATCAACACAAGATAATGCTAGCTCACACAACCTCAAAGACTAGTTGATTGCATAAGTGTTTCATAGACTAGGTTTAGGCAGAACACTAGTCCAGACCTACAATAGCTTGAAAACACCTTAAAAGAGTCCAGAAAGAAGGACAATGGTGTGGAATATTCTCCTTCATAATGCCATCATGCACAAGATTTATAAACACTAGTTACAGGAAAGAGATAGGTAAAGAAAGTCTTTTATTACATCAAGAGATAGTTCTTATAAATTATTGATAGGATTTAGCCTAATCAAGATGAGCATATTTTTCAATAACTCAGAGAGTCCCCTACTCTCCAAAATCAAAGAGTCCTTATGAGAATCTAAAAGTTGAGAGAGAAAGAGATCTATAAATGAGAAATAATGGGGTGATATAGGAGAAAGGGAAAGAAAAGAGGAAGCATGCGTATAAAAATTAATCGATGAGATATCTTCATATTTATTGAAATCTCCATCACATTTTAATCCAATCAAGACTAGCCCTTCACCAACAAGTTAACCTGAATTTGATCCCATTAGTCTTCAAGCTCTTCTCATTGGTGAAGAAATACACTAGAAGACAAGAATCTATTTTGAAGATGATGGGTCACGATTAAGTCTAGTGGAGAAAATATCTTTACAATTCTAAATAATATTAAATGCTCTGACTACTTCTCTAACCACTAGATCTATTTGCCTTGATCTTTTATGACACTTCCCATTTGCTTTTGATGTAAGGACAAAGCCCTCATATCTTGAATCTGGAAAGAGCCATGCCATGTCTACTTTGGGTGGCTATTTGTCATAGTTATCGTTTTGTCGAAGGATGAGACACTCCACCATATCTCATTTATGTCTACATATGCTCCAACTTGAATATGGATCTTTACTATAGATTGAAAACCAATCCAATTTATTGGTTTTCATATAGTCATTATATCGATGAAGATCTATAGATTGCATAACTTTATTCTAGACTATATTAGGTTTAAAAAAACCTATCATGTCTATGAACTTTAATGGTAATAGAGCCTCATTATTGATAACCTTATAGTATGACTGCATCTGCTTGTGACATTCAATCGAGCTCTAATGGTGGCATAACTCTTTGAAGCATTTACTCTTGGTTTGACTTAAACCATATTTGAATTCTACTTGAAATATTCTATCTTCAAATTTTAGTATTAGCCACTGATCTTGATCTAGGATTTTGAGATTAAGACACTTGGAAATTGCAAATTTGTCCTCAAGATATGATGTCAATTTTATCTACTCCTACACTTGCACCATGTATCGACCTCATGTTTAATCTGAGCTTATTGACCTTTGACCCTATATGTGCCATCGATATACTTTAAATAGATTACATGTGAACCATTAAGTTACTTGATAATTATCATAGTCATGACACTTGGAAACTATACATTTATATTCAAGATTCACTGACCTTTTGACTTCTCATTTGCTATTGATTTGATTTTACATGATGGATCATGCACCATTGATCTGTTTGGACCCACTAGCTTTATCAGTTATTGTACATTGTTAGATATTTGTATAGTCACCCAAGATATTTTCACTTGTCAACCATGCATTCATCTTTGGAAAATTTGAATTCAAATGGCTATTTTTCATAGCTTTAACTTGACATCCCCACACACATCTTACTATATTGATTCAACTTTGGAAGCTTATATCTTGAGATAGAGAACTCATCAAGATACAAAATTTGTAGAGGATGTTTATGGGACCAAAATCATCATGTCTATATGATATTTTGGCCTAATAAGCTTTCTAAGCATACTTATAAAATTCAAAATCAAGCTGACCAGTCTATTTCTTCATGATGTTTGAGATGGTCTGGCTCTTTAAAGCTTGTTTTTGCCATCTTTTGATCATTTATGGGTCATGAACTCTACTCAACCTCTCTATCTAGGAAAAATCTGAGCATGTGGGCCAAAATTATCTAATAGGCCTAAAATCATGCACCCAAGATTGTAATACTGCCTGACATATACTTACAACTTGTACAGTAAGTGATAAAATAGGGAAAAATGAATGGTTTAAAAAACAAGCTGAACACTTAATATAAATAGAAAAATAATAATGAAAGAAATTGAAAGATGTGAAAGACTTAATTAACCTAATACCTATGAGATTTGGGCATTCTTTGGTAGACTTTCATGAAAGGACAAGGCTATAGCCAATATTCTCAAAGAGTTATTTACTCAAGTTTAGAAAGGCAATACAAGAGTTTCACCTAATGCAAGAGATGTTTTGAAAAGAAGAGTTGGTTCTCATAACCATGAACTGCATCCAAAATATTTATTAGATATGACTCAAACACAATTGTAATCTAAATTTTTGTAAAAATATCGACAAATTTCTATTTGTCAAAGATATTTTGAGATGGCCAAACATTTTAATGTATAAATAAATCACACATGCACCACTTCTTGTTATAAGCAACATGTTTAATTTTCAGTGCATTATGATACTTATCACCATATTTATTGTAATTTACATAATAAAAACATTTTTTAGGAGTGTGGCATTTAATTTACACCAAAATTAGCTAGGGAATTTATTCCAACTATATTTTGTAAAAGACTGGATGGACAATTATTTTATAACAAATCGTGTTTAAATGAAAATTGTAGTGTTTGTGGTGGATTGCCAAAATTAAAAAAATGTGTCCATAAGGAGATTACAAGTGCAATTGGATAGGAATTAGTTGGTTTAAGCAAATATAAATCAATGACTTATCAAGTAAAATATAACAAATAATCTAAAAGGTGTGAGCTTGTTACCAAAAAAGATACATGTTTCCTAATTTTTTGTAAAATTTAGGAAAAGATTGTTTATGAGTATGCAAAGCACACACACAGGGATAGATGGTTGGATGAACATTTCAAGATAATCAATGATACATTCCCACTTGGTTATATTGTTTTAAAAGTTGATTTTTCTAAAAATTACACATTCAAAACCCAATTGGAAGTTTAAGCCTAATATTAAAAATCATCATAAGTTTCCATATTCATGAATGTACCTTATATTACATAACAATAATGAAAAATATTAAGGGAGTACCATTTCTATATCAACAATGATTGATCACATTGCTCAGAGTATGTGCAAAGTTGTTTTTAGAAGTTTTATGAATAGTTTAGTTAGAGGAACATTACTTTCAATCAACATTACATTTGGTCAGACAATTACACATCTCAATTTAAAAAAAGCATAAATGTTTTATTGGTTGAGTAGGATGCACATTAACATTGGTGTGGAACACATTTGGAACTTCACTGAGGCTAGCCATGGAAAAGGGGAGCATAATGGTGTTGGGAGCATATGTAAAAAGAGATATTGCATGGGAAGAGTTAAAATTTGAAGAGGGTGTTCATTTGACAAATGCAAAAACTATGGTTAAATGGTGTAATGAGAACATGTATCATGGTGCTCATCCAAATTCTACTATTTATAGATTTTTTTGGTTAATGGAGGAATAATACTTGGAAAAGTTTGAGGATTGTATGACAAATGGGTTCAAGTGACCTCCACTCATTTCTTAGATCAAATGCAAGTTCTTGGACTATTCATATGAGACACTTGTCATGTTTCTATTCTGCATGCATGGACTATGTTTGGAATGAGTGTGAGTCACAAGAGTGGGTGGATGATTGGAGTTCCAAACCTCTAATTCTAATTAACACATATCAGGTTCCAACAACATTTCAACTTATAAATATGAAATCATTAGATGACTTTGACCATGTATCAGATCTAGTGTAGCCAGGTAGAATATTTTTCATTATTTACAATTTATTCTCATTATATATCTTCATATTGTTACTAAAAATGGTTTTTTGTGATACATGGAATTTTTTAGCAGTTATTGAAGATGAGGATAATGAAGAGGGTGCTGATTACTACTTGTGTTGGTGTGTATAGAGAAAGAAAAAATTGACTTACCCAGTTATAAATGGAGAAAACATTGGCTATCCCATTGGGTCAGTGGTAGTCAGTATAACTTGGTTTTGATGATAACCTATAAAATATTCAGATCAATGGTTGTTTGAAGAGTTTGAAATGCATAGGAAGATACTGCACTATTCAAATTTGATTCTTGCAAAGAATATTCAATTACAAAAATATCATGGGAGGTCATTAAATAGGAAACTATGGAAAGTTCTGGAGTTAGACCATGAAGCTATTCTTGATACTATCAAGGTTAGAATAGATCCTAGTGGTTCCTTGGATTGAAATATGTAGGCAAGTTAAATTTTAAAATTTAGATGTAATCAATTTTATCAAATGTTTTTTTATTTTCTAGATAGTACATTTAAATTTCATTTTTAATTACTTACTAATAATTTTTTGTAGGTTAGTGGTGCCAAATAAGCTTCCATCTTCACATGGTTGGAAATATTAGTAAATAATTATATATTATTGAATCTAAGAGAAACTAAAGTTAGATGTGGTCAAATCTTAGGTTGGACATCATCAAAGCTCATAAAATAACTTACAGGTTTCAATTTATGGGTGTTTGAACTTAGGCTAAAAAATGCATTTTTCTTGTATTGGGAAGGGCATTCTTGAGGGTAGAATGGGTGGTGGGTTTGTCGATCAGAAATGACGATAGGATAAGAACCTAGTCCTACATGTTATCTTCCCCTAGATGTGTATGTAGTGTCTGTTTTTATTCAAGAAGCATCAGAACTAGAGTTATGCAACCACAATTTAAACTTTGACAATATTTATTGTCAATGTTTTTATGCTCTAAAACGGTAGTGAAAATGCACTTTCAGGTGGATTTAAACATTGTGGTGATGTGATAACATGTAATTTTACTATTTTTATTTGATTTTAGTGATAGATTATGAGGTGGAGGTACTGAAGGTATAAATGTCAGTTGGAGCAAGAAGTTGCTTGTTCAATGCCAAAAAGTTACATTTTTGGACCCCTCACTACAACTTATCAAATGAATTACTCTCAAATATTCCACTTGAGTGATTTTTGGTGTGATTATATGGATTAAAATGGTAGAGTATGGATTTTATGCTTCATGAAAATGACTTACAGTTTTTGGTTTATGTGTGTTTGAACTTAGGCTTAAAAATTACATTTTTCTTGTATTGGGAAGGGTGTTCTTGAGGCTAGAATAGGTGGTGGGTTTGTCAATCAGGACTTATGGGAAGCCAATAACCTAGTACTATATGTTATCCAATCCCTTGAACATGTTGGAAATTTTAGTTTTTAGTCAGGAAGCATCAAAACCAGAGTTTTGCAACCACAACTTAAACTTTGACAACATTTATTATGAGTGTTTCTACTCTCTGGAAAGGTAGTGAAAATGTACTTCTAGGTGGATTTGAAAATCATATCAGTGTAATAAAAAGTAATTTTTCTATTTATAAATGATCAAAGTGATATATTTATAGGTGGAGGTCCTAGAGGTAGAAATGCCAGTTGGAGCTCAAAAAGTTGCTTGTTCACTACCAAAAAATTGGATTTTTGGACCCCTCACTGTAACTTATCCAACAAATTAATCTTAAATATTCTACTTGACTGACATGGGGTAAAATTATAGAGATTAAATAGGCAATGGAATGATCTAATAGTTCACATAAATGACTTACATTTTTTATTTTATGCATGTTTGAACTTAGGCTAAAAATTACATTTTTCTTGTATTGAGAAGGGTGTTCTTGAGGTCAGAATGGTTGGTAGGTTTGTTTATAGTTCCTATTTGGAGGCTAATAACTTGGTATTATATATTATCTACCCCCATTCACATGTTTTCAGTGTCATTTTTAGTCAGGAAGCATCGAAACTAGAGTTCTACAACCACAACTTAAACTTTGACAACATTTGTTGTCAGTGTTTCTATGCTCTAGAATGGTAGTGAAAATGCACTTTTGGGTGGATTTGAACATCGTGGTAGTGTGATAAAATTTAAATTGCCTATATATATGTGATCAAAGTTATATATTTATAGGTGGAGGTCTCGGAGGTATAAATTATAATTGGAGCTCAAGAAGTTACTTGTTCATTGCCAAAAAGTTGCATTTTTGGACACCTCACTACAACTTGTCCAACGTATTAATATCAAAGATTCCACATAATTGATCTAAGATAATAATTAGAGGGATTAATGAGGTAGGGGAAGGATCTGATGGTTCACATAAATGACTTAGAGTTTTTATTTTATGCGTGTTTGAACTTATGCTAAAAAATTGCATTTTTCTTGTATTGGGAAGGGTGTTCTTGAGGACAGAATGGGTGGTGGGTTTGTAAATTGGGCCTAATGTGAGGCCAATAACTTGGTACTAGATGTTATATACCACATCAAATGTTTTTTTAGTGTCAGTTTTTAGTTATGAAGCATTGAAACTATAGTTCTGTAACCACAACTTAAACTTTGACAATATTTATTGTCAGTGTTTCCACGCTCTAGAATGGTAGTGAAGATGCACTTCTGGGTGGATTTGAATGTTGTGATAGTGTGATTAAATTTAATTTGGTTATCTATATGTGATAAAAGTGATATATTCATAGGTGGAAGTCCTAAAGGTATAAATGCCAATTGAATCTCAAGAAGTTTCTTGTTCACTGCCAAAAATTTGCATTTTTGGACCCCTCATTGTAACTTATCCAATGGATTTATACTGATAACTTATCCAATGGAGTTATATTGATAACTTATCCAATGGATTTATATTGAATATTTCACCTAAGTGATCTAGGGTAAAATTATAGGGATTAAGGAGGCATGGGAATGATATAATATTTCATATAAATGACTTACATTTTTTGTTTTATGCTTGTTTGAACTTAGGCTAAAAATTTGTATTTTTTTTGTATTATGAAGGGTGATCTTGAGGTCAAAATGGGTGGTAGGTTTGTCTATCTATCTATATGGGAGGTAAAGAACCTGGTCATAGATGTTATCCACCCCTTGTATGTGTTGGTAGTGTCATTTTTTATTTAAGAAGCATGAAAACTAGAGTTCTAAAACCATATTGATAACTTTGACAACTTAAACTAGAGACCTAGAAACTTAATGAATAATTGACCGATTGACCTATTAGGTGGTATTAGGGGATGATATAAGGTGATGCAAGAACATAGTATGAAATGGTTAGGTGAGATAATTTTTATTAAAATGTCCCATAAGTCATGTAAAAGGGGGTTGAATATATTTCATGTTAAAGTTATAAAGGTGACAAACCTTAAGAATTATGTTTAGTCATGTTAACACTATCATCACAATGGATGTGAGAAAATAAGTTATGTAACCACCCAAAATAATGTTGAATTGGGATGGATTGGAAGTTTTAGGTGTTATGTGGCATATAAGGGATAGAGAGAAGAAAGATAGGTGAGAGAGAGATCCAAGACCATATCAAAAAGGGGGCAATGAAGAGAAATTTTAACATACCTCTCAAAAGATGATTATCTAGTCCTTTACATGGGATATGTTTTGTAATCAATATTTATAAAAGTGAATAAATATGAAATGATTTTGTGTATCTATATTAATGGAATAATATTGGATTGTCATCAATTTGTATATTATTTTTGAAAGGCCCTAGAGGCCATGATCAAGTCACTTTGTGTGTATTGGAATGTTTAAACAAGAAATTGTAGATGAGTAGTTTGATGTATAGGTTCTATTGAAAATAAGTAAAAAAATGTTCATTACCACATTATTTTAAAGGTTTACCTATTTACATAGATAACATTTTGTTTGGTAGAT
Source organism: Torreya grandis (assembly GCA_037957365.1). NCBI lineage: Eukaryota > Viridiplantae > Streptophyta > Pinopsida > Cupressales > Taxaceae > Torreya > Torreya grandis. The sequence continues at coordinate 2,564,919 of JARHVA010000195.1, forward strand.
AATCAATGCCTTGTTATGCAATCAAACACCAAAAAAGGTTGATGTGTGCCTAAATAAGGTAAATGTACATGGATGTGGTATAATTTGGTGTAATGGATATGAGTAAAAATCACTATAAATATATTTTGGGAGTTTGGAACTGTTGAACACAAACATACCTGACACAATATACCCCTATTTTGATCAGTTTCCCTGTGGCTATTTGGTTAATGTGCTAATGAAAGGATGTGTATGGTTGAGAAAGTGTATGGCTATGAACTTGATAAAATTATGAGCATATGTAGGAGGAAAATTCATTGTGATAATATTTCATTGGGGGTTTAGTAACCTTTAAAGTGCAGACAGTCCACTAAAGAGTGATAGATTTTTATGTTTTGAGTTGGTTGTAGTGAGTGAAGGTTGATCAAAGGATATTACCTATTGGGGAATATGGAAACTGATAAAAAATACCAAGGAAGGTCTTAGGTTATTTTGGAAGGACTTAAAATTAAATAAAGTGAATTAGAAGCCTCTCAGCCTCTACAAATAGGCAGTTAGGGTTTCAAACCCAAAAACCATATAACTCCCATTCCAATCATGTAAAATTATTTAAATTTGGTGTTATAACATATTTTGATTCCCAAATAAGGATTAAAGTGTTTTGGAATTTTTATAATATGGATTTATATGGTTTTGATGACTGTGTCATGAATGGAGGGCTAGAAAGGTGTAATTGGATAAGGGCTTACAAAGGAAAAGGTACCTATAGAGATAATTGAATAATGGGACTTTAAGGAGAGTTGTATAAAGATATAGGGTGGTATAAAATTATTTTTGATCTTTATGGGATTTTATATATTTCTAAAACAAAGTGAAAAGGTAAAAAAAAGGCTACAAGTCTAGTGGGGTCATTAGTAGCTTTGTATGTGAAAATGAGTATTGAAGTGTGCTTCAAGGTTTTAAGGAGGTTAAATAAAGTATGATATGATCATGTAAGATAAAAAATGATAATATATTATACTCATGAAACCCACATCAAGATTTGGTACTTGAAACCTAAGAGGATTGCCTAGTGAGAAGATAGTGAAAGAGTGAGAAGAAGTTTGTGAATGGAATGAATGAAATGAGTTAGAGAAAGAATGTGAGAGGTTTTTAATAGGTATAATGACACCAAGAAGTGTCTACAAAGTTTAAAATACTTAGGTACAAAGATAATAAGGACATTAAGACTAAGTGATAAGAGTGTCAATAGTCATTTCCATTACACACAATGAAATAAAAACTTTAATTTAAAAAATATGGGTGATCTAAGATTTATAGCACTGAAAAGAATAAAACTTTAATACTCATTTGTGTACACTATTAAATATGAGATACAATGGATGATAATTTGTAAGATCAAAACAAAACTATATAATAACACACAATGAAATAAAATTTAAATATAAATTAGATAGATTACTGTGATAGGCATACAATATAGGCACATGTGTGAAATTCCAATAATACATAGATTTTTTTGATAGGCATACAAAAAATTAAATCTACCAACATAGTATCTAATGTTGGGTGAATGTCATATATGCATACACAATGCCAAAAATGCGTAAATTGTCATATAGGCATACAAAAAAGTACATCTTATATCCTATTAATCAAATAGCCTCCCTCTCTTTGTCTTCCTCAAAGAATACTTTCCCTGGGATGCCCTAATAGTAGATGGAGACCCATATAATAATTTGGATTGCTTCAAGATCTAACTATGGTTCCTATGCTCATATCTCACTTGCAGTTGAACCTATTCAAATACAAGAATTATTACAAAATTAATGTAAAATACATTCAACCAATTGTTAAGAAATGAATTTTAAACTACAATAAAAATTATTTAAATATGCACTTAATGAAATCTCAAAATACTTATCAATCTATTTTTTATGCTCAAACAAGTCAATGACAAGCTCAATAGTTTGAATAGGTGTCTCAAATATGGGAGAAACATGAGAAGTTGCCCTACTAATCATCTGACTGGGACTATCAGATGTCATAGGACAAACCTGCATACACAATACATTTACATAAGTTGTATTTTCCACAAGTATGTAGTAAAATTATTAAAAGAAGTCTATTTTTACAATTCAAAATTACAAGTTAAAATTTACCTTTGTCAGTGCCTATGCAAATGACATTGCAACAACAATGATTATGTCTATCTTAGCTCATAGTGAGGGGGAGTATCTACTTGAGCCATCAATTGTTCATGTAAACAAGGTCTCACTTAATTTTATATAAAATATAAAATATCATATATGGAAACCCTGCATATCATGAAAATACATTGTTAACTAAGAATCATGAAAGTGTAATTGTCATATAATGTGCATATAATGAAAGGATAATGTAAACCAAGAATCATGTAAATGTAATTGCCATACAATGTACAATGGCCAAGAATATCAAGTAGTTTTCATGTTGGAGGTAATAATTTTTTTTAATACATGTAGGAAGTGTGAGTGGAAGAGTAAGAGGTGAAAATAATAGTAACACTTTGACAAGGTAAAGTTACAAAGAGAAAAGGAATAAGAGACATATCGAGAACTCTATCCTTGTAAAGCTTCTTTGGATAGAGTAAAATACCATTGTTTATTTACTGGGGAAAGGTTGATATACACATATATGGCCATCATCTTTATATTATATGTGTGATATCAATCATCTATATTTCTATATATAATACATGGATTGATATCACATTCATTTATAATAGATGGATGACCAGTGAGTTTTGGGAAAGCACCCAAGAAATAGAAAGGAGTGAGCCATAATGAATCCACCTCTTGATGAAGGTGTGTGTAAATAACATTATACCAATAGGTCAAGGAAGGGAGGTCTTGCCCAATATATCAAGTTTTCCATCTAAATATATTGTCTTGTTTTAGCTCAAGAGAACAAAATTGGTAAATAGTTTGGATGTTTAATTAGAAGAAATGACAAGGTGTAATTGTTGAGGTTGGCACATATTTTAGTACCAACATAAATGGTGTCTCTCCCCCAAACTTGTCAATGGGGATACAAGTTGTTGATACCCAATGCAATTTTTTTGGCATAAGGAATGTTGAGTAGAGAGGTTGTCTACCCTTTATACCTTTGTCATAGCCAAAGGAAGAGGTGTAATGAGGCATTAAAATTGAAATTTAGGCCTTTGTCATGGCCAAATAAAAAGGTGTAATGAGATATTAAAAATGAATTATCATGTGTATTACAAGTTTTGTGACTCAAACATGAGAAGGTAAGGTTGACACCAAAATTTGTAGTCCCTGTTTCCCTAACTCTACCCCTTACTACAAACCACACCTCTTAAATTGGTCATCAAATATTATACAAATGTATTTAAGATCTTGTAATAAAATAAAAAATATTTAAGTCCTATTATCACTATGTCTTAAGTGAAGTCACCTAATAAAATATAGATTTATTTAAATAACTATTTCATTAACTTTATTTAAATAAGTCAATTTAATGTTGGGGCTTGAGTCATTGTATTTTACTTCTAATAAGACTCATATAGTTTCATTGTTAAGTTAATGATCCATTAAGTACAATTGTTGATGTTTTAATAATCAGTGAGCAATTTTAAGGTTCTGATTGGGTCTGCATTGATATTATTTAAAAGTAATTATAGTTATTTTAGCTAAATATTTTAGTTGTGGATATTAGTCTGCATTTAGTACTAAAAAAATTAAAGTTTAATTAATTGAATTTTCAACCTATTTATGAGTTAGTTGTAGGTAGGTTAATAGTTAAAATTTTTCAATTAGGTTGAAAGTTAGTTGATTTGGGTAGATTCGATGCAATATAATTAGTGGTTACATTAACCAACGAAGTAAAATCACATTGTATAAATTGATATGGAACTAATGGAAAAAGGGGTCAAATTATGAGTCATCTTCACATTTGCCCACTATGATGGGTTTTAATCATGTTAAATCTAATTCCTTGTATTTTTACCCTTCATGTGCATTTATTCTCTTTTACCTTAAATTCCCTTGCTATTATCACTCATTTTTAAGTGTAACATGTGGATTTATGTATAATGGTAATGGTAACATAAGTAAAAATGAGAATATGAATATATTGAGCTTACAAACTTCATTTTAAAGATAGTTTTACTTGAAAGGACCCCTAGATATGTGTTCTTCATTTTATAAGTATCCTCGTGGCATGTGAACTACCCTTTTCTAATCTTGAATGAGATTATTCATGGGCTCTTTGTGGGATTTTCCAAAATTAGTTATATAATTAATGTTAAGCCTATTCTCATAGCTTGAAACTATTGTGGTTCCTATTTAATGGTTTGTGATACCTCATAACAACTTCCAAAGGTTCACGATACCCACAAGATGATCAAAACATATCCAAAAATTATGGATAGGTGTATTTATATAGGATAAAGAGAATTTTTAAGGTTTAAAGTTGACTTGAGTTTGTATGGTACTATTTCATAGTCAATAGTCTTTAATTAGGCCTAGGAGACCTAATTAGTCCTGAGGGGTGTTGAGTTAGGTGTTCTCCAAAGAGAGTTAAATTATGAAAGTCCCTACATGAGCTATGTGATATAAAGGGGTATCTAAATGTGGGTTTGGTTTGGTTGGGAGATCTTTATTTTACTCAAAATAAGGAGGTTTGCCTCAAAAAAGGGCTAGTAGAAGGAAGGTGTCAAAGAGGAAAGAAGAGTTAAGTAAAGAGTTGAAGCTTGGGGGTTGTGTGGAATGGTTAGATGAATGAAATGAGATGTAATTGAGTAGGTAGATGATATTATGAGTATTATGGAAGGAAAAAATAAAAGTATCATGTAGACCTATGAAAACACATAATAATATTGTACAGAACAGAGCAAGGATAAAGAGAGAGAACATGAAAATAGAGTATGAAAATAGAAAAAGATAAATTTAACTTACAAGAAAAATATACATAGAGTAAATGTACATAGAGCATAATATTAATTAGAAATTTTACCTTTGTATAAGTAAATGGTGTCATCCTAACATAGATAGATACATAGTGGATGGGCCAGTAGCTGGATCTGAATATGTAAATGATGACTACAACAAATCAAATGCTGTAAATGTCGACTGTGATGATGAAGTCATCATCACCTTTTATGACATAAAAAATGACATATATATTATTTAATTTATATGTAAATTATTTTTTAACTAAATTAAAATTTCAAATATAACTTAAATTTAACATAACATTTATATAAAATATACCTGTATCTATGTAGTGGCTGATGTCTGCACACCAAATATGCATGCTAAAAACTAATCACTCATAATAATATTATCCAATCCATCTAAACCATCAACACCATCATTATAATAAGGTCTATTACACATAGCTCCATAATAAATGCAAGGGTGGGTTAGGTATGCACACTAGGTGGCATATATCTAGCATCACTCTATGAGAGGCTACTTGTATGTTGAATGAGTGTCTCAGTGAGTGAACTAAGATCATGCAGAGTATCTATCTCCATTACCTAATGAACTTTAGAGGGGATATTAAGCTCAAGTGGTTTTTATATATGGATCCACATAGATCAATTAGGTACATGATGTGCACCTGGTTAATCCTATGTAGAGCCTTTCCATCAACCTTGAAACCCGCTAAAATTAAAATAGTTTAGAATCTCATTAAGGACAAACTCATAGTAGAGTTTCCTAAAAAAAATATAATGGGACATCACGGTTATTACATAGTGGATAGTCAAATAAGATCCATCATCAATCCCAAAAATTGGTTGTGATTAAGTTATTGTTAGGTTGTGGAGCTAAAAGCTTCACTAGGATGCAAATAGGAGAAGTTACAGAGGTTGCAGAGAGTTGCAGAATGAGTTGTAGGGCAATCGACATCAGTCTGATCAACCAACGTCAGTCATATAGCAGTGCAGAAGCAATCGACGTTGGTTATGAGTTGGCCGACATTGGTCAGGAAGGAGCTGATGTCGGCAACCTGTGTGAGCATGCAGTTTGCATGTGAATTCCAGAGAGTCTATTTTTGGACTGTTAGTTTGCATGTTAAAGGCTAATTATAGTCTTGGAGTTGCGTGTCTAATTATTGTAATTAAGATAGGCTAATTATTATATGCATGAGATCTATATAATAGACTCATGGGCTGTATTGTAAAAGTGTGCTAGAAAGCCATTAAGCTTGAAGAGAGAGCTAGAGTAGCTCCTCCTAGTTCCAAAGGGGTGCTGAGTGTGTATGATAGGGAGAGTTGTAGGTTGTGCAAGTTCTACTAGGAGATCTATCGGGGTACTGGTTGAAGAATCATAAGGACTTGGTGAGGCAAGGACAAGGGTTCTTCAGGGTGTAGAGACATCTACACGGTGAGTAAGGTTTTTTGATTTGCAGGTGGCAACAAGAAAAGGGAGATCTACTTAGAGTACGGTTGTATACTTGGTGTACTGGCAGCGTTGTTACTGACTGGTGGAGGTGAACACCAACTCTATATTTGAGTTGTGTGTTGGGACTGTAAGAGAGAGAGGGAAGAAGTCCTTGAGGTGTGGCAAGCCTTTGAGGTGGAAGAAGAAGTGGCATCTTCTTTATTGTATTTTCTTCTGAGTGATTATTAATACAATTATGTATTGTCTTTCATATCCTGTGTTGTTTCATATTTCTAGTTACTTGTTCATTCTGGTTAAATTTCGTGTTTAGTTGCTAATACAAGAGGTAATCATATTGTGCTCTAATTGAGGAGCAAGATCCTGACAGTTGGTATTAGAGCCTGGTTGTAGGTTCTAGAGCTTGATACCACTTAACAGTTGGTATCAGAGCTTTTGGTTGGGTTACTAATATGTGGTTTCAGATCTGGTTAGTGTTTGGTTGATTACAGGTCACTCTCAGGGGTTTCAGATTGAGTGGGAGTATAGCAATGGCAAAAGAAAGTAAGCTAAGAATGGAGGAATTGAAAAGCATGAATGGTCAATTATGGTCCTATGGAAAGAAAGAGCAGAGAAAAGAATATTGTTGGTTTGTGGAAGATCAACATGAAGGAACTAAAGAAGCAGAGATTGCAGGTGATGTTACACAGGATGCTCTGGTATGTTTCTTGGATAAAGTAGAATCTTGTTTTATAGATTCTATTGCCTCTTTCCATGCAGTCCGAAATAGAGTATCTTTTCATGGTAAGGTCTTTAGAGACTTTGGAAAGATTTATTTAGGGGCTGGGGTGCCTTGCCAAAGAATTGGCAACGGGAAAGTGAAGCTAAAATTGCAGGCGGCCAACACATGGGTGTTGAAGGAGGTCATGCAGGTCCCGATCTTGAAGATAAGGCTAATTTCTTTAGGGAAGTTGGGTGATGAGAGATGCACAAGAACTCTCACAGTGGATACACTTGAATTAGCTGGTGATAAGAAAGCAGGTACTCTTTATCTACTTGCTTATATTACTGATTCTTCTTCTATTTTGGAGACGTGGCTTTGTAGGCTTGGTCACATGAGCAAGAAGGAGATGCATGTTCTTAAGAGGAAGTCAGATGTGTTTGACAGGCTTAAGAACTGGAAAGCCTTGGTGTTCTTGGAGGAGATGACAGACAGAGACCAGTGGATGGGGCTGGATACTTTTGAGCATGGCAGTTTGGACATGGGTTTTGATTCAAAAGAGCTCGTAGGTAAAAAGTCATCACTCACAGGCAAACACAGGTACCGGCGTCAGTCAAGGGGAACCGGTGTCGAACAGATAGGTGCCGATGTCAGTCATGTGTAGACCAAAGCTGGTGATATCGGGCAGGGTAAGACTAACGTCAGTCAGGAGGATCGACATCGGTAATAGGTAAGACCGACGTCGGTCAGGAAAATTGACATTGGCAATAGGGACACTGACATCGGTAGAGTTGGTAGTCAGGACAGGTGCATGGAAACTGACGTCGGTCAGATGCAGACTATGTGGTGATCGAGGTCGGTCACTGTAACAAATTTTGGGTAGATAGCAAGCTGTCAAGGAGTCTCAAACACCCATATGGAGGACTAAAGGGGTAAGTAAGCCTCAAATTCATTGTTCCTCTTCTTTAAACTCGTTGCTGACTGCAGAGTAGGAAGGATCCAAAAAATAGTGGGAGCATGGCAGGAATATGATGCAGAACCAAGCGAGAGATTTGGTAGGGTTGCCAGCCGATATGAAAGCACAAAGATGAATAGATACCTTAGTTAAAGAATAGAGAGAATGGACACGTGAGACAGAAGGCCAGGTCATATGGTCTTGAGAAAGCTGCAGGATAGTGGTACATGTTTTGACAGGTGGATGACAAAGTAGGGCTTCAATCAATGTCAGTGTAACCATTATGTTTGACTTACCAGGTGGATGATGGTCACAACATTATCCTATTACTGTATGTGGGTGATATGCTAGTAGGTTCGTACATACAGGGATTTGCTGAGCTAAGGGTAAGGTTAGTTCAGAGGTATGTCATGAAGAGTTTAGAGAAACAAAATTCTTTGGCATAAGAGACATGGAAGATCACAGGTTGATCTCCAGTGGGAGCTGATGTGAAGAAGGTGTTGGTGAGGTTCAAGATGCAGGATGCAAAATCGGTAAGCATGCCAAGGGCTGGACAGTTCAAGCTGAGCTTAGAACAGGGTTCAAAATCACATAAGGTCTGGTGTAGATCTGAGTTTTCCCAAGCAGTGGGAGTTGTCAGAGAGTTTGGAGCCAATTCAGGGAAGGTGGATTCTCAGGTATCTGAGAGGGATCAACAGCAGGGATTCATGCTATGCAAGGTCAAGGACTTCACTACATGGATTTGTAGGTTCGAATGTGGCAGGTTACTTGGATGACAGGAAAGGCATCACAGGGTGTGTGGTCTTCAGGATTGAGCTTGAAGAGGGATACAAGCCAGGGAATAAATTAGATGGTGTATAGGTACAGGTACAGTTACAGCTGTTTATCTCCAAGTGGGAGATTGTTAGGTTGTGGAGCTAAAAGCTTCACCAGGATGCAAATAGGAGAAGTTATGGAGGTTGCAGAGAGTTGCAAAATGAGTTGCAGGGCAATCAACATCGGTCTGATCAACTAATGTCAGTCATATAGCAGTGCAAAATCAACCGACGTCGGTTATGAGTTGGTCAACATCGGTCAGGAAGGAGCCGACGTCGGCAACCTGTGTGAGCATGCAGTTTGCATGCGGATTCCAGAGAGTCTATTTTTGGACTGTTAGTTTGCATGTTAAAGGCTAATTATAGTCTTGGAGTTGCATGTCTAATTATTGTAATTAAGATAGTCTAATTATTGTATGCATGAGATCTATATAATAAACTCATGAGCTGTATTGTAAAAGTGTGCTAGAAAGCCATTGAGCTTGAAGAGAGAGCTAGAGTAGCTCCTCCTAGTTCCAAAGGGGTGCTGAGTGTGTATGATCAGGGAGAGTTGCAGGTTGTGCAAGTTCTACTAAGAGATCCACCAGGGTACTAGTTGAAGAATCATAAGGACTTGGTGAGGCAAGGACAAGGGTTCTTCAGGGTGTAGAGACATCTACATGGTGAGTAAGGTCTATTAATTTGCAGGTGGCAGCAAGGAAATGGAGATCTACTTGGAGTACGATTGTGTACTTGGTGTACTGGCAGTGTTGTTACTGACTGGTGGAGGTGAACACCAAATCTATATTTGAGTTGTGTGTTGGGACCGTAAGAGAGAGAGGGAAGAAGTCTTTGAGGTGTGGCAAGCCTTTGAGGTGGAAGAAGAAGTGGCATCTTCTTTATTGTATTTTCTTCTGAGTGATTATTAATAAAATTGTGTATTGTCTCTCATATCCTGTGTTGTTTCATATTTCTAGTTACTTCATTCTGGTTAAATTTTGTGTTTAGTTGCTAATACAAGAGGTAATCATATTGTGCTCTAATTGAGGAGCAAGATCCTGACAGTTATGTATGTAATGATGGATTGGAAAATGTTTAACAATTATGGGAAATAGGGTATTAGTGGCTAGGTCAATGAATAGGGTGTAAATGGAGGATTTTGATATTTATTTATTCTTGGCCTGAAGTGATGATAATTTTTCATCATAATAATCCCTACAAGTATCCCTATGGGTATGTGCACAAATTTGGGGGATAATTCCCTAGACATTTTAGGTAACACAATCATGTTAATAAATAACATGTTTGCGCTATTTAATTAAAATTATCATATTATTTAAATTATGGCTTGGTAATCATCGATCCATAACATGATCATGTTGTTGTGAAAACAATAACATGTATGTGTTAGTGTAAATTCAAATAATGCATACGTGTTATGTAATGCATTCACATTATCTAATGTATTATACAACGTGTACATGTTGTTTTGTAATAAGACCAAAACCATCTCTAGAATCATGTGGGAGTTTCACATGAATTCAACTTTTGATAGAAGATTATTTTTAATACTCTAAATGTTAAGTATAAGACACTAAATGTAATAATATAAATGTAAACTTATACTTTAAATTTATTTTAGTAAATATAAGAAATTAGGGTCACTCAACATATAATAGATTTAGTCTCATAATTTCATTCCTTATGACGTGGAAAATAAGTTTTTAAAATACAATCAGGTTAGTACTTAGGCATTTTTAGGGTCTAAGTATTAAACTTAAGGATTTTAGAACATAAGTTTAACAATTAATATCCATTTTTGGTAAACATATAGTCATTTTTTAGGTTTTTGTGCCTTATGGATTGATTCTTAACATTTATAGGAGTCTTAGGTTTGTCAAAATTGAAATTTTCAAACCAATGACTTTGAAATTGATGCAAAGTGGTGTGATTGGGGTAGTATAGGTCACATTGATGACCTGCACACATCAAACAACCACTTTGTGTTAATTACACTTTTTCATCATCTCTCCCTCATCCTTGATCACTTTATACTCATGCCTCATGACCCCTAATCACTCTCTCATAATTATTCATCATCCCTAATCACTCACTTATTAACCTTCACTATCCCTAGTCATCTTAAATCACTCCCTCATAATCCTTGATTACTCCCTCATTAACCCTCACTATGCCTCATCATCCCTAATCACTCACTTTTTGTCTCTCATCACTCCATCATTAACCCTCACCATCCCTCATCATATTTAATCACTCCTTCATTGGATCTCACCATCCCTCATCATCCTTAACCAATCCCTCATTGGCTTTCACCATCCCTAATCAGTACTTCATCATCCCTAATCACTCCCTCCTCGTCCCTCCTTATCCCTAATCACTCCCTTATTGACCCTCACCATTACTAATAATTTATAATAACTCACTCATCATAATTAATCAATCACTCATTTTCCATCACCATCCCTCATGATTCAAATCCATATTGCATACTCTACTTGTCTAAGCTCTCTGCGAATATCCACCTAGCTTTCACTTTGTCTTTTCTTGCTTGATCTTTATCTTTAGATCCTGCATACATTTCAAATTCATATATTAATTTTCTTAATTTAATTTATTCTCCACCATTATTCAGATGGTCTCAATAAACTCTTCATTTTATTCTCCTTACTTAATTCATTCAATCTCTCTTCCTTTGAGACTATCCCCCTTACTAGTCTTTATGCTTTATAACCAATTGGATAAAATATTGTCTCTAGTTAATTAGGATTTAATAGGTATATTACAAAATTATTTCCACTCCTTTTATTTCTCTCTAACTTCTTCTCAACCCTACTTAAATTCTCAACATAATCTTCATATCATACACTGCCTCTTACTCTGTCATAGACTCTTCTTGTAGCTTTTGTTTGAGCTAATTTCCTTGGTACGGTCTTGTATGGGCTCAAATAATCAAATAAAACTAATTTATTGATACCATATAATGCATCCCATCTCTTCAAAAAGTCTCAAGCTTTAGTTCAACTATTTGGTAAATTATTTTGTCTCTTTCTACTCTTGGATTAGGTCTTTAGGTTTCCTTCTACCCTATCTACCACACAATCCTCCCCCATTTGTACTTATCCCTAATTACACAATTTAAAAATAATATATTATATTTATGCATGTTTAGATAAAACATTTCACCAAATTTCATGAATTATTGACAGTTACAACTCCTAAAAATTCACTTTGAAAGTAGAAACCCTAATACAAGGTTTGGACTAGTTTTATAGACCCAAGAAGGGGCCAAATGATATTTAAATCTTCCAAAGGAATTTAAAATGAATTTTAACATTGGATTAGGTATAATTTTACCCTATTCATGTTTTAAAAGTTTTAGATTCCCCTTTTTAAGCTACAGTAGATTGACTTAACCAAATTTGAATATACTATGTACTCAGTCACAGGTCTGTAGTAATCCAAGAAGAGGTTATTTATTCTAATTAATTAAAAAAAGGGTTATAAATAAACATTAAAATTGAAACTCCTCAACATAATGTTTAATTTTTTTTAAAAATCAATACCTTTCATCTACAATACTCAATTTGCCAGTTTTCATGAGATACCAATTTGACTGTGTTAAGTTTCTCGATGACTACAAGACTGTGTTAGTTTTATTTTTGCTCATCCAAATAAATTAAATATAGTTGAAATAATATAATAATTAATGATCATATTATAATAAAATCACCAACATATACATTTGAATGTTCACTCCAATACATGCATATACCTTTGCACACAGATATATACTTAGAACTTTTGCTCACAAAAGATAGGGTTATGTTGTTCAACACAGAATGTCCTTAGTAGAATAATAACATACAATGTTTAAATAATATTAATAAATTATTATTTTAAGTTACTAATTACTCATACATTCAAGAATCCCACCAAATATAATCTCCTCTTCCACAAGACTTTGACCTTCACTCAGATTTCAAGGCACATTTTGTAAAAGCATAGAGTATACAGTTTGCAATTTGAACATTCAAAAAATTTGAAAATAAAATGATAAGTGATATAATAACCATCAAATAAAATGTATTTTCAACTTAACACTCACACCAAGATCATAAATAAATTTTTACTAATCATGTTTCACGATCATGCACATTATCAACTATCTTTGCACATATTCAAGAAGATGCAAGGTCTATTTGCTTTCTTGTCTATAAATAGTAAAAAATTGTCTTTATTAAATTTTTTTAGGTTATTTAAATTCATCCTTTCAAATCCTACCCCATCTAACTCTCTTGAATCTGAATCTGAATACAAAATAAGACATGAACAAGACTCTTTGCCAAATAACCATCAACTGAATTCTAACTTCTTTTGTATATTGAGAGTGTCCTCAAATAACTAAAATACTAACATATTTATCAAATATGAGTTTATGTACATGTGTTAAAACATGCTAAAATCCTCACTAAAGTCTAACCACACCAAATTCAACATTGAAACTCTTGAAACAAGATTGAAGTCTCTATGAAATTTCAAAAATTCAAATAAAAGATTTGGCAAGAAAGTCCAATACAAATTTAATTAAAAATTGACACAAAACTAGAAACATAGAAATAATCCTATAGACTTCTTATAACCTTGACCACCTTCTAAAGACTCAAAAAATGTAAACTAGATCACTATTTATATTAGGTAGTGATGTTCTTACATCACCTCATCATCCCTAGTCACTACTTCATCATACCTCATCATATCTAATCACTCATTCCTCATATCTCATCTCCCCTAATCACTCCCTCATTAATCCTAACCATTACTCATCACCCCTAATCACTCCCTCATCCTCCCTAATCACTCCCTCATTAACCCTCACCATCCCTCATCATTCCTATTGACTCCTTCATCATCTCTACTCAATTCTTCCTCATCCCTCCTCATACTTAATAACTCCATCTAATACCTTGATTATGGTATTTTTTTGGGGTTTACCAATGTTAGGAGCTACAAGTGGATATTTGAGTGCTAACATAAAATATAAGACATAGTGATCAAAATGATGTGGAGGTAAATTCAAAACATAAATATTTAACACCTATAAAAAAATATGGGACAATTAAAAATGATGTAATTCACAATTGAAAATATTATACAAAAGATAAACAAGTAAAACCACCATAGCACCAAAAATCGGTAGTAAATACATGAGGATCACCAAGCTATATGATTTCCTGAAACCAATCAATTGCTTTCCATAGGAGGAAATTTTATGATTTGAATAATTACATTGAAGGCCTTCTATTTATATGTATATTAATTGAGTCATCATACCAGAGAGTGTAAAATAATTTTCAAATGATTAGAACAAGTAGTCCAAAATTGGAAAGTAGTGCTTAATTCTTAACTTTAATACTCAATCCAGTAAAGAGTGTCACACTATGAGCTCTCTACTTGCACATCTCGATAAGTTGGCACAAGTTATATAACACTATAAAAAGTTAAGGAGATAATAGATTATGAACCCAATGATATGGTCAGTACTAAAAATATCTCTACTTCCCCCAACAATAAATTATATGAATTAAAAATATTGTTTCACTAACAAATGTAGATCAATGGTGAGCCAAAAAAATTCATCATTTCCAATGAAAACTAGAAGAATTTAATTTATCCTAAATCATATTTTAAAAATTGAACTTGAAATTTATACATCATCCATAAACATACATTAATGTATGGTCTAGTGTAGGCTTTGAGAAATGGATCACCTGATAGTGTCACTTGGTGTACAAAATCAAACTTTTTAAAGATGCAATCCTTTGTGACATCTCACCATTAGAGGTGTGTGATATTTTACATGTGCTCAACCATATATTTAACATTGACACATAGTATATGAAGTAAATCCTTAAAATTTTGTGAAAGATTGTCATGATCTGAAATACAATATGTCATAGTTAGTTCATAAGCTTTCAATCATTAGTGCCAGGAAGTGTAAGAATATTGTCAGTTTTAGTAAGAAGTATACTCTTAATGGTAAGAAGTAAATGTAATGAAATCCTTATGTCACCATATCATAATGTGGTTTATCCAACAATAACAAAGACAAAATAATTTAACCATAAATTAGATGAATACAAGGATATCTTGCAGTCACCTAAATAAGTTCCTAGATACTGTACACTAAACAATACTATTGAATTGATCCCTTAACTACATCTACCTCAAAGCTATTTATAAAATATATAATTTTTAGAGAATGAATAGATCAAGTGGTAGATCCATGAAATCATGGATAATGGACACATCATGCCCAAATCATTACCTTGCAAAATCTCAATTGTGTTTGTGCCAAAGTTGTGAATCAATTAAAAAAATATTAACAAGATTAAAGTGAAGAAATATTATCCTCATTTAAATATTAATTAATTTTTATTCCATATCCATGGTGTATAATTATTTTCCAAAATTTATATTAAGTTTTGATATCATCATATTCACGTTAAACCTCTAGACATTTGAAATATAGTCTTAAAAATAAAGGAAAGATTGATTAACTAGTTGGTCATGACTTTTAGGTTAACTCATATAATGAATTAATTCATTTCAAGATATTGATCAACATCCTCAGTCCCTTTACCTATGTCATTTTTTTAATCTACCTTGATTATATCTTAATCTTTAGAAAACATCGGATGAACATCTACACCATGCTGAACTAGTGTTTCACATTTTGTAGAAACATATTTTTGTGATAACATGAATAAATGTTCATTTTTCATGAAAGAGATAAAATATTTGGGACAAATTACACACAAAAGGAGTGCATGTGTGAACCTAACCAAGATTCAAGTCATACAGGAATGAGAAACACTAGATAACTTTGCATATGATTCAAATCTTCTCCAAATTAGAAAATTATATGAGAGATTATGTTTAATTTTTATCTTTTGAACCAAACTACTAAAGATGGAACCAAATAACGTTTCATTTAGTCAGTTGTACAATAAATATAATTCGATGAACTAAAATTTAGACTCTATTTTGTGTTAGTACTTATGTTACTTGATTATAAATTTGGAAGATCATCCAATTCATTCAGTAATAAAATTGACTATCACACATGGGTATTGACAACATAAGTCCTAGAAAAGAGTTAATTTCTATTATAATGGATTAAAAAACATATGATTGGAATTAAAGATATATTTAGAGTATATTATGCTACATGATGAGGGAGTGATTAGGAATGGTAAGGGATGGGGAGGGTCAATGATGGAGTGATGAGGGATAGTGAGGGATTGTGAGGGTCAATGAGGGAGTGATTAGTGATGAATAAATATTGGTTATGGATTATGAGGGAAGAAGAGAATGTGATTAGGGATGGTGATAATCAATGAAGGAATGATTAAGGATGATAAGCCTGAGTTACTAGAGATGATGAGAGACAATGAAGGTCAATGAAAGAGTGATTAAGGATGAGGAGGGATGAAGGGAAAATGAATAGGGATAAGGAAGCAATTAGGTATGATGAGGGATGAGGAAAGAGTGATTAAGGATGATGAAGGATAGGGAGGGAGTGATTAGGGATGATGAGGTATAGTGAGGGTCAATGAAAGAGTGATTATGGACGATAAGAGAGTGATTGGAGATGACTAGGGATAATGAAGATCAATGAGGGATTGATTAGGGATAGTGAGGAATGATGAGAGAGTGATTAGGAGTAATGAGGGATGAGTAGAAAGTGATCAAGGATGAGGGAGGGATGATGAACAAGTGAAATTAACACAAAGTGGTTGTTTGATGTGTGTAAGTCATCAATGTGACCTATGCTAC
The DNA here is from genome assembly GCA_037957365.1 of Torreya grandis. NCBI lineage: Eukaryota > Viridiplantae > Streptophyta > Pinopsida > Cupressales > Taxaceae > Torreya > Torreya grandis. The sequence goes on from JARHVA010000195.1 coordinate 2,581,611, forward strand.
CCCAATCACATCACTTTGCATTAATTTTAAAGTTAGTAGTTTTTAAACTTTAATTTTGATAAACCTAACACTCCTAAAAATGCCAAGAATCAATCTAGAAGGCACAAAAACCTAAAAAATGATTATATATTTACCAAAAATGGATATCAATTATAAATTTTATGTCTTCAAATCCCTAGGTTTAATACTTAGACCTAAAATGCCTAAGTACTGACTTGATTGGATTTTGAAAAACTATTTTCCACATTGTAAGGTGTGCAATTGTGAGACCAACTTTATCAGATATTGAGTGACCCTAATTTATTATATTTATTAAATAAATTTAAATTATAATAAAATAACTTATACTTAAATTTAGAGTAGTAAATATAAGCTTCTGGCCAAAGTTGACTTCATGTACAATTCCCACATGCTTCTAGAGATGGTTCTAGTCTTATTACAAAACAACACGTACGTGTTGTATAATACATTACATAATGTGTACAAGGTACAAAATGCATATGCGTTGAAAAAAACATATGTGTTATTTAAAATTTAATTAAAAATTGAGCCTTTAGGCTCAAAAATGGCTTGGATTTTTGAGCCAAAGGCTTGTGACTATGCATCTATAGTTGAGATTGAGAGTTTTGAGAAAAATTAACAAATTTCAACTTCACTTGCCAAATACGCTATGTATTTCAACATCAAAATTCAAAAAACTAATACCATCATGATGAGCACATTATCATATTTCTAAATATATGATTTTTATAAGTTTTGAGATATTTTAAGGGTTCAAACTATAACTATTTCTAACTACACCTTTTTTAGGCCACTACATGCCACACCTATACATGCCTATTCATGTTTATCTAATATGTTTTCCGTTGATCCAATTGCAAAAAAAAATATGGTAATAAACTAAGCCTAATTCTATAAACATTTAAAAATAAAAATCAAATTTTAATATTTTTTGAGGTGGTTAGGGTGGGATGCACGGCCGACTATCCATGTTTTTGTCAGTTTTCAAGATATACTTAATTATAAAATTAATAAAAAATAATATTCATTGAAAAAATAAAAAATAAAATAGTAACACACTAGAAGATCTTATCTAACTATTCACCAAAGGGTTTCAAATAATATTTAATGCTGCTAAAAAAATGGTGGTCTACATGGCCATGCATCTACTATGTTTTCTTAAAAAAAGGAGGTCCTCTTGAAAGTTTAGATGTTTGACTTACTTAGACTTAACCATTTTTTTTAAAAAAATAGCTTTTTGGAAACTAGACTCAAAATTCTACAATTCAGATTTTTATACAATCTTCAAATTTTGAGTGTAGCCATCTCAAATTATCTACAAAAGTTCAAATTTATAAAATTTTAGAAAAATCATGTCCATGGGTAGGCCCTTTTTTATCTCCTAAATTTTTGCACTTACCCTTATATAAATTCTATCTGTTAATTTGACTTGTTATAGAGCCAATTTGACCTAATAAGGACTCTAGAGAATTGGTTAGTTAGGTGTGGTGGGGTTTGGTGGAAGTGGGATCCCTCATTCTCCCAATTAATTCTTCAATTTCAATTTTATTTCCCATAATGTTGTCAATTAGAATCTCCTAACTACTAAGAGAGTTTTGTGGAATTGTAGAAGGGTTAGGTGGAGGGATAGGGGAGAAAAAGAGGGTTTTGTAGAGGATTAGGTGGATAGTTATGAGGAGGAGGAACAAGAGGGTTATGTGGAGGGTTAGCAAGATGGGTTTTTCAAAACAAACAAATTACAACTAAAACATAGGGTTAAATAATGAAAATAATAAACAATTAGGGTTAACAAGTGTATATTTATATCACTTACCTCTTCTACATGGTGGCATCATCGATTAATAGCTTTGTGGGATGAATTTATCAGCATCTTGTTTCTTTTTTGTCTATCTCACCCAAAACATGATCATAGAAGCTGGAGGAGAGCAAGGAAACTCAAATGAAAAATGATGATTTTGCATTCAAATTTTAGTTTTTAGTTTTTTTGGGACATAGGTAATGCCATCATGTTATTAACATGACTACATTATTGAAAATAATAATAACATGATTACGTTAATAACACAATTATATTATTGTTTAAAATAATGCAATCATATTATATAATAACACAATCACATTATGGCTAAGTAATTACCAAGCCATAATTTAAATAACACGATTGCATTAATTAAATAACGTGATCATATTACCTAAAATGTCCATAAAATTGTCTCCCAACTTCATACACTTACCCCTCTTTCATAGTGTATTCTAAAAGGATTGTCTCTACTGACTTTATGAAATTACTAGCTAGCTATTATGATGAGCTTGCAACCTTTTGATGATATTGGGTTTATCTTGCATATTAAATCAAATCTCAAGAGGGAAAAGGGCTAGAATGATATAAAACGTTATAAATATTGTAATGGTTTGTGGCTTAAGTTGCTATGTCATTCAACTTGCATACATATTTTCACATATTCAAGGCATACTTGGTCCATAGTAGGCTAATAATAGCTTATTTGTAATAATATATGTGACCAATGATACACACTTTTCAGGCGTGGGCTTCATGAAGGATAAAGTCTTGGTCACCTGTGATTTGATTTTAAATATGAAATCAAATTCACTTAAGTGTGTGCGATTTAAACCTGGTGTTTGATCTAGATGAATTTGTTTTAGAAAAGGTGTTTGGATGAAAGAGTGATATTGAAAATAAGGGATCATTTGTAGGTTTCTTAAATTTGGCTACCCATACCTGATCTTCATGCTTGGATTTTTGAAAAGTGCTAGCCGCTTTATTCCATAGATCTTTCTATTTAACCTTTTGTAAGGGAATTTTTATTGTCATCTACAACTCATAGGAGTACAAAAAGGTGATTTTAAATTTAGATCATTGGTCCTAGGTTTCAGCATTTCTTTGATTGAAGACATGGTTCCTTGAATTTAACCCATTGACTCATAATTTTTTGTTGGCTCTGATCTAGGTGAAATTTCCTAACTTTACCTTTCACTTTTGGCATATTTATAACCTTAAAGTGAGTTGATATAATTTAGAAAAGTGCCTTTTTATGACCTTTATTACAAAATATGACACAGAGTCTACATTTGCCCATATTTATGTGGAATTCGATTTATCTTGAGGGTTGCCAAAAGAGATGGTGAAAAATATTGAAGATCATTTTTGCATACATCAACTAGATTTATGAAGGATTACAATTAGACGTAGAACCTGCTTTGAGATAAGTCATTTGGAATACTCTTGTACATACGGTTTCCACATTTGCAAGGAAGGATAGGAATTCAACGTGGTGGAAAGGTGTTTATTTTGTTCATTAGAATGTTTGTGTTCATTCTTGAGGCTTAAAAGAGATAGATTCTATGTCTATAGAACTGGGAATTCCAAAGATGTTTGAAACAAATCCTAATTTTATTATTCTATTTATGTCTCTAGAATGGTGGGGCATTAGAGTTCTTATAAGCCTTTTATCTTCTTGTATTCTTAGTTTATCTTTTAATATTTTCTTTGGAATTCAAAAGTTTCCTCACTTGTGGTTAGTGGACCACATGTTGGGCTGATTCAAGTCAATACACTGGTCGTTAATTTGAATGATAATTTTTCCTCCTTTCCTAGTTCAATTGAATGGGCTTTGGTAAATAAAAAAGGAAATCTTATTCCAAATGGAAGATTTAAAACAATATGTTGTTAAGGTTTCAAATTAAGATGGTTGTCGTTTGATGTTGATGGCCATGAATGCTTCTACGCAATGTTTGGAAGATTTGGAATAATGGCTACCGAAGTTGTTCACCTTTGGTTGCCAAATTTGTTGACCTTTGGTTGTCGAAGCAAAGTTTTGCATTGATTATTAGGATTTGAGTTTAGATGTTTGGTTGTTTTTTGGGAATAATTTTGCAATGCTCTTTATATTTTGTTGGGTATTTTGGTCTTTGCTATGGAAAATTTGGTTTTTTTTGGTGGACAATATTTTGCTATGCTTTAGCTGTAGAATAATTTTTTCAATGGAGGATTCATGGAAGACAACTCTCCCTTACTAACTGGGGATTTTTGTTTTTGTTATAAATGATTTATTTTTTTTAAGGAAGAAAATTTAATTTTGTTGTTATGAAAATGGTTACATTTTAATTTTATGTAAAACTTTGAGTCATTTTCCTTAGGGAACTTAAAGGTATTTTATCTTTGAATAAGGTTTTTATGATTTTTCATTCTGGGTGTTTTTTAAAATTAGGTATATTTTTTATTTTTGTTTGGTTGTTTTCCTTAATGCAACTCTAGTAACTTTGGTCTTGCTTGTTTAGTAGACTAGTGCTTATTACAAGAACTCTTTTTGATTAATGAAAGAGGTGAAGTACCCCATAACCTTCTTTTATAGATAAAAACGAACTTAAATGACATAGATTTTTCAATGAAATGTCCACCACACTCACTCATGCATATATTGTAAAAAAAATTTAGGCTCATCATAAGTAAGGCATTTGAGTAATTGACCACCAATTAAACTCTTAAAGAGAGCCCCTCTGATGATAATGTATCGAACTACAACTTGCTATAATTTTCACTTGTCATTGCATGAAATTGTTTTGGGAGTAATTTATTTAGATAAAAGAATGTAAATGTCAATGCACCATTCCAAATTACTTGTAGTGCTTGTAATGGAAAATATTTTTAAATTGTCCATATCTAATGACGTAATAAAAGGTTGTTATAACCATCAAATGGTCAATATGGTCCAATCAATAATGATATATATAAATGAGGGAAGCTTCACTGGCCATTACATTTTCATGGTGGTTATTTCTTCAAGGTATGATTTCAATCTTAAGTTTATCAAAATAGGTAATTAAATGTTCACCATGTTTTTGTGTGGAATTAAATTTTCTTCTTTTGTTTGATACACATCTATGACTTGGTTAGATACAAGCCAAGAATTTCCATATACCTTAAATGATTTGATTTATAGAGTTTGAGTGATACATAGCCTTGAAATCAATGCCTCATATTCCTCTATGTTATTTGTTCATGAAAATTCAAAACAATATTCTAACAACATAGTCTGTACCTAAGGAGTGACTAACAATATTCATACCCTAACGTTTGAGGCACATTTAGATCCATAAAAACACATAGTCAAAGTGTCATCCTTAATGGTATATATGGTAAAATCATCATGTATGGGAATTGTATCAATCAATAGTGTTGTTGCTAATTAATCTATACTTACTTGGTCTTCCACTGATTTATAGGATATAAAATTTAGATTTAACTCCATGAGTAACATTACCTACTTAGATATGCATCCTAAAATATATAGTTTCAACATAATGTATTTGCATGGCTCTACCTTCGTGATAAATTGTGTCTCATTATTAAGCATGTAGTGTCAAAGCTTTTGTGTGGCAAAGACAATGGAAAAATACAATTTTTTAATTATGTTATGATTTTTTCATAATATACTAGTGTACATATAATGTAATAATCTATACATATTTGGTGGGCATCATAATATTATTACAACAAGTCTCATATTACATGTTCCATGAAAAAAACGTATAGTAGTAATGGTTCATTAATAATAGATGGAATCATGATTGGTGGATTAAGAAGATATTATTTGATTTCATCAAAATTACTTTTAAAACATTCATCTTATTAGAATTTTGTATAGTTTATCATTAACTGAGTAAATGGTTACATTTTATTGGCTAGTTGAGTATTAATGTCTTAATTGATTAAAATATTCCTTGTGGAAATCTTGATTGATTAAGTCTTTTGGGTGGGCACATATCAACTAGATATTTGATCTTCTTAGGATTGAACTTTATGCCATGATGGGATACGATTTAGCTTAATAGTTTTCTAAAATAAACTCTAAGTACACATTTTTTTATGGTTTAAACATCCATTTTATTTTTGAAAGCATTCAAATAATTTCTATAAATCTTTAACATGATTTTGAGATTTTACAAACAAATCATCAATATAATATTTGATAGATAACTCTAACATTCTTTAATCCACATGACATGACCACGTAATTAAATTTCTCTATGTCATTATAAAAGTCATTTTATTATATCCCTCAAAATTAAATTTTATTTGATTGTATTGTAAAAACCATCCATATATAAAATCATTTCATAACTATATGTAGAGTTAACTATCATATCAATATCAATATTAAGTAATATAAATTCATCCTCAAGACAAACCTTTTTTAAATACTGAAAGTCCATACAAATCCTAATTTTTCTATTAGGTTTATCGACAAAATAAAATTGAAAATATAAGGTAAGTAATCGATGGGTTTAATAAACCCAACAGTGAGCAAATTTTGAATCTCCTCTTTGACTAGATGGGCCACTTCAAATTGCATTTTTATAATTTTTTACTTAACTGTTTTGGTGTCAAAGTAAACAAATTTATTATGCAATGCTATCAAAGGATCGATGCCCAACATATCAGCATAAGACCAAGTGAATAATTCAGTGAAATCATGTGACATATCTCTATTTGATTTGTCATATTTGGCCTCTATCATTAGGCGAGGGGGATAGGTCTTGGGTCTTCAATCCATTAAAATAATACAACTCAATTGTTTCTTCATTAACAAGTGCTGAGTGACCTTCCGCATGAAATGCAATAGTGATAGGATCAGTTCCACCCAACTAGGCATATTTGTCTTGCTTTCCTACATAGTTTACTGACATTTTTAGCATTTAGTTTTCTTCTTTATATGATTTTGTTTGGTGATTCAATAGAATTTTACAGTTTCTATTTCAAGATCAAATCTTTTGTTTGCACAGTTTCTATTCTGCAGTCAATCATTTTTTATTATTACCACCTTTATAGCTTGCATTCCTTTTTTCATATAATTTTTTTAAGGAATCTTTTGATATATTCATTATACAAAAACATCTGTATACTTTACTTCAAAAAAAAAAACAAAAAAATAAAAAACAAAAACTCTTTAAATTAGCTATACTCCTTTCTTCTTTATGTGTATATTGACCACTTTGGCTCGTATCCTTGTATATACACAGCCGAAGTGGAGATAGCGGGCCTATAACTCAGAGATAGAGCATTTGATTGCATTTATTTCTTTTGCCTTTTACTTTGGCATTTTCCTCTTCATATCATATCATTCTACTCTAGTTCATTATAACGTTTTGTTGCTGGCATCCTCCTTGCTTCACCTTATTTTATAGCTGGCCAAAAGCTTCCTAGAATGACGCACTTGGCCTGAATTCTTATTCTTAATTGCTAATTTATGTTACTTAAGTAGTCTATTTTTGTAGCAACACATTTATTCTTGATAGCTGTTCTTTGTGGCATTTTATATAGGCATTTTTTTTTTTTTCTGTTGCCAAGTTCAACTGCGTCATTTGGCCTTTCTCCTAGGTTCCTCTTGCCCTTGTATTAAGGCTTTTTTTTTCTTTTCCAACTACCATGTTGTCCAGAGATTTTATGATCCTATAAGGCATTCTCCTTTTTGTTAAAGGTGGTGTTTTCCTTGTTCACTTGGGTTTGGTATTTGACTATTAATGCATAGTCAGTTTTTTTAGTAACCTTTTTCTTAACGCCTGTCATTTGGTTCAAAGCATTTTATTCGATGATAGCTTGGCCTTTTTTTTCAAAGCATTCACTGCACTTATTATGTAACGCCCTTTTTTTTTGGCTTTATGTCGTGCCATTTTTGGCCTCTTTATGACTAGTGTATTGTTTTTGGTGCTTTTGGTGCATTTCAAATAATATAATAATTAGCATTAGTCTTGAATAGTTTCTTTTAAATGCATGTGGCACCTTGTTTTTATTTTACACTTGGGATGATTTACAATTCTTTTACAACTGCACATTCTTTCATTTACATGTGGTGCAACTTATGAAGGAAAAAAAAAAAAAAAACTATTTAATTTATATAAAATAAAAGTATTTTTAATAGCTCAAAAGTGATTTAATTTCTAAATTCAAAATCTTCATGTGGGTTTTTTAATTATGCATTAAAACATTATTATTTTCTTAAGTGTATTTAATTTATTTTTTCAAAAAAGAATTTTATTTATCAAGTGGACTAAGGTTATTCATAAGTAATTTTTTTTGGTTTTTTATAGTACTTTTTTTATTATGTAAAATTTTAAAATTTAAATTTAAATTTAAAGTTTAAAAAAAAAAAAGAAAAGAAAGAAATATATCTATATATTAATTTAACAAAAATATATAAATAATTCAAAAAAAAAAAAAAAAAAAAGTGGTATGAGAGCACACTAAGAAGTCACATTAGACGAAACTTAGGAACTAAAAACAAAAGTATCACAAACAACTAGGCAATGTCTAGTAACAAGTCACATAATAAAAGTGAACTTTAAGCAACAAGAGCAATGCTAGAAGGAAACGAATCCATATCATCTAGATCCTAGCCCGAGCTTGGCAAGTCATTGTCATATGAAATAGGCTCCTAGCCTATAGCTTGAGCGGTGTCCCTGCCATCATTTTCTTCCTGAGTTTGAGTGGGCAAGATGACCAGAGAAAGCCTTAGGAACTTGTCTAGCACGTATGATCGACCTCCAGATGGTGCCCCTAAAGCATCCAGGTGTAGAGGAGGAGGAGTGTCCAAGCCATCTTACCTAGCAGGGGAAGGAGGCGATGGCTACCACCCTCGCTGCTGCCCAACAGGGGTCATGTATTGGTACGGGGTGCCATTATGAGAACAACATCATGAATTGCTGTGATGATGCCCACCACAAGGCAGTAGAGCCACTTTGTCCTCTAGTTTGGGATCTCTATGTGGAGATGATGGAAGTCGAGCCATTGCACAAGGAGCATCTCTCCAATGGGATAGGAGATTCTGAAGGTGCCCAAGCTCCATAGCCACTTTATTGGCTTGAACTTGAATCTATAAAAGAACATTGGAGATGATAGAGTACTTGTTTAAAGTAGAAACATTACAATCAGTAGAAGCATTATTAAACACATAATTATTTCTTTCTTTTCAAAGCCAGAAGAGAATCTCCACTCTAAAAGTATGTCAGACTTGTGCATATTTGAAGGGTATCACAAGTTTATCTCCAAGAAAGATGTGTTGCCAAGGGAAGAATTCAGGATGGAAAGGCCTGAAGAGATCATGGATCCAAGTACAAACCCTTTGAGCTTTGGAACAATACCAATAAAGATAAGGAAGCATCTTAAGGTGGCCAAATAAAGGGCAAGTAGGTAGGTGGACTCCTAACTGGATGACTCTTCTACCAATGGGTAAGCCTTGGTGTAGTATACACCAAGCAAAATGAGCAACTTGGGATCTACACAAGCCCCCAAAATAGTGTTAAAGCGAAATCTCCATGTAGAAACAAATGAGTGCAGCCCCCAATAGGCATTACACTTGTCCACTATGAGAAAATATGGGTGAGCCATCCATAGCCACGTTGAGGAGTATAATTGCAAAAAGGGGTATCCACATACCACTTTTAGTCCTTCCACCATGGATGGGTAGAGTGGACTAAGATTTTATAAAGCATGGAGCGCAATGTTGAGCATTTCCTAATAGGATTCCTAGTCCATATTGGGTAAATGAAATTTGGCTTTCCCCTCCTCCCAAGATAGCCAAGAGTGAGTTCACCTATAATAAATATCCTTGATAGTATGAATTCCCCTTTAGGCAAAATTGAGAGTGTTGATCTAAGGGACTTCTACCAGGGGCACATTATTGAGATTAAAAATGAGAGACCACAAGAGAGAGTGGGTGTTAGCAAACAACCCAATATAAAATCCAAAACCATTCCAGAGAAGCCATGGATTAATATTTTCCCATGCCTTCCAAATTCTTTTAGCCACAAAGGATCCGATGATTTGGACGGGAGACTAAATGAAAAAAAATTGGGGAAGACAAGCCCTTTCTAGGATTTCTTGCCCTTAGATAAGCCTGAGGCGATATAGTGTCTGAAGAATACCTTTCAAGCTTCTTGGCCCTTAATGGCCCACACAATTCATTTGGCATGTAAGATAGTTCCTTACTGGGATATGTCAATAAACACCATCCTTCTAGCATCACATGTGAAGTAGCAATATTCCCAGGCCACTCTGTGGAATCCTTTACCTTAGGGGGAAGTGGCCCAAAGGAAATCTCTAAGTAATTTCTCCAATTTTTGGTAGGTTTTTTTAGAATGTAACCAACATGATGAGTAATACACATGGGTGGTCACAAGAATTTTTGCGCAGATTTGAATTTTTCCTACTAACTAAAGAGACTTGGTCACCCAATATTCTAGCTTTTTAACAACTTTGTCAATAACATATTACCACAATAAAGGTGCCAAAGAATCAAAAGAAAAGGGGATGCTAAGAAATTTAAAGACTTCATCATGTTCGATCCACTTCCAATTGAATTTAGCAGCCCATGTCAGTGAAGGAAGGTAAGATTATTTGTAGCAACAAGTTTTTTACCATTAGATGCTAGAGCCAGAGGCCAAGCAGAAGGTGACAAGACGTTGTAAGGCATTGTGTATATTAGATTCATCCTCAATGAGATTAAGGAAGAAATCATTTTTAAAGTGACCATTAAGTAATTGCATATCTTTTTGTAGGTTCATGGCATCTGGAGGGAGATAAATTCCCTTAACAAGGTCCCTAGTTTGAGAATTGCTAAGAATATATTTAAATCCCTCAGCTATAATCACATACAAGGTGGGAACCAATGGGCACCCTTGTTGAATGGAGTGGAACAAGCCACATTACTTAGAGGTGACTCCACTAATAGAGAGGATGACTGAGGCATTTGCAACAAACATCTGGATGGTTTGGATGAAGATGGGCTCGAATCCCAATACTCAAAGCATGATGAGAATGAATGGCCATTCGATGCTATCATAAGTTTTTTAAAAGTCAATTTTAATGAACATGGATTGTTGTTTAGACCATCTGGCCTAGTTCATCCCTTCCTAGACTACAATGATGTTATCCAAAATATAACGGTTTTGAATGAAACCCATTTATTTTGGATGCACAATGAGAGGTAACATAATGCATAGCCAGATCGTTAGAGCCTTATCACTAATTTTATAATAGATATTTAGGAGGGTGATGGGCTACCAATTGTAGATCAAATCAGGATCTCCATATGTAGGTATGAATTTAATGTTTCTTTTATTTATATTTTAACCCAACAAATGTGTGCAAAATGCTTTTTGATAAACCTTATGCAAGTTACTGCCCACACGGTCCCAAAGGGTTTTATAGAATTTGTAGGGAAAGCCATCAATGCTAGGATCTTTGTCATTAGTCATGTGAGACATTGCCTCATGAAAATCATCCATAGTGAGGGGCCTATTGTAAGCCACCCACTAGGTAGGAGTGAGTTTTCATGGCACCACTACGAGGCATTGCTGGAGGGTAATTTCATGCTCAACTAAGGATGCTTGAGCTTTGAACACTTATTAATAATGGTGATCAAAGGCTTGACCAATAAGTGATGTCTTTATAAGTCTGTTTCTAGCCTTAGAGATGACTTGAATTTGCTACTTTGAGTTCTTCTCTCATAACATTTAAAATAACTCCTTTAAAGCTTTGTCCCCTATCTTAATCTAATGAATCCTGACTTTGAATTGGGCTTCCCAAGCATTTTATTTGTCTACAATCTGAATGTGGTACCATAATGAGGTAACTCTGACCTGTAAGACCTCATTGAAGGGATCCTTTTCTAGGGATAAAATTGTGTGGCTCAGCTCTGAGGAAGTAGCAGAGTAGGAGTGCCTCTAAATTTTAGCAAGCTAGGGGCCATAGATTTGTAGAAAGTGAAAGGTTCTTCTGATGGTGTTATCTCACCAAAGAATCCAACTAGATATTTGGGAAGGATGTGGATCAAAATTCCAAATTCTCCTAATGTGTGCCATCGTGGGCCCATGTTTAAGCAAAGATGTGTTTAGGAAGAATTGCATTTTTTGAACTTTGGGTTTCATAAACTTTCATGTCACTCTAAATCGAATAGGGGAGTGGTCAGAAAGCCCAAAATCCTAAAACACCTACATTAAAGTGGATAAATCATTATCAAAGGAGAAGTATAGTTGGGTGGGAATCAATTCTCTATCTAAACACTTCAGAACTTGAGTAGGGCCTTCCCTTAAATTATTCCAAGTGTACCAAACTCTATATGCAGGTTGGCAGTTTAAATTGGGATCATAAAGACCCTATTTAGTGCATATGTAGAACCATGCCTCCCTTTCACCAAATTCCCATGGCATAAGCAAATGACCCACTTTGTCCCCAACAGATACCACCATATTGAAATTACCACATAATACCCAATGGGCATTAGGAAGATCATCCACTATCCACCACCATAAATGGGTACTCTCCAAGGTGTCATTCGAGACATAAATATTAATAAAGCCAAAATAGTGGATTTCAATGCTAAAAAGAGCCCATACTAACCAGTTGGTGGGGTCCATGCTAGATTGCACTAAGTCTGGCTGCCACCTTGGAGAAATGAATGTGATCACCCCTCTACTTCCTGCTTCATGATTACTATGAAGAATGATACTATTGTGCTAGATGGAAATACTGGTAGCTATCAATAAAAAATATTCCACCTTGACTTCTTGTAGACAAAGAAAATCCATCTTAGGAAACTTCCTTCTGAGATCATGCATAACAAACTTGTGCTTTGGGTCTGTGAGACCCTGAACATTCCATGAAAATTAATTCATAGATGATGGATGTCGAGGGACATGTCTTTTGAGTTTAAACCCTTCAAGGCATCATACTGATTCTATAGAATGTGCTCACTATTGGTACTTAAAAAATTATGAAATTACTTCCTCATAGTAGGGTCAACCTGGTACTCTCCTTCCTCCACTTCATCACTCCTCCAAGGAGGGTTGTGAGACCATTTGGGTGTATCCCATTGAGAAGTAAGTGGAAGAGTGGTTGGTTTTGAGTTTGAAAATATGAAAGAAGTAGGCATGAAGGCTTTGAAACCTTGGGATAAAATGTTAGAAACTAAAGGGGTGTTAAATACCTAGGACGTTTCTATCAATTTTGAGGCTTCAACCTAAGGAGGCTCTTTCTTAGTAGGAGCTTGTTCTTGTGGCCCATTGCTCGAATATGGCTTGCCTCCTTTGGGAACAATAGCTACATTTGTCAATTTGGAGAGATTTTTCTTCTTTCCTATTGTAATCCATCCATCCTCAATTGGTTTTTTGCTAGCTTTAGGAGAGGGCTTGGGGGAAGAGGATGAGTAGCCAACTGAAGGAGACAATCTTGTATCTTATGGTTTGTGTCTTGGTAGAAAAATCAAGTGTTCGGTAAGTTGATATATAGGACTTGCTAAGAATGACTCATGTCCCCAACTTGAATTTATACAAACTTCTTGAGGTCCCACAAGAGGTCTACTTCTACATAGACCCCTTTTTATAGTCTAGTAGAATAGAACCAATTTTTTTCATGACAAGCCACACATCCTCTAGAGGGCATTATCTAGTGAATAAAGTGTTAGAAAGGGAGTGGGAGGCATAGAAATTCAACCCAAACCAAGATTTTAAGAGTAGTGTGCTTTGAGACCACAAAATATCTTATCTAGGGGAGACAACCATGAGTGAGTTCCTGCCATACCAAGTGGTAGACCTATGGAGAATTCCTTCTTCATGGGAGGGGTCAAAAAAGCGTAAAAAAAAAAATCCTTAGTCATGTTTTGGACACTCTCAAGATTAATTTTTTGAGTTATCCAGTGATTTTGAACCCAAGACTATAACATACTTTTAGAGGGAATTCTTCCAATAAAATATCATATTAAAAAAAATTTCTCTAACCATTGACACATAGAAATAAATTCAAGAATACACAATATAACATCAGGTTTCAAAGCATTACCTCATGGTAAATGTTCTAGACAAACTTCCTCAAGTGCTTGCATGAGGACATTACTCGATGCTATGTCATTATTCTTCATAGTTAAAATAGCTAGGATAGAATGGGGAGAAGTCATTATAAAGGTAGGCCTCTCTTGAAGGTGAGAAACCCTAAATGAAAATAAATGCAAGTCCCATAGGTGATTTAAGGTTGCGATATGACATAAGCTAGGCAAGTAGAAAAAGAAGGGCCGACTCAATGGTGTGCATGGAGGAAACCCTAGCAGAGCGAAAAACCCAAGTCCTTTGTCTAAAATTTCAAATATATTTTAAACACAAATTTAAATTTAATTTATTTTTTAAATAATACTTAATTTAGATGATATTTATTGTAAAATTTGTCATGTTTTAAATATATTTTCAGTTTAATACACAATATTTTTTGGGTATTTGAAAGTTGTAATTTTTTTAATCAAAACCTTTTTTAAAATGTGGTTTTGCAAGATTAACACTATTTTAATTGATCAACTTAAGCATAAAATAATTAAAAAAGATAATGAAATTATTTATTTAAAATTTCAACTTGAATGTCAGAGTAAAATCATTATTTTATTATAAAATTTTTATAAGGAAAAATTAAGTGAAATACAAACACTTGTTGACTCTATTACCACTCAATTATCATATTTTGAACATGCACAAACATATAATGTTGTTGTTTCACCTCCTAAAGATCATATTAGTAAACCACATGATGGTTCGAACCTTAGTTTTAAAATATTACAATTGGTATGTTGGCAGTGGCCTTGGTAAGTGTGAACATAGATATCTTGAACCTCTTTTGTTTATATCAAATACAAATTATAAAGGTCTTAGCTATAATACTTCAAATCCTTCTAATGAAAATTTAGAATTGTATTCTTGTCCACATTAAAGGACTTATAATGCAATGTTTTTTATTATAATTTTTCTAATGCTCATTTTATGGTTAAAATTGATAAATATTATGCATATTGTGAAAAATATGGGCATCATACCTCTAATTATTTTAAATTGCATCCATGCAATTTTTTTGGTAATTCCACTTATGACACTTTGGATTGCTAAAAAATTACTAAATATCCTATCTCTAAGGGTAAAAATGTTTGGATTCCTAAAGAAGATGAGTCTTCTAGAGATTTAGATATGTCTTTTTATGATAATTCTTCTAATGTTTTATGTAGAATACCCTTTTCAAGTGACACATCTTCTTTGCCTCTATTTTGATTAAATTAATTTCTTATTATGCATTCCTTGTATTTAGTTGTAAAGAAAATATGATTTATTTAGAGTTTTTTGACTAATTTCTTAGGATTTTACACTTTGTGATGAAAGTTGTCTTTGCTCTATTTGCCTAGTTGTACATCTATTTTTATTAAATTATGTATGTTGATCATATTTTTGGTATATTAGTTACTTAAATTAAATAATTAGTGTTAGCTTATTTGTTTTTTAGGATTTCATGGATCACTTCTCTTTTTTTTTTGACTTTATTCCATTTCAGATTGATCACATTAATTGAAGAGGATTCTTGAAGATTTTGGTGCTCACACTTTCATTCTTGTAAATTTTAGTGGCACTTTCCCTTCTTATTTCTTCTCTAAACTATTATAATTACTCTTGAAGAACGTTTCTATTAAGGGGAAGAATTATGTAATTTCAACTTCATTCCTTATTTGTAATAGGTTTTATCCATTTTGTAACCTCAAATTTAGTTTAAGGGGGAGTGTTGGAGAATGTAACTTATTTGAGTCCTTTCTATAAGTTTATAGGCTTATTCTAAGTTTTATATGTGTGTACATTTATTTTATTTATAAATACATTTTATTCTATCCTTTTAAGGTGTCACCCCCTTGTTTAAACCACTTGTTGGATTTGGAGTTACTTGGATGTAACTCCTCTCCCTACATATGGCACACACATTCTCTTCAATTGTAAGAGGATTAAGGACACATGACACACATGCTAAAGTTTTCTCTTATAACTCTTTTTTCCTCTTATCTCTTTATAAAGACCTCTCCTCTCCCTTTCTTCAATACTTGCTACAACACATAACACTCTTGTTGATATAATATTACTCTCATATTTTTTATGTTCTCTTGGCCTAAAGTCATTCTTATTATAGCTTATTCATGTTATTATAATTGGATATTATTTATGAAATATTTTATTAATAGTGTGGGGTTTTTCTCCAATACGTTCAATTTTTCCACTAATCAAAAATTGTGTCTCACATTTTGTATGATTAATTCACTCTTGAGATAACTTTGTGAATTTACATATTCATTTCATTTATTCAATATTATTTATATTTATATCTTGGCAACAAATATAATTAAAAATAAAATCCATGAATCACTATAAAGTAGCATGTACATTATTAGTCCTAATGACATTCTTTTATATGAAAAAATTCCCCACTTGGTGGTGAATGCAGTATTCATTCTATTATCATTTTATAGTAATATCTAACTATACCTCGAGAAACCATATGGAAAGGACATCATATTAAACCAACTAACTATTTAAATTACTTCATCTATGGAAGGCAAGAGATAATTATCTTTCTCTAAGGCTTGGTTAAGGTTCTTGAAATACACACACAATCTAATTTATATATATTTATTTTGTATAGGAACTAAGTTAGCTACCTAGGTAGAATGCCTAATGGGAAATATAATTCTAGCCTCTAGCAATTTCAAAACTTTCTTCTGAGTAAGAGGCCCTAGAATAGGATTGACAAGTCTCTATCTTTATTGGAAATATTTGTGATCCTTTTTCAGTGGGATAATATGTGTGATGACTCTAAGATCAAAAAATTTCAAGTATTTATAGGTCTAAGAAATCACATCTTTATATTCTATTAGTAAATTCATCAACGTTATCTTTTCTTATTCTACATAGATCAACCCAATATTAACTATTTGGGGTATTTCTTTAGTCCCTAAGTTTACCTTAGTGAAATTAGATTCACTGGTCTTGGACTATTTCTATTTCTTAACTTGTTGGTCCATGTCAGAGACTCATTCCAAGGATACCATTCCTTTGGGTATCATATTTTATTTTCATTGGAGGATACCATAATTCTCCTTGTCCTCTTTACTCATTGGATCAAAATCCTTCTCATCAATAATATGAGATTCAAAGACATCATAATTACCCATGAATTGAATAATCTATAGGGCATTGTCAAATACTTGAAAATAATCAAAATTATCAAGAATTGAAGGACATGGTACTAGTTTCATAAATAATTTATATATTTTTTATACTTGAAGTGTAGCTAGATTGGATGTAGAGGTAGTCAAGAAATCAACTATCTGAATCTACTCTCTTGGGATTGAATTTATATTAAAATCCTTGCATGACTCATTTAGATCCCAAGCTTTGTGTTTGTACTTATTTAGGTATGATAGTTTGCATTGATATTGAATCATGATCTAGTTAACTACTAGCTCCAAGTCTTCAAATATTATTAGCTTCTTGGAATTATGTTTCAGTGTGAATCATAGCCATATAATAAAAGCCTCATATTTTGAATGATTATTAGCTTATGTGAATTATATTTAAAAGGTAGCAAGGTACTATCATCAAGATCAATTTGTGTTACACTCACACCATAGCCTTGTTTGGACCTAACACCATAGAGAACAATGTCCATAACTATGAATGACCTTCAAATTATCATTAATGTTTTCCAAGCTTACTTGTGAAGGTACAAATGCATATTTGTGATGAATTAAAGTTCATCCTCTCATTTTTGGAATTATAATATGAGATTATATGCTTCATTTTTGGTTTTGTATCAACTTTGACTTGATTGGATACTCATTTATAAGGTAGCCATTTAAGTAATAAATTTGTAGCCATGTAACCATTTAATGTTTTTAACTAGTCTCAACTTAAGAGTAAACCATAAGCCTCAAGAATGTCAACTAATAATATATCAATATACTACTAGAAATGGAGGTCAGAGGCAAGCTACATGTGAGAATTTATTAATTATTTGATAATTTGGAATGATGATTTGTCTAGCTGGAGGACTAATCTTTTGGATTTGTCTAGGGTCAACCCTAGTCTTTTGCATATTTCCATGGGTAGCACACTAGATAAGGCACTTTATTCAACTAATCAATTATGCATTTTTTAATAAAGATTATGATAGTCAGTAGAAAGGGTGGCACCTCAGGCTTGTCCTTGTACACCACCATATTTGTATGTGAAAATTTTGACTTGTGAGTGAATGGTTTACTAGTCAAAGCCTTTAGAAAAAACTCCCTTTATTCTATGATTTGAGCTAGCTCATGAAGAGTAGTATTATCCTTTATTTTATTCATATCCTCAACTATATTATATACACTCTTGGTGTATAGATTAACTTGATGTTACTGATAATTACCTTTAGGAGGAGGCATATTTTTATTAACATTTGGATTAGGGGGAGTGGTCGTATTATTTTTGGAAGTGTATAAGTTGTGGCAAGGTATTGGTTCCTATTTTGAGATTATAATTATTCCTATAGAACTAATGGAAGACATGAATTTTGTCTCTATTATCCTCTGGCTCATTTTCATCCTCTTCAGGGAAATGAAAATCATAGGTCTCAAATACCATGGTAGTACTAGAAGTATTAGAGGAACTAGTTGTGGATAAGTCAAGTTTATTATAAACCACCTCATATATTTCCATATCTTTTTGAAATATTTTAAATGTGGTAAAAAGATCTATACACTCTAATTTACCGTGCTGGGTAGTGTTATGTACCCTACACTAGTTGGGTAAGGCTATCTCATAAATATTCATCTCAGGAAATATGTTATGATAAGGATCTGAGTTGTTACCCAACAAGTTGAAAGGTATATTATGCCTCTCAAAGGAAAGTCCCTATTGGATGCCTATCCTAAAATGTTCCCTAAGCATTTATGCATGCTTAGAAACTCATTTATATGTTTTTCACCATGTATTAGATAGTGTCGAGCTTAGTTTTGGTGGAATTAGAGGTTGTCCCCTATGTGGTAGAGGTGTTAACTAGGACTAAAACCTTATTTTTACTGTGTTGATTAGACACATGTGTAGGATGGTTAGAATATCTTAGGTTTTGATTCAGTGTAGCATGAGTCAGAGGAAATTGATTAAAGAATTGGTTTCGATTATTCGCTATGACATTTTGGTTGGTGTTTGGAATAAGGTTCAAGACCAAGAAACTTGGGTTTATATTGGGTATGGTGTAATTTAGTATTCAACTACCTATCAATGTTAATAGCCTAAGTGTAGGCATTTTATAAGTTATTAATGTGTAGGGCTCTATGTAGGAATATTACATTCATAGTATCTAGAGTGTTTTTATACATTTCTAGTATTAAGGCAACATTAGATATATATGCATTAGCTTCATGACTGTACATAATTTTAACCATTACATTAAAGTCTCTAATTGGTTCGTTAGACTCCCTTCTCCTATTGGTAAAATGCTAGTATATCAAACTAGGATTGTTAATTTGTTCATATTATGCCATAAATGTATCATGACATTGTGCCCATGTTTTAATTAAAATTTATATAAGGTTAAGGAACCAGTCATAGGCAACATCTTATAGTGTGAATGGGAATGGTCTACATGCAACATTCTCTTGAACTATGTTTAGAAACCCTACATCAATCTTGAAAGTTTTTGAGTGTTCTTCTATAGTTTGTCTCCAAGAGGGAGAGAATGTAGGAAGATATTTATTTGGGTTCCTAGGTAGATCATAGACATCACCATCTATGATGATGGTTGAACCAACTAACCATTTATAGTAAAGTGTTGAGGTTGGTTCCTTTGGGTTGGTGAATTTGTCTAGGTAATAACTCTCCTAGCGACACCTATAATTGATATGGGTCTTTAATGAACCTATAAAGGTGATATTAATAATAGATCATAATTAGAATTGGTCCTTGTTAACCTTGTTGGGAGATCTAGTGTACACAACTTAAGTGAATCTTAGTCAACCAAAGATTATGGACCCTCCTAATGCGAGATAAATTATTGTTGATATGTGTTTTATGCACAATAAGATAATATTAAAAGGAGAACTCTAACATTTTAGGATCAATGAAAATATTCACTCTAAACCATGAGTTAATGGGTATTAGTTTTGTAAATAACCACATGGTGAAAAAGTTGTGAGTAAAGTGGTTATTTACCTTAAATAGTTTGGATATGACGTGAGTCTAGATTCTACTTGAGGTGGATGGGTGGATCTAACCTAATGTCAACTTGGTAAAAAAAATCAAAAAAGAGGGAATTCTAGGGCATACAATAAGGGGGTCTATGACTTAGCTGAGTAATAAACCCTTCCAATCCAACTTCCTTTATCATAGGTTGGGAAAATGTCCAAGAAATAGTGTCTGCTAAAAATTTCCATTAACATAGTTAAAAAAGAAACACAATTAATTGTCAAAGGAAATAACTAAAATACACTCAATAATTATCATGAAAGAAATGGTTGAAACTAGACTACATAGTACATCCCTACCTCTAACTAGTAATAATTATGATCAATAATCAACAAGCATTCAAACTAATTTTTTGTTTAATCCAAATAATTTTAAAGTAAATAGTCACTCAACCTCTTATATAGTATATTATCTTAATGCAAATTCCTAGTAAGACCCAAAAATTTAGAAGAGACAACACTTCATTATAAACTTATATAACAATTCGAAAACTATCTTGCTTGTATTAATTGTGAAGTTCTCCTCCCTTTGGAATGAGGAAAATAACATATACTTCGAGCTTAGGATGGGGATGCCTCATCCTCTGAGTTTCAATCTAATTATAAAATGTCTAAATTAAGATTGTGTGCAAACAAAATCATGCAATGTATGCATGTTTTATAAAATGAATATAGATAATGCTTAATTTATACACACAAGTTCTTTATAAAATAAGATGAAGCTAATAATAATAACATATCAAAATTGGAACTTTATCTTGAGCGGAACAACTAGTTTAACTTGACTCCAAGAACTATAGTGCTACTATGTAATCTCCATGCACAGTGACTACAAGCATAGTTAGAACTAAAGTTGTATTTGGAACTATTAGAGAACTAGAATTTGAACTAAAGCTATAGTAGTTGTTGATGGTGACAGAGGAGGTACTATATCCATCAAGGTAACAAGTATTGGTCCTATAGGAGTATGAACTATTGTGTATCTAGGCATAGGTGGAGGTGTCAAAGGTAGACCCTAAATTATAGAGGCTCCCAATGGAGTGACCAACACCCCTTGTGCCTCTAATTGCTTATATTTTTTCATGCTCATATCAAACCCCAACTCTATAGTATCAAAATCAATAATCAATATTTCGAATGAAATTGAAACTTTATCCATTCATTTTTTATGTGTTTCCATGGAATATTTGAATGATACATGAAAGTTATCCATCCGAGCTAATTTTCCATTATAAAATGTGATGAGTTTCACTATTTGCTCATTTTTTATGTAGGTGGTGTTCTCCACCTCTACCTTAAAGTCATCCATTACAATCTATAGTAAATTCTCAAAGAAAGGCTTGGTGATGATTCCTCCTTGAGGTGTATCTACAACTATAATTATTATGTCTCTAAGGACTTGAATTATCTTTTGTTGTTTATTATAAAACTATTGTACTAATATTTACATCTTTTGGTGCCATTATAACAAATAGGCCCATTTATTACTTACATGGTTTTGTGTCAGGGTCAGATCTAGCACAAGCATAAATTTTAAATGTTGGTATGCCTTCAAAATATTATATTTACTAATGAATGCCAGTTTTTCATCCCAATATTTCATTGTCTCATGGAACTTGATGATATCTCCTTATAGTGGTTGGGATTGAGCTCTTGTTGTTCTGATTGTGCTCAAAATGTGATACATATTTTGAGTATAGCTATGAAATATACTTAAGATCCTCAATTACACCCTAATACTATAGTATATTTTTATACTAATGTAATACCATGAATCAACCATTGTGAGAGGATCTTCTTCAAATTCATCTAATTCTCCAAGCTTGGTCTTCCTCTTCTTGGTTAATGAAAATAATTATTATTGATTATCAAGATCCACCATAATTGTCATCTTATTTACCCTTTTAGACATGTTTTTGACTTTATAAAATTGTACAACAACTTTAGGTTACTCGGTGATGACTAGGTCCTACCTCATAGGTTCATCTTCTAATTGTTGAATCCAAGTAGGGAGCACCATCATAGTTTGATCAATGAATTGGGTTTGAGATGAGGAATTATAAGGTGGAAGGTTAATTGGGGGTATCATTAATGAATATGGAGGGGTAGACATGGATGACATAGCAGAGGGTGTAGGTGGTTCAAGGAAGGAAGACAAAGCCTTTCTCCAACCTATGATTTTTGTTCATGGAGTCCTAATGTTGTATCTATTTGTGTATGGAGTCTTGTAGATAGAGACCACTAAGGACTTAGTTTGAGTGTCTTGAGTCGAAGGAATCGTTAATTGATTAGATGTATTTATTGATATGGGTTGGGTGGAAGAAATGGCTATAAATATCAAATCTTCAAAATGTGTATTTGTTCATATGGCTCCTTGGCTATGAGTGAGAAGCCATGGCTGAATTTATGTAGCTTGAGTGTATGAATGTGATGCAAAATAATATGTAGAACTTTTAGTAAAAGAATAAAAATAATGTACAATAAAACTTGCCTTGTTAAGAACATTATCAATGTAAAAATTTGATCCTTGATATATTGTAGTGAAATCATCTAAAATACGAATTAAAACTGAATCTATAATTGTAGAAGGTTTTAACATCAAAACACCGATAAGACTAGTGTCAATTAATGTATAAACTATAGTATAAGTAGGGGCCTCTTTATAACTATCTTCTTTAGTAAGTTCTAGAGTAGTGGTAGGATTTGTGCTTGTAACTTCCATTGCTTGTGGTTATTCAATATATGGATCAGACAATGTGGGGCTAGGAGGATTATCCTTAGTTTTTTATGGCATCCCCTCTTCTCCAAGGTTTTTTAACCTAATCTCCCCTTCTTGGTCATCTTCCTTCTTAGGATCCTCCTCATCCTCGATATATAATGGGCCAAGTGTATCACTTGTATACTCTATAGGCATCTCTTCTTTTTTAGTAAATATAAGAGCTTGTAGAGAAGATGGGAGACTCCTTCCTTTCCTATAATAAGTAGTTATAAGAGGAAGATAAATATTAGAAACACTCCTTAGTGGGGAAGGAATAATAGAAACTGTTGTCAAATATGTCATAGTGGTAGGATCTGACTCAAACTCAATAATAGTAGAAACTGAGAATCAATAGTAGTAGTAAGATATGATGAAAGTACAAAAAAATTAGATGCTAGTGAAGAACACATAGTGGTAAATACTTGTTTTATGGTAGGAGGAGCACTTTCTTGTGGAACTTCTACTGGTTGAGTTGTAGTAATAGGGGTAGTTGGTTATATAGGTTACATGGGAATAATAGGTGTTCCTAGATTCATTGTAAGAGAGGGGTAGAAATGAGTGGTGGCTTTGCCAAACCCATGAAGATGTTGACCCTAATACACATGTTAGTTTCAACTATTGTATCTTGCCTCTCATGTCTTGAAGGAATGCTTGCCTATGCTAGAAGTATTTATTTGTTATTAATCTCCTTAGCATCCTCAGGAGAAATAGTAGGGCCATATTATATTATTTGTTCAACCCTCATAGACAATGAATATTTATACATATTTTTTATTACTTCAGTGTCACCCTCCAAATTCATGAATATGGGATCATGACCATAAGAATCATGCGCATATTGGATCCTGACCTTGTTTTCATATTTCTTAAGGACTTCATAGATAATAGTTTTGGGATCCCAAAATCTAAATTATGCTTTCATAAAATTGTATTGAACTCTAACCTTACCTACTTACTAGAATTGGTCCCAATGTGTATAATTCTAGTGACCAATGCTGAGGGGAGGTTTATTAATAAACCCTTTTCTAGCTACTTTAAGTTTCAAACCCATGTAGTTAAATAAAAATCAATCTCTTGATCTGGTACTTTGTCTAGAACATGGTGTGGTAGATTTTATGCGGCCTCATAGGTTCCCTCATTTTTGATCACTGTATGGTCTAAATAGAACCAATAATCACCTGTTTTGATTATTGACCTTTTGATTTGCTTAGATAACCTTGGCATCCTCTACCAATTAATGGTATGATAGACTATTGGGTAAAATTCATCATAAATCCTATGTGTTTGGCCTCTAAACCTATATATATGGAAGATAAAGAAATAATCACATATCATATTATTTAAATATTCTATAGAAAGATCCCAAGGTTCCTCTTAAAGAGGGGTCATAGTGGTAGTTATGTAATCTAACATATATAAATTCATATAAAAACTACCATTATACCTATTCTTAGACTTGCTCATCTAAAACTTCAAATTTAAGCTAATTACTTATCGTAGGGTTAGAATTTGTTGTGTATTTAGGATAATATCCACTAAAAGAGAGCAAATATAATTGAGGTAGGTGATATGATGGAAACCATATAGTCTATTCAATATGGCCATTGCTATTTGAAATCTAGGTCTAGATCTCAAAATTGGGATGCTACTAATCTAGCCTCTTAACACGATAGTGCTTAGGTCTATTGCTCCACTATGTAGTGTATCTTTTATGTTATTCTTAGTTAATAAATAATCAATTATGTGTTGGTTGTAGGACATGTCGAGAGTAGGGATTCTATAGTATTTTTTGAAGGTAGTTCTTGACACATATGATAGAAGAGTTGAATTGAGCACTATGTGAAGGATGTTTTCCCCAAGTTGCCCAAAAATAAACAAATTGAACATGAGGTAAAAATATGGAAATACCTTAGATTTGGTAGTTGCATTATGTAAATTGACTACTTTAATCACTAGAAATTCATTTATGTATCTTTTGGTGAAGGTTTACTAATATTTTTATACCATATGGCTCGAATACATCAAACTTGAACTAGATAACTATGCAATGTTGGAACTTGTGCTCCAGTGTTGTTGAATTGAAATTGTCTATGTACTTAGTTCTTCCATCTAGATTGAATATAGACAAGGATGGTTCCTTAGATTATGATGCCACTATTTCTCTACCTATTATTCTAAGTAGACTTTGAAATTCTAGGGATTTTCAATTGTAGTATAACTTGAATGAAAATTCATTAGTTAGCTCATAGATAATGTAGATTTAAATTTGATTTTTGCATTGAATATATCATGGATTTCATCAGTCTTGAGACTTCAATGCATTTTATTTCCCCTATGGGAATATTAAGTACATACAATAGTTTGGTCTCTTGTCAAATCCCATTTCTTAAATATAATTTTATGAAGTTAACTTTTGTGGAACAATTTTCCACATGCACATTGTCATTGATTCTAGTTGCATAGTCATCCTATTGAGTCATCTATTCCACTAAATGTCATTTTATCATGCTTTAGGGACTTACTTTCCTTGTTTATACTATTTTTTTCAAAGTATGACATGTGGCTTATTGTCACTTCTTTGCTAAACATTAGAATTTACTTTCTATGTTGTTTGTGTTTTGATTACAGGTAAGTAAGATGCAGACATGTGGTATGATCTCAATATTTTGATTAGTTTTAACATACATAGTGTATTTTTCCATATATGTACATTTTGAGTTAACATGATGTTTCCATATGGATAGTTATCATTAATCTAGATGGCCTTTAGGTTTTGACTATGTACCTTGATCTAACCAGCTATGGGTCTCTGAGATTATAACACATGGAGGAATCTCACTTATCCATAGGGTATAAAAGCTTTGAAAACTATATAAGGACCCTTTAGTCTCATTTGAGTGTGGCTATGACAAGTGGATGGTCCTCACTTGTTTGGTGGGTCATAGGGGTTCGTTCATTGTGCCTATAAATTTTGGTTATAGATGAGTGAGGTGAAGACACATGGTGTAATCTCACTTATCCAAGCACTTGAGAATATTTAAGACTTATCCATTAGAGCTGATGGAAGTGAGTGATCAAGATGATGACAAGTGGTACTATATCACTTTTTTATATGCTCATATGACTTGTAGACTTAGAGCCTTCATGTATAAGTTACAGAGAATCAATATTGAGACATGTGGCTAAATCATGTCGACCTAGATGAAAAGTAGACTTAGATATTTAAAAATCATAGGTGAGGAAGTTAGATAGAGATGTGTGTCAATATATGGTTAACTTGGGTGCTTAAAAATCACACCTTCTTTCCAAACTTAAATTTTATGACTTTTTAGGCATACAAGTTTACTTATGAACCAATTTAGCCTAAAAACAATATATAAAACCTTGGAAAAATAATCTATTAGTCTCGTTAGTCCATAAATCAAAACATGAATTTTATGATCATTTAAAGTTCAAACAGGTGTATAAAAATAATACATTAATAGACTCTAAAACTTAAGGTCATAAGACTAATAGAATAATTTATAGTTTGGAAATCCAAAGTTTTTATACCAATTAGAAATTAAAATGCAATTTTTAGCTCAATATGGGTCCTTATTAAAATTTTGAAAAAGGGGTGTGTTGGGTACAATAATGCTAAATAAGATCTTGCAAATGAAGATAATTTCTCTTGATGAAAGGTTTGGTAAAGATATCAACTATTTATTCCATGGACTAGAAAAATATAAGATCAATGACTTGTCCATGATTGAGCTCCCAAATGAAGTGTATATGAATATCGATGTGCTTGGTCCATTGATGTTAGATTGTATTCTTGTAGATTTGGATGGTTCTTTGGTTATTGCCCTATAGTAAAAATCCCCTAAAACCAAATAGCCCAGTAGTAGTGTTAATAACCCCACTATATTCAACAATAATAGATGATAAATCAATAACATTATACTTCTTTATAGACCAACTAATTGGATTTAAACCAAGTGAGTAACTATATCCTGAAGTTGGCTTGTGATTATTAATATCACCAACTTAATCTAAGTTTGTGTATCTAATCAAATCAATATCAATGCCTTCTCCTTAGTGAACCCCAAAATTGTGAGTACCTTGAATGTAGTGGAAACTCCAATTAGTTGCTTTCCAATGTAGCTCATGTGGTGTCTACATAAATCTGAAGACCATGCCCACTTCATATGAAATATTGGGTCTAGTGTGAGTCAAATACATGAGTAAACCAAAAATTTGTTGATAGAAGGTAGCATCAACCAATGGATAAAAATGCTCAGCCTCAAGTTTAACTCTATAAAGAAATGGAGTCAAAGCTAGTTTATAGTCAAGCATGTGAAACTATATGAGCAAATAAATAACATACTTGGATTGTGTAATGGTAATCTCTAAGTCAGACTATGAAATGTCAATAAAAATGAAGCAGTGAAACAGACTTGAAGTAGTGCAAAAAACCCAAGTCAGTCATGGAGAATCTATCATGCAATTTAATATTCACTACTACAATGGAGGATGAAGAACTCCATGTGATCAATATGTCATCAACATACAAAACCAAAATTAGGAGTGATTCATCATGCCATAAAATTTATACATTCATATCATAATGGGATCTAGTAAAACCAACTATGAGGAGGAAGGAATCCATCTTGGCATACGAAGCCTCAGGGACCTTTTTGGGGCCATAGATAGATTTTTGAAGTCTAAAAACTAAGGAATAATCTTTCACAAAACTTTGTGGATGCTCCATATATATTTTCTCCTTAAGGTCTTCATGAAGAAATGCACTATTCACATCTATTTGATGAACATCCCAATGATGAGCTATGATAATGGCAATAGTCAGTTGAACATATTTCATCTTTGTAATTGGTGTAAAGGTCTTGGTGTAATAAATTCCATGAACTTACAAAAAACCTTTTTCTACCAATAGTGATTTGAACTTAGCCACTGACTCATCTGATACAAATTTAATTTGATAGATCCATATACATCAAACAAGTTTATTTCTCTTAAGAATGTGAACCAAATCCTAAGCTTGGTTCCTAATCAAGGAGTTATACTCCTCATGCATGGTTATACCCCACTCAGGAGTGATAGAAGCCTTAAAAAATAAATATGGATTAGAGGTAATGTCAATGAATACATTTGGAATACATTGGAACTATGAGAGTGTCTACCTAGTATCTAATGGATCCCTGACCTAATCACCTAAACTTTGGAGTGTCTATCTAGCCCACAAAGGGCATGAAATCATAGAGTCAGGAGGAAATTCATCAGCCTATGAAAAGTAACTAGGATAATTAAACCTATCATTATCTAAATTAGAATAAGAATATTCATCACCAAGAATCTTCTCAAGATGATTTAAATCATCAAAATTGTCATCAAATATTAGTGAGTACAAGTAGATGAGGGAAAAGTGTCTAGTGTGGAGTCTGCAAGACCCTCCTAAAAATGAGCACTTCTCTTAATAATACACTCATGTGCTATAGGATGAAGAATCATATATCCCTTAACACCATATGTATACCTAACAAATATGCAAAGCCTACTCTATAGATTCATTGTCTTACATTTATGCTTGAGAATGCAGACTATAACTAGAGATCCAAACACTTTGAAGTGATTAACTATGGGTTTTTGACTACTAAAAGATTCAAAATGAGTTATTCCTTGAAAGGATTTATGAGGATCATAATTATGGATGTTACATGCATAGTTTATGGCCTCTACCTAGTATTGAGGTGCAAGAGATTTGAAATGTATCATATAGTTTTCCATTTCCTTCACATACCTAATCTTGAGTTTTACCACATCCCTATAATGAATACTATATGGAACTATATGTTGTAAATCAATCCCTTCTACAATGTTAACATACTCTCCAGTGTTGTCTATATGTAAAGCTATGATAGTTTCCTTGATTGTTTCTCCACAGGATTCTTGAAGTCTTGAAAAAGTTCAAAAAATTTAGACTATTGTTTGAGAAAGTACACCCAATTATACCTTAAAAATTCATAAATGAAGGTAAGTATATACCTAGTCCTGCTAAATGAATACTAGGAAAATGGACTAGAAACATCACTGTGAACAAGCTCCAAAATCTATATAGCTAACCATGATTTACCTTTATCATACTTTTCTTTGGGATGTTTACCAAGTATGAAACCATGGTAAAAACCATCAAAAAACTGGACAAGATGTAATCTTGTAAGCATATCATGTTGACTGAGTTACTCTAAATAGTGATAGTTAAGATGCCCAAATCACTCATGCCATAGTTGACTCACCCCATCTAGGTGATTGAGAAATGCATTAGAAGGGTGATTAGGACCAAAGTATGAGAAAATGTACAATCTTGATTGGTAATTTGATTTACCAACTAACACTATATAATTAATGTGAAATTCTCTAATGACCATAAAATTTGGGGTAAACTCAATTCTCTTGCTTGATCTAATGTGGGTGATCTGATAAGTAGATAGGAGATTAGTTGATGATAAAAGAAAAAATAAAATGTTCCAACACTCAATTCAATAGACCCTCTCACACAAAATTCTATATAAGTATCATCACCTATAAAAATAGAAGGCATAAAACATGGCTTTAATGATGAAAAAATTTCACACAATTTCAACTACAAGTTAAGTGACTTAAATTTGGTGAAGAAGTAATGTATTGTGTCAAATTTTCTTGGACTTAAACTAATGAGTTTATTCTCCAGCTCATGACCCCTCATTACAACCTAATTCCCAAAAAGTTCTTATAGAATGGTCCAAGCCTCTTTTGGTGATTTTACAGTTTTAATGTGGAAGAGTAAGTCAAGAGATACAAACAAACATAATAGACCATATGCCCCATCACATTGGTTAAACCACTTAGTCTTTTTTACATCTAGATTTGGTTCAGTTTCAATATCCATGGTTATTCTGTGTAAACCTTTACTCCTAAAAAAGATATGTTTTTTAGATTACAACTCATGTTAATTGTATGGTGTGAAAATCGAAACCAAAATATAATCCATTTTGCAGTGAAAGAAATATATTTGTATAAATGGAAGTGAAAAAGGGAAAAGAAGGTATAAGGCAACCCCCCTAAAATAATAAACAATAACCCCCCAGCTTACAGAGGTTTGGCACTTTATATTTCAGTGCATTTATAATTGGCACTTTTAGTGTGCATATAATTGACAGTTTATATTTAGTGCATATACAATTTGACAAGGTAAAAACATACTTTGTACTAGCCAAACAGGAATATGAAAATAATACTAATGCAAAGAGCTCAAAAAAATACACACTCTTAAAAAAATGGCACCTCAAAAGGAGCTACCTATAAAATGTTGTGCATTTACAATTTATTTCAATCAACATTTTATTAATTATTACATACAATAAATTTAGGGTTTTACAAAATTTCAATTTTTTTTTGCATAATAAAGCCTGGTAAACTAGTTTAGCTCTTTAAGGTTGGTTGAAAACATGGGATGAAACCCCATGTGATCAGGGGCTAAATTTTATAAATTTGGTGATGTCAGCCTTTGATTTTTATCCCAACCATGCTAGAGATGATGCCATGAATGGGTGAAACATTTATAGGGATTATGCAGAGTTAACAGTTGATCCAAAACTCAGAAGTTCTGGTTGATAAATATCACAATAACATAGAAACAACACAATAACAATGAATTCTCTAAGAAGAGATGTAGTATTACTCAAAATCGCAATACAGAAATATGCTTATCTCTGGGAAGAGATGTCTATCTTCACATTTTCGGGTTACCTATTCTTTTATACACAATTTGAAAGCATGGGAAGGATGTGGAAGGTCACCAATCTCGAGGGAGATGAAGTGGTACGACTTCCAATATTTAAAACAATACATAATTCAAGAAATTACTATTTTTAGAAACTTACTATTTTTAGACAGCACTATTAAAATTGAAATTTGAGGCACTTCCATTGGGTTTTCAAACGGCGAGTCAATTGGAGCTACGGTGCAAAAGTTATGGCTCCCGGAAGTTCCGTCATTAATTGGGGTGGAACTGTCACCCGAATTGTCGCCTGAATTGATGCCTGGATCAACAGTGTTCATGTAAATTTAACCTTTGTAGAATTAACCATGGTTGGTTTCACTTGATTTCATGTGGCATGACTTTGAAGATACATTATGTGATGCACGTCATATATGTATGGCTATAAAACCATATGTAATTATGCACAAATATGTAAATTTCTAATACAACCCATCCAAAAATGCACACCATCCATAATGTGTAACCCATGTAGAGGTAAAAACTGATAATAACACTAATACAAGATCAATTCACATAGTTTCAATGGTTACAAAAAATCCTCATAGATAAATGATGCATATAGGCTTTAGAAGGTACAAATCGACATAGTAAACCACATAGATATGTAGGTATAATGTTTTATACATCTACATGTAATGAATACCATTGAACCATGCAATATGGTTTAGTATCCACCATCACACAATACATATAGAAATATGATGATCAATAGATGTCATAAACCACTCAACACACCACAATATCCACCATCAAGAAATACACATAATAGTAGAGAGACTAGTGGTAGCTATCGAGATAGAGTGCAAAAACCCTCATGTGATCCATAGTGGGAAAACACATAATATATTGTTGCACACAAACTAAGGTCATGCATATCTATAGATATATCCAAAATGGTATTTGTAACAAAAAAATGACAACAAACCCAATAATTTTATATAAAAACCTAGAAAATGCTTGATGAACTTTAAAAAAAGCCTATAGTCTTCTAAAGTCATACAATGAACAGTGTAGAATAGTACCTAGGTAGACAAGAATCCTAAAAGAATGAGATTTTACAAAAATTTCATTTTTGAAAAATTAACAGTCGATCCTAAGGTTTTGAGGCCTTCTAGACTCAATGGAGTAGGTTAGAAGCCCTGGAAATGAACTTATACAAAAATCATATCCATCTTTATTTTCTTATTATTGTAATCAACTAAGGACACATGGGAACATCATACTCAAAAATTAAGGGTTTATAACAGGCAAAATCAATTACTCATAATTAAAAAATGCATTAAAATAAAACAAGTCATTAATTTTATTAGAAACTACATTGATACCATATCATATTGAACTATGATCTGTCAAAATGGGCCATGATCAAGAACTGGGGAGATTTCAACACCCTAGACCCTTAACATGCAAAAAAATAAGTATTGAAGCAAAAGAGGAATAGGATATGAGTATGATAACAACTTGTTAACAAAATCTATGAAAATAAATTTGAAGAGGGATACATAAATAAGTAGAGGAGAGGAATAAATCCACCTACATTTGACAATGTGAACATATGATAGTTGACAAATGGATAGTGAGCATTGTTGTCTCTAAATCTTGCACCCTAAAAGAGGGTTGTTCATGTCTCCTCCAGATCTGGGAAACATTAGGACATTTCCAAGCTTGGGGGTGTGCCTATAAGTGGAAATGAAACTCTAGGTTGAAAGGGCTAGCTCCTTGTATTAGATTTTGTGAAATAAAATTGTTGAATCATTTTGTATGAGTGAAAAGAGTTAGAAGTTTGCATAAATGAAAAGCCTAGTCTAAGATGGTGATACACCAAGAATTAGTATCAACATGTATGCCCTATACTTATGCACAATACAATAGAATGTAGTTTATAACTCAAGCTCTAAAAGATTCCAACATAAGTATTTCAATGTAGAGATAAAATGAATGAGATCACACAAGTTAAATAACTAGAAAAGACAACCTGTAAATTCCAGAAAAAAGGTCACACATGTGCAAAATCTCATATATATAGAATGCACTCTCCATGACCTATTGGATCAACTCTTTGCTCAAAAACATGAAGGATAGAGAATAGAAGGATAAAACATCACTTGCTATCACTCTATGTCTCTTTCATGCCTAGACAAATGTCTAGAACTTAGAAAGAAAACAAACTTATGCTTCTTTGCTCAAAGGCAAGAAAATAGAAAAATATTCTAGTAGGGATTCACCATACTATCTTTGGATGATAAAACTAGAGCCCAAGGGTCTTATTTATAGAAAAAGAGGGAGAGAAGAGAGATCTCTTAGGTGCCAAAATAGAAGCCCTCAAAATAGTTTTTAGTCACCATCCTGGTGAAACTGATTCCAACTGTTCTCTCATTCAGTTGGAGTTTGTCCTTCTTTTTTATTTGCCCTCTTGAAATGACAAGGATTGATATAAAATCAATGATGAGATGACCCTCCATAAGAAATGGCTCAGATCACTGTTGTGAACCTTAGATTCTTCCTGAGAGCTCCCACATTTTGCATTGCAGACCCATTCAGGTTTTCTAAGTGACTTTACTTCTACTTGCTTCTTCTGGTTCTTTGATTGATTTTACTTATAAAAGTTATAAGCAAAGCTCTTTTGAAAACTTGCAAAGCATTGTCTCTTCCTTTTTGGGCTTTTTGATTACTTTTACTTATAAAAGTCATAAGCAAAGCTCTTTGGGAAACCCAATTTACACTATCTTTGCTTAAGACCCTATCAAACTCTTTGAATGGCTTTACTCCTTGCTTGAAGACTTTAGGCATGAATTTGATGCCCTGTAGCATGTCATCTTTGAATCTCAATGGCTAGTTGGCCACCCTAAATTTGACATCCTATAACACGTCATGCCTTTGAATCCCAATGGCTAGTTGGCCACCCTAAATTTGACGTCCTACAACACGTCTTATTTTCACCCTAATGGATAGTTCGCTGTATTAAACTTGACATCCTATGGCACATCATGGGGATCCATCAGGCCAGGTTTATTATTTCAAGCAATTTTTTTGAAGTAATTCCTTCTAACAATTTGTCTGACAAAATTATTTTAGGGATTTTGCCTGAAAGGCAATGGCTAGTTCCTTCAGGAACTTTTCTCAAAGGACACTTGGAAAAGTGTCCTTCAGAAAAGTTTTGAAGGACACTTGGGGAAGGCACATGTCCCTTCATAACTTTTTTGAAGGTAATTTACAAAGACAAAGTGCCCTTCAAAAAAGTTTGAAGGGTCAGTTGGGAAGAAAAATGACCTTCAAAACTTTTTTGAAGGGTCACTTGGACAAAAAAGTGCCCTTCAAAAAAGTCTGAAGGGACACTTGGGCCAAAAAGTGCACTTTGGAACTTTTCTGAAGGGTCACTTGGAAGAAAAGTGCCCTTCAAAAAAGTTTGAAGGGACACTTGGGCTAAAAAGTGCCCTTCAAATTTTATTTGAAGGGTCATTTGGAAGAAAAGTGCCCTTTAAAAAAGTTTGAAGGGACACTTAGGAAAACAAAGTTCCCTTCAGAAAATTCTGGAGGGACACTTGTGGTGGGGGATAAGGCAAGAGAGGCTCTTCAAAAAAGTTCCGAAGGGCCACTTCTGAGAGGCAAGAATCAAGACCATTTCGGGTTTTATAAATGCTTTTAATTATAAAATTCATAAGACTTTTTCCTTGGAAAACCTGAAGTCATGCATCATTGAAAACCTGCAAAGCATTGGAAGGAGTAATTTGGGTTCATAAACTTGGATTACTTCTACTCACAAAAATTTTATAAGTCGAGTCATCCAGAGAACCTGACTTGGTCTTGAGGAGTAACTTGGGATTATGAGAGGCCAAGACTTGACTTGTGGAGAAATTGACATACACTACAATGGAGCCAAAAGACTTTAGCCTCCTTGACTTGCAATTTTGGACCTCTGAAATGACCTATTCTTGCAACTGCTATTCAACTCTCCATGAAAATGGTTAAACAAATTGTACTGAGGTGAAATTTGGTCAACATTTTTAGTGATTCTGAGGGGAAGCATGCCTACTATGTCAAAGACTAATAACCTAAATCCTTCCATTACGCATGGAGTCAATCATATAGGCACTTCAAAGATAAATGAACAAGCTTTGCTTCAAAAACACACTCGCTAGGTTGATTACACACACAAGGCATAAATGCACACCAAACAAAGGGAAGGAAAACACACCTATGCTACAAAGCACTTAGGGAAAACAAACACAACAAAGGAAACACACCAAAATAAATTATATTCAAGACATGGATAGCAAGGGTGAAAATTAAGGCTTTAAGTGGATTCCATTCACTGAAATAGGTAGCTCTTCTCCATCCATTCTAGACAACGGAAAGGAGTTTCTTTGCTTGCACTTTTTGATGATGTAAGGACCACTCCACAAGGAATCAAAATTTTTATGTTTTCCTAGTTTTGCTCTATCTTCATCCCATTTCAAGACCAAGTCACCTTCTTTGAACACTCTTGCCCTTGCCCTTTTGTCAAAGGATTTCTTCATGAGGACTTGATGGTGTTCCAAAGCTTTGTGTGCATCATCTCTTGCCTCTTGTAGCTACATTAATTCTATCAATCTGACCTCCATGGGAGTGTTTTCAAGTAATTCCATCTATTGTGCAAGTTCCAAGGTAGGGAGATCTTGTGATATAGACAACCTAGGTTCTCTCTCATAAACAAGTACAAAGGGAGAATTACCAACTAACTTCTTGGGAGTGATTCTATCTGCCCATAAGGATGTCTTTAGCTTGCTATGCCATGCTCTTTGATTGGTTTTCAACATCCTCTTGATGATTTTGGTGAGTTTCTTGTTGGTAGACTCAGCGAATCCATTACTTTGAGGGTAGTAGTTGGATGAGGTACTCAAATGAACTCCACTCTTTGATGCCCAATCAAAAGTTTTAGCACTTATGAAAGCAAGTACATTATCTGAGATGATGACATGAGGAGCTCCAAACCTTGTTATAATGTTGTCATAGAACTCCAAGATGGAATTTTCATTTGCTTCATTCAAAGCAATAACCTCTACCCATCTTGTGAGGTAGTCTGTATCAGTCAATATCCATTTGTGTCCAACACTTAATGGAGGGTTGGTCATGCCAATGAAGTTAAAGCCCCATTGCATAAAAGGATGGTCCACTTGGATAGGATTCAATGGAAGGGTAGCAAGATTTTGTTTGCCAACAAAGAAAGCACATTGAGGAAAAACATTAGCCTAATGATAACAATCCTTAAAAAGACTAGGTCAATAGTAACCATCTCTCATTATTTCTATAGCTGTTGTTCAAGGAAAGAAGTGACCACCATCTGCACCATTATGGAACCTTTTTAGAAGCATATCAAATTGGTCATTGTTAATGAGTCTTAGCAACACATTGCTCACATCCTTATTAAAGAGAATGCCATCCACAAGAGAATAAGGAATAGCTTGTAGCCTAAAATACCTTTTTTAAAAATTTGTTCAAGCCATTGGGACACTCACCATTTTGAAGAAAACTAATGATGTCTTGTGTCCAACTTTGATTCTGCATTTGATCAGTTGGCTGGTCTTGAACTTGATTCACCAAGGCTTGTTCTTTTGGCTCTTTGAAATGCAGATGCTAAATGCTCACATAAACATCTTTCTCTTACTAGGCTGGTTACCTTGATGTCAATGTCATATTCCATCACCTTCGTGATCCATCTAGCTCTCTTCTCATTGAGATCCCTTCTTAGGAGAAAATCCTTGGTGCTAGGATGGGAGACCATGACATGGATCCTATTTTTGGAAACCATATGCCTAAATTTTTTCAAACCTCTAATGATAGTTAATATCTCACTTCATAGTCTTCTATGCCTTGGCTGAAGAAATAAATTAGCTACTCAACATCCTCATCATTCTTTTGCATAATCATGGCTGAGATTGTGACCAAGTTAGAAGAAGTATAAAGAATGAAATCCTTAGCAAAATTTACATTTAAGAGAGTGGGAGATGCTGCAATTTCTTTCTTGATTGCCTCAAAGCTACCTTTACTTTCCTTTGTCCAAGTAAAAACTTGGTTCTTTTTTAGCATGGTTGTGATAGGCTTTACCACATATGCAAAGTTTGGGATAAACCTCCTTCCAAAGTTTATTTTTCCCAAGAAACTTTTCAGCCCTTTCTTATGTTGAGACAAAGACAATCCTAGAATAGCTTCAATCCTTTTGGGGTCAATAGATAAGCCTTCTTTTGAAACAACATGACCCAAAATCTTACCTTATGGACAATGAATATACACTTATTTAGATTGAGGGATATGTCGTACTCTCTACACTTCTCAAACACTTGACTTAGATGTCCCATATGATAAACATCATCTTTTGAAAAAATGGTTATATCATCAAGGTAAACAAGTAAAAACTTATTGATCAAACCTTTGAAAGCCATGTCCATTGTCCTTTGAAATATTTCTCTATCATTAGATAAACCAAATGGCATCTTCTTGTAGGTAAAGTTCCCCCACTTGTTGGTGAATGTTGTCTTGAATTGATCCCTTTCATTTACCAATATTTGATTATAACCTGAATAACCATCAAGAAGTGAGAAACGTTGAGAACTTGAAATAACTTGCAAAATTTGTTTCATGGAAAGAGTGGGTAATGATCCTTGAGAGACACTTTGTTTAGATCATGAAAATCCACACAAATTCTAATTTACCCATTCTTCTTTCAAACCGGAACAAGGTTGGCTACCCAAGTTGAGTGCTTGATAAGAAAGATAATCCTAGACTCAATCAATTTAGTCAGCTTTTTCTTCATGAGTTCTTTTACCTTGGGGTTGATAGGCCTTTGCTTTTGCCTTACCGATTTAGGTCCATGCTCTAACTCAATGGTGTGATGAACTAGACTTGGGTCAAACCCTTCTAGATCCTTGTATTCTTAGGCAAAGATGTCATGAAACTCTTTGCTTAATGCAATAAAAGCTTGCCTTTCCATCTAAGAACAAGCTTTGCCAATATTCAAAAGTTTGCCCTTGAAAATCAAAACTCTCTCATAGTTCTCTTCTTTTATTGACATGCTCATTCTTTAGTTTTTATTTTGATCATCCTCATTGAAGACACTCTCCAAGGTAATCATCCCCTAGGGTATTTTATTTGTCTTCAGCTGTATAATCTGATCTTCATAATGATTATGCAACTTTTTTTGATTTCTTGAAGAGAAGCCTACCTCATTTTGCAAGAAGAATATAATGTGTTGATCACTTTCAAACACTTTCCATGACACTTCATTATCCATAATGGAAGGTATCACAATGATCTTGATATGAGATTGATATTTCTCTTGTACAACGTCAATAACTGAGTCAAAACATGCTCCAATTACAGCCAATCTAGCAGCATACTTGCTCAAGTCTATTGGTATGGGCTGGATGTTGAAGGCATCAAAATCATCAAGTAGATCCCATACCCTATGATTATAGGACTTCAGCAAGGGGTTCTTGGCTGTAGCTTGACT
Organism: Torreya grandis; assembly: GCA_037957365.1. NCBI lineage: Eukaryota > Viridiplantae > Streptophyta > Pinopsida > Cupressales > Taxaceae > Torreya > Torreya grandis. The sequence continues at coordinate 2,619,782 of JARHVA010000195.1, forward strand.
TCTCACTTGATGAATGACTAGCTCACTATCTCCATAGACTTTCAAAAGCTTGATTCCTCTCTTCTTTGCCCATTAGAGACTATGAACTAAGCCTTCATATTCTGCCACATTGCAAGTGCAGCTAAAGTGAAACCTTTAAGAAGAGTAGTAACAAGTATTTGATGAGGAAACCAAAATGACACCAGCTCCTGCACCTACTTTGCTCCTTGAACAATCAAAGAACATTTCCCACATGCCATTAAGCTCATGATCTTAATTGGTGAGTGAAGGAATTGGGACATTTTTCTCATGCATGTAGTAAACTCCCAAATTAGTTTTCTCAATGAAAGTGTAAGGATCAAGGCCATGTGTTTCAGTGCTATACTTGTCAAGATAGAGGTCAAAAATACCTTCAATATGAGAAGATGTTTCACTACTCAAGACTGCCTCTTCCTCCTTGCTAATTAGATAGTTTTGATTTGTCATTATCTCCAAGTATGGCTCAATGTGGAACCTTGATAAGCACCGAGTCCTTATGGTTACCTTGGTTCCATACCTTGTCTTGAAATCTAGAAAGGACCAATTAGCAGAAAGGTATCCTCTTATCTTGGCTGTAAAGTCCCTAGACAAGCATTTAACAAAGTGTGCTAGAAGGTCCACCACAACAATATCTTACATGATAGGGAAGCTTGGGTAGCCATGTAAAAACACTTTTAGACCTTTGACCAATCCTACCATCTTGGTTGGAGTTCCATCGAGCTATAACACACCTTTATTACATGGCTCATAGTTCAAACCCAACTTATCAGCCATTACTTTAGGCATAACAGTAGTGCTTGCTCTATTATCCACAATACAATTGTGGACCAACTTATCTCCTAAAATGAGTGTGAGGTAGAAGGGTGGAAGATTTTTAGATTTATTGGAAGGATCCAAAAAATGATTTAGAGAATTTGTAAGATCCATACTATGATGCCTTGAATATTGAGGAGCCATTTGTATACTTGCTAACTGCTCTTGCAAAAGCTCCTTTTGACCAAGTATATGTAGAACCTCCCAAAGGGATATGTTTTTCATAGTGATCTTTAATGAGTCCACAATATTTAGAGATGGAGTATTCACTTTATCCTATATTTTTGATGGTAATAAAGGAGTTGTTGCTTGCTATGTTGCAATCTTGGTAACTGCATTTACATTCTAATTTTGTTGAGGAACATGGCTTGTAGAAGGTTTATCACTTTGAATGGCATTTTGTGGCCTTGGAGGGGCATCACTTGGAACTATTCATGGCTCCTAGCCTTCTCCCAAGGCTCTCTTCTTGGACCTTGTATTAGCTACAATTAACATGCCTTGAGTCAACACAAAATCATCCTTTTATTGAAAGTTCATCATCCACACACCTGGGCTACTGCCTTCTCCATGATTATCCCTTTGGCTAGGACATGCTTCTTCTACTACAATGTAAGGAGTAGTTTCTTCTTGTGTAGTCCACGCGTAGCTGATTCCTCCATCATCATGTTCAAACTGACTTTGAGGCTATCCTCATTGGTCCACATGATCTTTTCCCTACACTAGGTTTGTATGAACTAGAACAACAACCTTTATGACATGAGTAGAATTTGGATTATATGCATTGGGCTACCTACTATAACCTTGTTGATTTTTCCCTCTCCCTTGATAATTGTATTAGGATAGAGCTCTATATCCTTGTTGAGGATAGTATTGTGCATTAGGAGGAGTACTTTCTTGATAATGAGCTTGCTAGAGTTGAGCTCTCAACAATCTGATTTCTTCATCCTTGTCCACAATGTTATCCACCTTCTTGGGAAAGGCTCTTGGCTTCATATTGGCATTGGGAACCTGAGACATACTTAGAGCTTCAACTAAATTATGAGACAACAAAGGCATGGAAAATCTTGGAGGGAGTCTTCCAGACTGAATCATGTAATTCTCAGTCTCAATTACTAGCTCATATGCACATGGAAGATTGAATCCTCCCATTGACTGAAACATAACAACAAAATCAGTACCAATCCCTTTGAGGTATGTTGAGAACACAAAGTTAGGAGGAGGTCTCGTGATTGGTGGTATCCTATACCATGTTCTTTGAAATATCTCATTGAAATCTCTTATGGATTCATTTGGACCTCTTCTTATTACATTCAATTGATGTATTAGGGGAGCATGATCACTCTTATTTTTTAATCTTGTCACCAATAGGTCTCCAAAACATCCCAACTTGTAATGCATCCCCCCTCCAATGTTCTGTACCAGTCAAGTTCTTTGCCTTTTAAAGACATGTAAAGTAGCCTAATGGCTATGTTGGCCCTAGTAACATTATGAAAATTGCAAAAATTAGAGATGTCTCTAATATGTTCAGATGGGGTAATAGGACCCTCCCCATTGAAATTAGGAATATTTTTGATAGTATTTGGAGGGATGGGGTCATATGCAGGAAGATCTATTGGGTTTTAGGTATTAAAAGTAGGGAAGGGTTGACATGTATCTATCTCTCCCCTTTCCCCCATTTCTCTTCTTCCTCTATGATCCTATATTTCTTCTTCTTCTTCTTCTTCAACTTCCTCCTCTCCTTGAAATTCTTCAACCTCTTCTATTTCTTCCCCAAAACCTCCTTGCCAAGGATTTAATAGGGCTAGGAGTGGTTCAGGGCATTGTTCTTTAGGAAAAGCTTTAGCTGAAGGGGCTTGGTCAAAAAATCTTAAGGACCTTATGAGGACCATGTAGGATAATGTATAAAACTTGGTCTAGAACCAGGGATTCACACCCTTTTAGAGTCGCTAAATGCTAGGTTAGGGATATTTATACTACTTAGGCCTATCAAGACTAGCATTCACCTTGACTTAGCAATAATTTAGGTCCCATCAGGTGTGTTGGAACTATTGTCTCCAAATATTGCAACCTAAAAGAGGGTTGTTTAGGCCTCCTCTATATTTGGGCAACATTGGGACATTTCTAGGCCTGTGGGTGTGCCTAAAAGTCAAAATGAAAATCTAGGTTGAAAGGACTAGCTCCCTATATTAGCTTTTGTGCAATAAAACTACTGAACTAGTTTGTATGAGTGAAAAGAGTCAAAAGTTTGCATAAATGAAAATCCTAGTCTAAGATGGTGATACACCAAGAATCAATATCCACATGTATGCCCTATACTTATGCACAATACAACAAAATATAGTCTATAACTCAAGCTCTAAAAGATTTCAACATAAGTATTTCAATGTAGAGACAAAATGAATGAGATCACATAAGGTAAATAAATGGAAAAGACAACTTATATAGTCCAAAAAAAAAGGTTACACATGTGCAAAATATCATACAACTAGAATGCACTCTCCATGACTTGTTGGATCAACTCTTTGCTCAAAAACATGAAAGACAGAGAACAAAAGGATGAAACATCCCTTGTTGTCACTATGTGTCTCTTGCATGCCTAGGAAAATGTCTATAACTTAGAAAGAAAATAGACTTATGCTTCTTTGCTCAAAGGCAAGAAAATTGCAAAACATTTCAGCAAGGCTTCACCGTACTATCTATGGATGATAAAAATAGAGCCCAAGGTTATTATTTATAGCAAAAGAGGGAGAGAAGAGAGAGCTCTTGGGTGCCAAAATAGAAGCCTCCAATATTATTTTTAGTCACCATCATGGTGAAACTGATTCCAATTGTTCTCTCATTTAGTTGGAGTTTGTCCTTCTCTTTGATTTTCCCTCTTGAAATGACCAAGATTGCTACAAAATAAATGGTGAGATGACCCTCCATAATAAATGTCTCAGATCATTGCTGTGAACCGTAGATTCTTCCTGAGAGCTCCTACGTTTTGCACTACAGACCAATTCACGTTTTTAAAGTGACTTTACTTCTACTTGCTTCTTTGGGTTCTTTTATTGCTTCTACTTGTAAAAGTCATAAGCAAATCTCTTTTGAAAACTTGCAAAGCATTGTCTCTTCCTTTTTGGGATTTTTAATTACTTTTACTTTTAAAATTCATAAACAAAGCTCTTTGGGAAACCCGATTTGCACTACCTTTGCTAAATACCCTATCGAGATCTCTAAATGGCTTTACTCCTTGCTTTAAGACTTTAGGCATGAATTTGATGTCCTAAAACATGTCATCTTTGAATCTCAATGGCTAGCTGGCCACCCTAAATTTAATGTCCTGTGACATGTCATGCCTTTGAATCCCAATGACTAGTTGGCCACCTTGAATTTGATGTCCTACGACATGCTATCTTTACACCCCAATGACTAGTTGACTGTATTAAACTTGACATCCTATGGCACGTCATGAGGATCCATCAGCTCAGGTTTATTATTTTAGGTAATTTTATTGAAGTAATTCATTTGGACAATTTGTCTAAAGGAATTCTTTAGGGATTTTACTCAAAAGGCAATGGCTAGTTCCTTCGAGAACTTTTCCCAAAGGACACTTGGGAAAGTGTCCTTCATAAAAGTTTCGAAGGACACTTGGGGAAGGCACATGGCCCTTCAAAACTTTTCTGAAGGGCATTTCCAAAGACAAAGTGCCCTTCATAAAAGTTTGAAGGGTCACTTGGGAAGAAAAGTGCCCTTTGAAACTTTTTTGAAGGGTCACTTAGACAACAAAGTGCCCTTCAAAAAATTCTGAAGGGACACTTGGGCCAAAAAGTGCCCTTCAAAACTTTTTCGAAGGGTCACTTGGAAGAAAAGTGCCCTTCAAAAAAGTCTGAAGGGACACTTGGGCTAAAAAGTGCCCTTCAAAACTTCTCTGACTGGTCACTTGGAAGAAAAGTGCCCTTCAAAAAAGTTTGAAGGGATACTTGGGCAAACAAAGTGCCCTTTGGAAAATTTTGAAAGGACATTTGGTTGGGGGGGGAACAAGGCAAGAAAGGCCCGTCCAAAAAGTTTTGAAGGGCCACTTTCGAGAGGTAAGAATCAAGACCATTTTAGGTTTTCTAAATGCTTTTGCTTATAAAAGTCATAAGACTTGCTCCTTATTGTTGAAAACCTGCAAAGCATTGGAAGGAGTAATTCAGGTTCGTAAACGTAGATTGCTTCTACTCATGAAACTTTTATAAGTTGAGTCATTCAGAGAACCCCACTTGGTCTCGAGGAGTAACTTGGGTTTATGAGAGGCCAAGACTTGACTTGTGGAGAACCCAACATACACTACAATGGAGCCAACACACTTTAGCCTCCTTGACTTGCAATTTTGGACATTTGAAATGACCCGTTCTTGAAACTATTGTTCAACATTTCATGAAAATGGTTGAACAAATTGTATTGAGGTGAAATTTGGTCAACAAGCACCATGTCTAAGATGTCATCATTGGTTAGAAGATTTTAAGTGCATCTGGACCAACCAATATGACTACAAAATAGACATGTGCATGTGAAACTTAATAACCTCATTATTACACCCAATGATTTGGATATTACACCTAAGCAAGCTAAATGTACGTGTAAGAAAAACCATAAAATATAGTAAAAAATCTATAATAAAATTTAAAAATCCAATAAAACAAAACACTCAAAATCAAAAACACTATCCTATAAACCCCTGAACACTCACACTTAGATTCCTGCCCACCAAAAATCCTAAAATCGGACAATCAAACTAATATTACCTACCGCCAAAATACTGAAATAATACATAAATACGATAAAATTTTGTATCCCACAAACTAACAAAAAATTAATTATAAATGATTGAAACATAAAAACAAAAAGAAAGTCAATTGTATTTTTCTTTATAATGCCGTTATAAAAATATTAATATCTTTGACATATGATAAAATTTGGAGTTCATTTTTTTAATTTTGAAATATGTTTTTTAAACCTGATATAATGATGTGACAAGATGTGACCATCTTTCACCAATAAGTGAAATATTTACATAAAAAGCAATTGTTGATTTTTAATTTATCATGTCCTTAAAATGTAGTACATATAATACTTTATATAATAAATCCTTATAAATATTTTTACTCTAAATCATAAATACTAAACCCTAAATCACAAATACAAAACCTTAAACCCTAAACTCTTATCCCTAAAACATAAATCCATAATTCTAAAACCTAAATGCTTATACTTATAACTCTTATACCTAACACCTAATCCCATAATTGTAACATCCTCTCTGCCACTCCATAACCAATCACATTTTATTTTTATTTTTTATAAATTTATTTTTGTTGTGTCAAGTATTTGAGTCCAACTCTAAACATATACATCACGTATAATTCATTCCAAAACACTATAATGATATTATATTAGAATTTACATTGAAATTTAATATTGATCTTAAAAAATTAATATAGATAGATTACCAAATTTAATCTCATTCTAAGTTATAATCTTGAACTTATAGATTATACATAAAAACTGAAACTGATTCCACCACAAGATCCATGGCATCGAAAGATCAATAAAATGATTATAAACTTGTCCCCATTGGATGTCGGATATAAAGCCCACATTTGGGTCTTGGGTCAATGGTTATACAGTAGTATAATGATTATGTGCTAATGTGAACGTTAGTTTATGGAGTCATGGGATTCATAGAATCCAACAAATTTATGCTTTTCATAGAGAAATAATCGGTTGCGAGTGTTAAATTAAATGCTTATAATTAGCCGGAGGCTTACTACGGAGGGGCGAAGCCCCAAGATTCCTTTTATACGAGGGGAAAAAACAGAATATTCGTTTGTAGTCGGTGACTACCAGTGGTTTGGATAGATTGACGGTTTTTCAGAGACTGTCGATGACTACCGCTATTACCTTGTCCTGCTGTCATCTTACCTTGTTCCACTGTCAGTTTTTGAGAATAAAATAACTGTATGAACATGCGCATTTGATTCATCTTCAGGCCGTGGAGAAATTATTAGAAGCCTTCTTTGTAAAGAAAATAAAATCAAAATGGAAGAGCCTGAAATAGAAAAGGCAGTGCTGGCATGATATTTGAAGATGGTGGTTTTCAAGAAAGAGAGCTTGCGGTTCAGGGAGAACTTGTAGAGAATTTTTTTTCCTTTGCAGTGAGTACCCAAGAACGAGGATTCGATCGCAGACTAACACCAGGTTTGAACACTTCCTATATATATATATATATATATAATAAGATTGTTACCATGAATTAAATTGATTACCTGTATCTCCACGCATTGTCATAGCACGAGACCAACTTCATAAATTTAGGGCTCAATGCTATTGTTATAAAGCTGATTAAAATGTTAAGTGTCATATGGAATGTATGAAAGCGATGTAAGAATCTTTAAAAAAACTAAAGAATTATATTAACCTTAAAACAATCTGAATATCGTTATAATTTATCGAATATCCCTTATAAAATCCCAGGTGCCATCTGTAATCTTAGTCTGGGTATGACGTAACGGGCCCATACGATCTTACTCACGTAAAGGGCCAAAACAAACGAGGATGATCCTGGTAACTGAATAAATAACTAGCCCTGATTACCTGTATCGAACATACTTGACCTGAAGGTTGAAACAAAAAACACAAAAACATTAGATTTTCATTTAAAATACTATTCTGGATGGGTGATGGAAGTGGGTGAGTACGCAATGGAGGAGGACGAGGAGAGACGCGAGGCGTTGCAGAAGATCGTGGATGTTCTGCTGGAGGGAGGATATTTTTGGGCAAAGATTTCCATCCTTTCCCCTTCCTTGCGTTTGACAGAAACAGGTGGAGCTTAGTCTCAACAGATGTCTTGCGAGCATATCAACATATGACATTGATTTATTTCGGCATGGCCATAGTGATTGTAATAGTACGGTAATGAATTCTTTTTAATTGCAATAGGACATAAAAAATTATTTGCCGATAAATGAACATAGCATCATGATATTTCCATTTGACAGGCGGGATTGACGGTCAATCTTTAGGCATGGTTAAGATTTCTTTCTCCAGTGTAAAAACATGTTCATTCTTCAAATGGTAAGAAAACTTAACGGCAATTTTAACCAGCACTTAAATTAGGGGCCCTTCTCCAAAATTGGCTGTGTTTTAGACAATGTCATCTTCGCTATAAGAACATGGAAGATAATTTAATTTTGTAAGTTTAAAATGGACAAAAAATGCTTTTTTAAGGTTTAGTAGTTAGGAAGTTTTAATTAGACCTTTTAATTTTTTTTAGATCTTGTAAATTGTACAAAGAATTATTGTATAATAAATGTACAATGGTTTTTATATATATATAATTAATATAGTATCATTTTAAATTTAATATAATATGTTATAATAAATATTTTTATTAATATTAATTATATGTCATAATATAATATTATAATATAGTTTAATATTATTTGTAATATATATATATATATATATATATATATATATAAGAGTTAAACTTCAATAATAAAATATTAAAATGTTTAATATAATAAAATATATAATAAAATATAATATGAAAATTATATATTTTAATATATAATATAGTATATAAATATAGAATACATTATAATAAAATAGAGGGTAAAATTCAAAAATAAAATATTAACAGATGTAATATAATAAAATAAAGTATAATCTTGCCCCCCACGCACCCACACACACAAAAAAATACAAAATATTATATAATCATAAAAATATAATATAAAATTAATTAAAGGTATATATAGTATAATATAATAATAATTAAAAAATTATAATATTATATTAAATATAATATATATTATCAATATATTTTATATTATATAGATATTAAATATGATATTAAAATAATAATATATTAAACAATATATATAATCTATATATATATATATAAGTTTATAAAAATTAATTATACATATATAATAATATTATAATTTAATATTATATATAATATATTATTATATATGTGTATGTATATGACAATATTATATTATATTATATTTATAATTAGTATATATAAATATAAATTCTAAAGTATTAATGTTTTATTTCCATATTATATCAATTATGTAGAATTATGGTATCTGATTAGATTAGAATAAATATTTGTTTAGAGGAAAATTCAAAGCTTTGTAGTGGACAATCGATGTTTTAATTTCAGCAAACTTTCGTTTAACGATCGCTCCTAAGTCAGAGGGAATATAGTGGGTTAAATTTTGATTAAGGGGGAATATACTTCATAAAATAGAAGAAAACATTTGATAGTACAATATGATGCGAATTTTTGTATTTATTCTTATATGATTGAATTTTATATTAATTAATATTATTTGAATTTTTGCATTGTGATTGATTTTTTCTACATTAATAATAGAATGTTGTTGGTATAGCAAACTATTAAGATAATCTATCACAATATAATAAGTAAAAAAATAATATATTCTATAAATTAAAAAAAAATGCTTGATATAAATAAAAATACAATTCATCTTGTCTTTTTTTCCACCTTTGAAGCAACTACTAATGATAATCATTGTGAAAAGCTTTTATTCGATTTAACATGCAACTTTAATTTATTTAACCCAAATTCAATAACCCAGGACATATCCTTCGGTCACGGATTCAACAAACTCTTAGTGTGTCAATGAGACCATGCCTTCAATTGACTATATATATAAATATAAATGTATCCCCTTCTTCCCTGGTTTGCCTTGTATAAATAGTTATTCTCCTTCTTTATAAAGTTCTCTTTGCCATAAATTTATAGATCCACTTCACTGCCATTTAAATAGGTGATATTATATTAAAGAATGATGATCCCCATTTTGTTTTGAAATTGGAGATTTATTATGGCTAATTCTTTTTGCCTTCTCATTTATTTTCTTATAGAGTACGTGGTTCGTAGTATTTGCTTGCAACAACCTCTTTCTTTTTTATTGTTTTTTTAAGGCTACTTCATATTAATTTTCCATCATTATGATCTCCTTTCAACTTGGGTTACGAGACTTTTATATTTAGCTCATGTTGAAAATTATCCATTATGGTTTTCATTTGATATGGTTTCTTCGTTGTTGATTATATTTGTATCATGTGGCCTTCTTTCATATTAATTTCCAAGTATTTTTCCACCGTCGTTGTCATTATGTGATTCATGGCAGCCTTTTTTTCTTTTTTTCCTGATCTCAATTTCAATTTATAATATGTAAACTCTTTTCACCTTTTCACACTTTTACTTTAATAATAATGAAGTATGTGTGTCATTTAATTTTATTCTCATTATTATTATCTAATGCTCATATGGATAATAGTACACAATTTAACATAATTGTGCCCATTTATGCTTATGTCATACAAGCACAAGGCACAAAATGTTTTTTTTTGGTAAATGAACCATATAAACCAAATACAATTAGGGTGACTAATATCACCAATCTCATAGTTTGGATTTATGTTATTATGAATATTTTTTTGTGTCATATTAACTCACATTCTATCTTGATGTCTACATTATGTAAATCTTTATCAAAATGAATATATAATATATAAGATTGAGACACATTCTAAAACTCTTATTTCTTACACATAAACTAAACTCATCATAGTACTTATATGATATAGATAAATATAATTAAAAACATACTAATAAAATACTTTTTGATTACAATTATAATTAACATCTATTTTCATATAATTTAATATAAAATAATCAAATGATATATAAAAAAAAAATTATGATCCCAATCATATTAAGTAAATTAATTAATAGGTCTAACTCGATTAATATTAAATATATTTAAAATAAAATGAAACGAAATAAAATACTATAATATTATAAACCATTATCTACAAAAACCTATTTTTATAAAATGATGAAACTTAAATCTTTATCCCTAAAACTTAATCCAATAATTTTAAACTCTATTCTTTACACTATACACACTACTAAATGCAAAACCTTAAACCTTACACTTTTTACATTATCCTCATATATAGTTTTTTACAAATAATAAAACATTTAAAATATAAATACATTATTAATAACTTGGATGCCTTTTGTGATATTGATGTTCATTTTGAAAAAAAAATTCAACCTTTATTTTATTGTACATGAATTTGATCATTAAATATATGGATTTAAATGATTATTTTAAAATAAAAATAAAAATAAATTACAATTAAAACTTGAGTTAAAAATGAATTAAATATATTTATTTTAATAATTATAAATAAATAAATTATATATATAAAAATGAAATATTATTATAAATTACTAATTTTGTTGTATTAAACATATCTCCATTGGATTTGTAATCAAATATTTTCTACACAACCTCCCTCTATATGTTATGCAACTTAAAAAAAAGAAAAATACTACTACTTCATATAATGAAATGAGATAAATAATATATATAATTTAATTATGTTCTTCAAATGGAAAAAGAAGGTTGAGTAAACTTAAAAATTCAACAAAAATTACTTTAAGACCTGTTTTCCTACACAATGAATAATAAAATTCATTTAAAACCAATTTTTGGATGATTTCAAGTGCATTCACTTTTTTCATCTTCAACATTGTAAACTTATAATTTTAAAATAAATTTTATAAATATTTAATACATATATTTATTTAAAATGATAATAAATAATTAGAAATATATAAAATTATTATGAAATAATGTTATTTTTTAAATATATAATAATCCAAAGAATATGGATATAATATTCTATAACTTATAATGTTTTAATCAATTTATCAATTTAAGCGTAAATTTATTATTTATTAAAAATATTTATTATCATTATATTAATATTTCATAAACAAATTTAAAAATAAATTATGATAATAAATAATTATAAATGTATAAAATTATTATGAAATAATGTTATTTTTTTAATATATAATAGTCCAAAGAATATGGATATAATATTCTTTGACTTACAATTTTTTTAATCAATTTATTAATTTAAACATGAATTTCTTACTTCTTAAAAATAATTATTTATCATCATATTAATATTTCATAAAAAAATTTAAAAATAAATTATTTTTTATATTAAATAGGTTAGTGAACAGGTTTTGAGAGGCCTGTAGCCTTACACAAAGGAAAGGACTAAAAATAAAAAATTAAAGATTTGATGGGATGCCTTTGCGAGTGGCAACTAAATGGGTGGCAAGATCCCCTCACTACAAGAACTTCTACAAAAACAAACTGAAACAAAAACTTATCAAGAAACTTTCATGAAGTTTTTGCCAAACTTATCTTGGGGACCTGACCCCCTTTTTGCTAATATTTAGAAAATTATCATGGGGTCCCCCTGAACAGACAGACATACAAGAAGGCCAGGTCATTGGTTTTATTCCTTTTTTGTCTTTTTTTGAACCACTAATAATCCTTCCTTGTTCTCTGCATGAAGCATTGATGAGGCTTCCTCAACAGGGACATAGGGCTAAGATTTGTCTTTCATCATTGTTCTTGGATTAGTATCTGCCCTAGAAGAATCCAGATCTAGGATCTCCTTCGAGGAGGAGGATGGAATTGGCAAAACCTTCCTTGGGAGATTACATCGACCAACAGTTCATCTTCAGATTGTGATGATATTTTTAGATCCTTATTTGAAATAGGGGAGCAGGGGCTTTAGAAGAAGAGGTAGAATCCTCGCAATCAATATTTGACTCTTCATCTACAATGAGCACTGTGAGGTTTTTAGGGATAAAATATTTCCACCAAGAAGAATTTTTCTTTTTTATGAGAAGGTTATAATTTTTGGTCAAATTCTTAGTGCCAAAATAACTATGACAATGACACAATAAACCTTCGTAGTCAATAACTTGAGACCAAGTATGGTCTCCAATTTTTAGGGTGATTTTTTTTGGAAGGTTCTTGGAGGTATTAATGTTCACCAAAATCCTAGAAAATGTAGTGAGGGAGAAAATATCAGTATCTAGATGCATTCACAGATACCCACCTAGGGATCTACTAATAGCCTTCAGGCTAGATTCCATCCAAAACTAAAGCGGGAGGTTGGGAAAATGAATGTAGATGGGTTTTATATGCAAAGTTTCATTGAGGGGATTGAAGGTATGGGAACATGGTTTTGTGAGCAAGGGATGGTGATTCAAGCTCCAGGGTAGGTCCTGAATCTTGTCTTTATCCTCGATATTATGAAAAAAAATACTAAAGAAGCCTTTAACACAAGGGTAAGTATAAGTTTACTTGAGAGAAGGGTTTTCCATTGCTTCAAGATCCAATGGTTAAAATCTTAGAGCTTTGGCTAGAGATTCACAAATCTATAGATGATATCTTTGGTAGAAAAATATTCCTCTGATTTGAGATCAACCTTGGTTTCTTCTTTGTCAAAATTACCACTAGGTCAATAGAAGCAGGGGTGAGAGGTTTGGGCTCCAATTTAGGAGTTGGGAAAGAGACAACATCGATAAAAGAGGTGATCATGCATTCTAACCTAACCTCAACCTGCATTGCCATAATATCCCAATTGGGTTGCATGCGGCTACAAGAGTTTGAAGCTGTGTGGCCTGTCAAAGTCTTTTTTCCCATAATTAGAGCAGATCCATATTGCTGTTGGCAGTTGGGTGTTATTGGAAGCAGTGGAGGCTTGATCATGGAAGGGGGAACAAACCCAAGTAGATATGATGATGTTGCAGACTATGCCCTGTTCAAACTCACACTGTCTAGGAGACCTCCTGCGAGAGCGTGAATAAGAGCAACACAAGCCAGTCAAAATAAATTATAATTATAGGAAAAATACAACAATTTAATTTTAAAAAAAAATTCAGACCTTTAATAATTTTAAATAACTTTCTACATATAGATTTTAAAAAACAAACAAATATTAACAAATAAACTATTAAAACGATATAAAATTTTTATACAAAATAATTAAAAGAAAATCTGAACTTATAATTTTTATATATTTAAGTCAACTATAACCACACAAACTTACTTACTAGTTAAGTTTTATGTGAATAACATTTTTAAAAAACAAAGAAAGAAATAAATTTTAATAAATAAATTATTGAAGTGATATGAAAACAATCATATAAATTTTTTAAAAAAAAATGTTTTAAATTAATAATTTTTTAATTTATTTTTAATTTTTACGTTGAGAGGTATTTTACAATAAGAAAGGGGAAAAGACTCTTATGTCATGACCATATTAAGAAAAATTGTTGACATATATTTTAAATTATTTCTAATGTAAATTAATTTTTCAATTAAAACCAACACAATATTTAAAATTCCGCTGACTTTATTTTTAAAACAAATTAAAAACATATAAATAGAAGAATATATAGATAAAAATGATCAACATATATTTTAAATTATTTTTAACATAAATTATTATTTTTTATAAAAACTAATATAATATTTAAAAATTAAAAAAACATAAATAAATAAATACAAATTAAATCAATAAAAAAAAAGGCACAAACAAAAATTGAAGTGAGAAAAAACAAAGAAAAAATATAAAAACCAACAATAAAAATTTATTTGATATTTAATTTAGGTTTGTTCAATTTTTACACTGCCCTGCTGACCCTGCTAACCTTGCGCACTGTATTTTTTTAACACAATTTTTAAGAGAAACATTACTTATGTTTTTGCAGCAATTGTTTATTTATTACACGGCTATATGGGGTGAGTCCCCTTCTTCACTGTTGTTTGTATAGTTGATAGTTCATTCCTCAAATGTTCATCTTGCGTTTCCCATTTATGGTCTGCAAATTTGCAAAGGCCATCCCGCTGGAATACCAATTCGATGTATCAATGTTTGCCAGCAGGTTATTGAGCGCCACGTAAACAGCAGTGCCTTCTTCAGATGATAGTACTCGTTCAGGGCATGACGATGACTGAAACAGTGGAAATGAAGGTGCAGCAAGTGCCATAAGCAACACAAACAGAACAAGGGGCAATGGAAAGCTGACAGCCATCGTCAAGACTCAAATTAATGAAGATGAGAATTTGAACCTGCCTCAACGTGTTGGCCTTGCCTTCTTTATATAATAGATGAAGAAGAATTATTCAAAGGCAATTATTACAGCACGACAACCATGCTTATGCTCAGTCGTCATCGATTACATGCAAAACATGATTTCTCTAATTATTGTATTTTTAAACATGTCTTTAAACATGATTTCTTTATATAATAGGCGAAGATGAATCGGCGTGCTAATTTAACATGCATTGCTCGTGGGGAATGGAATTATTACAACAGGACGACCACATAATATATGCATTATTACAACACGACAACCATGCCATCCTTCCCTCGTGCTCGGTCATCATCGGTGATGGAGTTCCTTCTACCCAGAAAGGTGATAAGGGAGAACCCACTTCAAAAAATAACGTGTCACAATCGCCCAACTTCCGAATTGTAACGTTATCTATTCAATGTAAAACATCAATTTTTGTTGTCTATTGCGGTCCATAATGAATTGTTTTTATCTATTCCATGCAAAATAAAATTTCTATGTTTTGTGGTCGATGACGAATTACACATAATGAAGGAGAAACGACTTCATAATGAAGGAGAAAGATGATAAGGGAGGACCCACAATCCTTGCGAAGCATAAATAAATGTGATAAGGGCCCAACTTTTCAAATGTACCATTACCTACTCAATTTAAAACAGCCAAATATGTTGTCTATCATGATCCCTATCTATTGTGGTCCTTATACGTTGATTATATGTCAATCACAAGCAGGAATATTATCATTATTTTCATACAACCTATATCATAAAGTCAAGTGGGGTAGTGTATTTTTTACATATCTATTTTGAAAATGATATATTTATATGTTAGACATCCATAATTAATTTATTATTTTACATATGATGCACACAATCATTGTATTATGAGATATGTGTTTGAAAATCTCATTTGAATGTAGGTATATTATATTCCACATCTTAAAATGGAGGCATATATTCCAACCATTCTTATTTTCATCCTCTAGACATTTCATATTATTTTTTTATCTTGTTTTGCAAGTAATATGCAAAAGTAATTCATCATAGACCACAATACACATTAATTTTATTTTGCATGGAATAGATAAAGACAATTCATTATGGACCACAATAGACAACAAAAATTAATAAAAAGAATGATATTTGGCCAAAACATATATTAATAGTTTTTTCATTATTACTATATTAAATATGGAAACTATATTAATTGAACTATTAATATCAGGAAACTTATATTAATTGAACAAACTAAAACAAAAACTTATCAGGAAACTTTCACGAAGTTTTTGCCGAACTTATCCTGGGGAGCTAACCCCCCTTTTGCTAATATTTAGAGAATTATCATGGGGTCCCCCTCAATGGAGAGACATGCAAGAAGGCTAGGTCATTGGTTTTATTCCTTTTTTTCTTTTTTTGAACCACTAATAATCCTTCCTTGTTCTCAGCATGAAGCACTGATGAGGCTTCCTCAATAGGGACACAGGGCTAAGATTTGTCTTTCATCATTGTTCTTAGATTAGTATCTGCCCTAGAAGAATCTAGATCTGGGATCTCCTTCGAGGAGGAGGATGGAATTGGCACAACCTTCCTTGGAGAGATTAAATCGACCAACAATTCATCTTTAGATTGTGATGATATTTTTAGATCCTTATTTGAAATAGGGGAGCAAGGGCTTTAGAAGAAGAGGTAGAATCCTCGTAATCAATATCCAACTCTTCATCTACAATGAGCACTGTGAGGTTTTTAGGGATAAAATATTTCCACCAAGAAGAATCTTTCTTTTTTATGAGAAGTTTATAGTTTCTGGTCAAATGCCTAGTGCCAAAATAACTATGACAATGAAACAATAAACCTTCGTAGTCAATAGCTTGAGACCAAGCATGGTCTCCAATTTTTAGGGTGATTTTTTTTGGAAGGTTCTTGGAGGTATTAATGTTCACCAAAATCCTAGAAAATGTAGCGAGGGAGAAAATATTGGTATCTAGATGCATTCGCAGATACCCACCTAGGGATCTACCAATAGCCTCCAGGCTAGATTCCATTCAAAACTACAGTGGGAGGTTGGGAAAATGAATGTAGATGGGTTTTATATGAAAAGGTTGATTGAGGGGATTGAAGGTAGGGGACCATGGTTTTGTGAGCAAGGGATGGTGATTCAAGCTCCAGGGTAGGCCCTGAATCTTGTCTTTATCCTCAATATTATGAAAAATAATAATAAAGAAGCCTTTAACACAAGGGTAAGTATCAAGTTTACCTAAAAGAAGGGTTCTCCATTGCTTCAAGATCTAATGGTTAAGATCTTAGAGCTTTGGCTAGAGATCCACAAATCTACAGATGATATCCTTGGTAGAAAAATATTCCTCTGATTTGAGATCAACCTTGGTTCCTTCTTCATCAAAATTACCACTAGGTCAATAGAAGCAGGGGTGAGAGGTTTGGGCTCCAATTTAGGAGTTGGGAAAGAGACAACATCGATGAAAGAGGTGATCATGCATTCTAACCTAACCTCTACCTACATCACCATAATATCCCAATTGGGTTGCATGTGGCTACAAGAGTTTGAAGCTGTGTGGCCTGTCAGTGTCTTTTTTCCCACAATTAGAGCAGATCCATATTGCAGTTGGTAGTTGGGTGTTATTGGAAGCAGTGGAGGCTTGATCATGGAAGGGGGAACAAACCCAAG
Organism: Torreya grandis; assembly: GCA_037957365.1. NCBI lineage: Eukaryota > Viridiplantae > Streptophyta > Pinopsida > Cupressales > Taxaceae > Torreya > Torreya grandis. The sequence goes on from JARHVA010000195.1 coordinate 2,637,324, forward strand.
AAGATCTCATGATGTTGCAGACTATGCCTTGTTCAAACTCGCACTGGCTAGGAGACCTCCTGCGAGAGCGTGAATAGGAGCAACACAAGCCAGTCAAAATAAATTATAATTATAGGAAAAATACAATAATTTTAAAAAAGTAAAAAAAAAATCAAACCTTTAATAGTTTTAAATAACTTTCTACATATAAATTAAAAAAAAAAAAACAAATATTAACAAATAAACTATTAAAATGATATAAATTTTTTATACAAAATAATTAAAAGAAAATCTGAACTTATAATTTTTATTTATTTAAGTCAACTATAACCACACAAACTTATTAGTTACTTTTATGTGAATAAATTTTTTAAAAAACAAAGAAAGAAATAAATTTTAATAAATAAATTATTGAAGTGATATGAAAAAAATTATATAATTTAAAAAAAAAAAAATGTTTTAAATTAATAAATTTTTAATTTTTTTTAATTTTTTACATTGAGAGGTATTTTAAAATAAGAAAAGGGAAAAGACTCTGATGTCATGACCATATTTAAAAAAATTGACATATATTTTAAATTATTTCTAATGTAAATTAATTTTTAAATTAAAACCAACACAATATTTAAAATTCCACTAACTTTATTTTTAAAACAAATTAAAAACATATAAATAGAAGAATATATAAATAAAATGATCAACATATATTTTAAATTAATTTTAACATAAATTATTATTTTTTATAAAAACTAACATAATATTTAAAAATAAAAAATAAATAAATACAAATTACATCAATTAAAAAAAGGCACAAACAAAAATTGAAGTAGAGAAAAAACAAAGAAAAAATATAAAAACACAACAATAAAAAATGATTTGATATTTAATTTAGGTTTGTTCAATTTTTACACTGCCCTGCTGATTCTGCTAACCTTGCGCACTGTATTTTTTTAACACAATTTTAAAGAGAAACATTACTTATGTTTTTGCAGCAATTGTTTATTTATTACACGGCTATTTGGGGTGAGTCCCCTTCTTCACTGTTGTTTGTATAGTTGATAGTTCATTCCTCAAATGTTCATCTTGCTTCCTTAACTGGTCACCATTTCAATATATTTATCAAAAATCATAAGACTTAAATTATGATTCGAAATAATTACTAAATTTTAACAATACATTAACTATGATGAAAAAAATAGCTAAAACATTTCCGTATGGTTGAAAAGCAATTCAAAAAAATAATAACGTGAATAGATAATCAAAATATTTTTTGTTTGGTTTATTATTTTTTATGATTTTATTTGGTTGTTTCATTTAAATTATATAATATAAGTGATTTTAAAATATATATTATTTCTATTAAACTGGCCATCTTCAAAGTATATGTTTTCACATAAATAGGTCGAAGAAAAAAAAGATTAATCGATTAAATTTAAAAGTTGGCATTTATACGAGCATCTTTTTTTTGGAAAGAAAAAGTCAATTTTTTTTTAATAAATGAACCAACAAAAAAGTCTAGAAAGAGAGAATTATATCCGACATATATTACACAACACCATAATTTTGACGACATGAGCAAAAAGAAAATCCATTCAAACAACGTATATATCCTTAAAATGAACGTATATATCTTTGAAAACAAAAGAAATTGAGCAGGAATGGTGCCCTCCACTTTTAACCCAGAATACACAATTAACAGAAAGAGTGGGAGGGCACAACACCACCAAAGCTTAAAAATTTCATTGTGAAAGAAAAATAATTAAAATTCTGTGAATCATAATTCAATCAATAAATCCATCAAATTAATCACTCAAATAGTCATTTGGTGAAACCCAGAAGCTTGGAAGAGAACATTTATTTAGCGAAGATTTAAACAAAGAAAACTCACACCTAATTTAAGAGATTAGAATAGTAAATTCATAGGCTTTCAGCTGGTTTAATCATCGATTAGAGTAAAAATAAATAATTTGTAACTAAGTAATTTATGTTTAAAAGAAATGAGTTAATAATGAGAAACAAATAGTTTTTAACCATTGATTGATCCCAGTCTCATTTCTATTCAACCTATTAAACCCACGTAAATTAAACAAAACTCACCCTTTATAGAAAAAATGAAATTATATATCAAAATTCAATAAAAAATGAGAACATTTATTTTTGCGAAAATTTAAACAAAGAAAATTCCCAGCTCAATTAGTCATGTGGTTCGCTGAGATATGGTGAAACCAGAAGCTTGGAAGAGAACATTTATTTAGGGAAGATCTAAACAAAGAAAATTCAAACCTAATTTAAGAGATTAGAATAGTAAATGAATAGCGTTTCAGCTGATTTAAGTTTCAAAGTTGAATGCAGGCGGGATACTTTGGATGTTACGAAATACATTGTGCGGGTCGACTCTGGTTTTCACCTGCACAAGACGCTCAAAGTTATTTAAAAAGTATTTCTTCCCCCATTCGCTTGCCTCATCTACGAGGGGCGGCGACGTGCTGTTCGAAAATCTCCCCAGATCAAGGTCCATGACATTCACATATGCAGCTCGTGGGTTGTTGGAGACGTAAGGTTTCATGTACGCGTACAATTCCCTGAGCCACCCAATGTATTCCTCATCATTCCCCTTGTCATCGTTCCAGCTCACAAGATACAGTATGTCAAACAGGTTCCCCGCTCGGTGAGGGAACGGAATGTAATCCCACGAAATTTCTCCCATTTTGCCTCCGTAAGGATACATCATTACAAACCCATCTGGTTGTTGTTGCAGGATTTTGCAGGCTCCAAGGAGGGCCGTCTTCGGGATGGGTTTTCTGACGTAGTCAGACTTTCCATAGAAGTAGTTTTTATTGGAGTTGTATCTCTCACGGAGGCTCGTTATGTTGGGGCCCAGGCCGGAGAAAAATAAGGCCGCTTCTATCCACTTCATTTCCTTGCAGTCCTCAGTTTTAATTCGCAGCTCTGGAAAACTTGAAGCAATAGATTTTAGCATTTCCGTTCTGGGACCGAGGTACATCCCGTTAAACGTGGCGGAGATTGTAGTTTTATTCGGCGCCGCCAAGGTAACGGAGAGGTAAAAATCCTTCTCCAGATTTGGCGCTACCGTCTGCCACTCGTACAGGAGGTCTGTCACGTTGTGGAGGCCGAGCCTGGTGACGCTGAATATGGTGACAGTGGGCGGGACTGCAAGCAGCTTAATCTTCCACGCCACCACAATTCCCCAGCTCCCTCCGCCACCGCCACGCAGGGCCCAGAAAAAGTCTTCGCCCATGGTTTTTCTGTTGAGCAGCCTTCCCTCGGCGTCCACCACCTCCGCGTCGACAACGTTGTCTGCCGCCAGGCCATATTTCCTGGAGAGAATGCCCTCGCCACCGCCGCTGATGTGACCGCCGATGCCTATCGTGGGGCACAACCCAGCGGAGAAGCCGTAGCCCCCAGTCGCCCGTGCAATGGTATAATATATTTCTCCCAATCTCGCGCCAGCCTCAACCCACGCCGTTGCGGTCGCCACGTGGAGTCTAACGGCGTTTAGGTTCATGAGCTCTATGATGGCGAAGCGGGTTGGGGGTTGGGCCGTGTAGGAGGTGCCCTCGTAGCTGTGCCCGCCGCTCCGCTCCCGGATTTCGAAGCCCACTTCTCGGCAGCATGCCACCGCCGCCTGCACTTCCTGGCTGATCTCCGGTATAATAATGAAGGCAGGCTTGGGTACGTTGGAACCCGCGTATCTGAGGTTTTGTATTGAGAAGTTTAGCAGGCTGTCGAAGTTTGTGGAATGGGAGGCGGAGACATTCTTGACACCCTTTGTGGCGAGACAAGTCAGAAGAGCCTGTTCAGAGGCTGCCATTGTTGTGGTGAAGAGGACGATTAAGAGAAGTAAGCTCATAATACAAACTAAGGACTTTGGAGAAGCCATCCTGTATGGCTATGGGACGACCAGGATAGATATAACGTTATATTTATAGGCTCATCATTTCAACTTTTTCTCAAATTACATACCAATTACTTATTTTTTTTAATTATTATTTAAAAAAAACCAAAAAAAAGTCAATGTAATATGTTCTGCATTTTATTAGATATGAGTGACATATCTTTACATCATAAAAATGGATAAGCGAGACAAATAAAAAACTATCTTAGTCAACGATAGTTACAACACAGCTAAGCAATCTGAATACGTTATAAAATGCTAACACCATTGACTCCTTCCAAAGGCTAAAATCAAAATCGCGTAACTCTTATTATGCACTCGTGTCAAAGGTGCAAGTTTTCATACATAATAATAAAGAGAATTGGTTTTTATTTTGTGGTATAAAAGAATTTGATAAATAAATTAAACAAATAAATGATAAAAGAAATTTGAATGAGAATAAAAGGTAATAAGTAAAAAAATCAAAATTTAAAGTATCCACAAAATTAATTAGTTATTTAAAAGAGAGAAGATATGTATCGAAAGTTATGTCTCATTTTTTGTGTATGAAATATTAATCAATATTAATTTAATATTTTTGGTGGAGGTGATGGTGGAAAATGAGATGGTGTGTTTTTTAATATAAACATGGTAATGAGTTGTGTTGAAATGAGACATTTTATTTCATGGTGAGTTTGAGCAATGTTGAAATGGTAAGGAAGTACAAGACCATAGAGATTATGAAAGTGATTTATAAAGTTTTTTTAGATGAGCTCGGATGTAATGACTAAGGACAATGACAATGTGAATTAAACAACTTTTCATATAAATTCCAACAACAATAATAAAAGTAGACCAAACAAAAAATAAACAAAATTTTTTTGTTCTAAATCAACAATGAAGATTTTGTAAATAATAATATATTAATATTATTGTATACAATCTTAATGTATAATATATATAATGTTACTACTAATATAAATTATATAATTATAACATATATATAATTAAATATTATTGTTATATTATATAATATATTGTATAGTTATATTATACTATAATAATATTGTATTTAATATAATATATTATAATATTATATAAATATATTTATAATAGTATAATAAATCATCGCATTGAGTTTCTTACTCTCTAGTCGTTTTTTCCATTAACTACTATCTTTATATGTTAAAATGGGTCCCCTCACCTTATGATTATTATAAATAAAATTACATAAGATAAAATTATGATTTGAATAATCACGATTCATTGAGACCATTTAAGTAATTATGATATATTTTTTGTTGTTTTTAGCTTGCTTTAGGTTTTCTATTGATGTTTTTGCTTATTATAGGTTTTAGGCCTTTCAACTTGTTTCTTTTCCAAGGTTAGGTCCTTAGTTTCCCGTTTCATATACAACCCTTGATTTGAAAAATCCTTTCATTTACCAATAATATAAAAAATAATTAAATTATATAATATAAATATATTTTTACTGTATATGATTAATATTAATAATATTTTATTATATAATATTAAATATTTATTATTTATAATATAATACTAATTTAATAATATATTCTATTATATCAAATATAATATAATATAATATATATTATATTATTAATAATATGTATAGATTTAATACCCCCGGTGGGGATAGACTAGTAGTGTGTGCATTGAGTCTTAGAAGTGGAAGGTCTTGGGGTTCATTCTCAAGCTGACCACTTTTGTAGCATCATTCCTATACTAGGTTCTGACAGGTCAATCGTGAGGGTACCCAATACAGTGGATTAGCCAACTCAGTTTTTAATGCGATGAAGTTTGGTAAGGGACTTGAAACTTGTGTTCAATATGATGGGGCAAGCAATAGTGCATGGCTAGGGTTATTCTTCAGAGCTGATTCTGAGTCTAGTTAATTAAATCCTATTACCTAACATTTAAAACCTAAATAATAGCCTAATAATGAGTGAGCTGAGTGTTATAAAAGGGAGGTCTTAGAGTCCATTCTTAGGATGACCATTCTCTAGCATCATTCCCACACTAAGCTACGTCAAGTTATTTGTGAAAAGTATCTGATGCAATGGACTACTAGCTTTGTATTCAATACAATAGGGTTTGGTATGTGGCTTGAAACCTATGTTTAATGTAATGATGCAAGTCCACAACACATGGTTAGAAATACTATTCATCATTGGTTTGGGCATTTCATTTAAAAACCCTATTACCTAGCATTTGACATGATGGGGATAGCCTAGTGGTGCGTGAGTTGAGTACTAAAAGTGGGAGGTCTTGGGGTCCATTCCCCAGGGTGACCACCTCTATAGCATTGTTCCCACACTAGGTTATGGTGGGTCAACCATGAGGGTACCTGATGTAATGGACTATTTAATGCAATGAAGGTCAATAGGTGGCTTACAACCTGTATTTAATGTGATAAGGTAAGCCACAATCCATAACTAGGGATAATATTCACATTCGATATTGGCTTTGATTAAATAAAGCCTATTCCCAACATTTTTTACTAATGGGATGTGGATGAGTTGGTAAATTTGCTTGGTTATTTCAAGCCTTACCTAGGTTCAAATTTCACTAAGGTATCTGAGGCTAAATGTGGTCGTCATTGGTATTCTCAGGCTGGTTATGACCATTGTGAGTATTATTGGGCTAGTTATGGTTGTCGTTAGCATTCTCGAACTAGTTGTGGTCATTCGTTGGTATTATTAGACTGGTTGTGACTATTGTGGGTATTCTTGGACTGATTGTGACCATTGCTAGTATTCATGGGCCGGTAATGGTCATTATTGGTATATCTAGTACATGTGGTAGATGATCACTTGGAGATCTAGGCCCTTGATTGTGTCCCAAACCAATTTTTAGCTCCCATCAAAAGTGAATACCAATAAAAAAAAATGTGTAGAGTTTCAGTCTCAAAAGCATCTTTTGTCTCTTTTTCTTGCCATCTTCAATGCCATTATTTTGCAAAGCACTTTCTTTTCATGATGCCACCTCTTCCATAGTCAATTATTTCTTTGAATGTTTCGATATGTGTTGTTGTCATGCTTACATTTGACATGTGCTTGAAATCATGACTTTCTTTTGTCCTCTAATGCACCCAAAAATATTTGACCATATTATGTATTGAATTAGGAAAGAAAAATAAATTAATTATTCATATTATCCAACTTTTTAATTTGTATATTTTGTAGAATGGAAAATCAGCTTTACAAGATTTACAACTCAATGATGAAAACACACAAAATAAATGTAGATAATATTAGTACAATGTGATACCAAAATTTGAATCCACCCCAACAATCAATTCTTGTCTAATATGATATTCTTTCTTTTTTTAAGGCATTAACTATAAAGTGACACTACACTTTACAATACTCTTATCAATTTCATGATGGATGATGATTTAACTATAAGATAAACCAAATTTCCTTAATTTTTAAACATGAAATATAATATAATTTAATCTCTTTAAACATTTTTATTTTATTTTATTAATAAATTTTAACTAATTTTTCTAAGACTCGGAAAATTAAAAGCTTGAAATTTATTTATATCAAAAGTATGCAAATAAATATTTATCGTCTAACATATCAGTTGTAAACTAGGTTTCATCTAATAGAACTGAACTTGATGTCAAATATGATGAATGTTATAGTGTATAGTTTATTATAGTTTGTAACGAGAACGACAATAACTTGCATGTGCTGGGAAAGCAGTGATATTTGAGAATTGAAAAAGTCACCGTTTACAGAAATAAATAATTCGGAAGTATAGTTTGACACGTTAGTGTCCTGTTGTCACCCTTGTGCATTTCAATTGGATTGCATGAGTGAATCAGATGCCCCTTTTCACCTCATTTCTGATCCTGCAAACTGTAAGACTGATTTTCGTTCTGATCAGATTTCAGAAGTACACTGTAGAAGCAAGAGAGGTAAGCTCATAATACAAACTATGGACGAGCCATCATCAATGATGATGGGACGACCAGTAAAGATATAACGTTATATTAATAGGTTCATAATTTCAACTTTTTCTCAAATTACATACCAATTAATAATGAAAAAAGTCAATGTAATATAGTTTATATTTTATTATAAAATGATATATCTTTACATATGTACACGTAGAAATGTGATAAAATGGATCAATGCTCGAAATAAAAATTATAGTCAATGATACTTACAACACGACTTGGCAATTCAAGCAAGTTTTAAGATGATTACACCATTGAGTCATTACAAAAATTAAAACGAGTCACAAGGTATGAAAGTCTCCATATCGTATGCAAGTTGTAAAATAATAAATGAGTCACAAAGTATGAAAGTCTTCAAAATTTGAATGACACTCTAAAGTATAATTTAAGTAACATTTTGAAAAGGATTTAGATGTAAATCCGAGAGTTATTTTCAACAAAAGTATGGAATGCCAAGTTTAATAAGATAATATTTGTTAATGGAAGTTAGGTTTTTTGTTTTTTTATTGGTAAAATAAGTTAATGGGTTTTAAATATTTTATTTTTAAATTAAAAAGAGTAATTTATGATATTAGTTTGAGAAATATGGTTTTGTGAATAAGTGAATATTGGAAATAGTAACGATAAAATAATACAAATATTTGGTGTTTGATAAATTTTGTTATAAGAAAGTAAGTCATTTTTCAAATGATAAATAAAACTAATTTAAGATGAATATTAAAAATGATGTTATATTATTTGAAAGAATTTTGATATAAGGAATTAAATAAGAGATGAGGGAAGAACAACAAAAAAACAAAAATAGATTTAAATTTCATCCTAGCCAATATTTTTTCTATTACAATCTGAACTAATAAATATTCAATTCAAATTATATCACATATCTTTACATCTTGTACATGTATAAACTTAATAAAAGAGATTAGTGATAGAATTAAAAATTTATCTTACAAAAACTAAAACCATATTATGTAACTCTTAGCAATACAAACATGTTGTAAAATAATAACACCATTGACTCTTTGCAAAAACTAAAACCGTATCGAGTGTAACTCTTATTAAATATAAGTTGTAAAACTAGCACTTTTCCCAAAGGTGCAAGTTATGTCAGAAGGATGTAATTTTATATTTTGGTAAAGTGATGTTTTCTAAAATAAAAATAATGTAAATTAAGAGTTGTACCTCACTTGAAATCCATGACCATTGACGTTCTCTCATATTTTGTTCATAAAGTGTTAAGAAACAATAATATCATATTTATGGTGGAGGTGATGGTGAAAAATGAGGTGGTATGTTCCTTAATATGACATGACAATGCATTATACCAAGATAAGACATTTTTTCATGGTGAGCTTAAGAAAGAATGAAATGGTGGGGAACGACAAGGCCATCCAAAACATGAAAGTGCGAAGAAAGTTTTCAAGGTGAGATAGGTGGTAATGGTGAGGGACAATGCCAGTTTAACCTAAACAACTCTTCAAATCTACAATAAAAAAATAAATATATATGAAACAAGGAGCAAAAAGGATAAAATTTGTTCCAAATCAACAACATGGAATATATATATATATATATATATATATATATATATATATATATATATATATATATATATACATACACATACATACATACATATACATACATACATATATACATACATACATACACACACATACACACACACACACACACACACACACACACACACACACACACACATATATACATACATACATACATACATACATACATACATACATACATACATACATACATATATATATATAATAAAATTATTTATTATTGTTATGTTATATTATATAATTATAATATATTATAATATAATATATTACTATTAGTATTATAAAATTATTTTCTATTATTATGTTATGTTATATAATTATATTATATTATAATATAATAATATATTTATAATATTATAATAATTCACCACTTAGAGCTTTTAACCTTCTAGCCTCTTTATCCATTGACTATAGTTATTGTATGATAAAATAGGTCCCATTTCTTTCTGATTATTACCAAAATTTATATGAAGAAAACTATCATTTAAGTAATTCCTAAGAACATAAAAATACCACAAAATTTAATATCTAGTAAATTATATTATTTTATATTATAATCTTATAATAATATATAAATATATTTATAGCATTATCATTATAATAACAATTATGTCTAATATTAATGGAATATCTCATGTTAATGGGTCACGAGTATGTGATTCTTGAAGAAGGGAGGAGAACTCATATTATATCTCTAATTCTCTAAACTTTTAAAAGATAAACTATGAAGGGGTGGCTAGAGGTGATCTAAGGGCATTTGGATTTGGTTACATCATCTGGGATTACTTTATTTCACTTATTAGTGTTGTCTCTAAGTTTTTCAGTGATGAGAAAAATAATGAAGCAAAGGCACAGTGCACTAATTTTGGGTTTGGAACTAGAAATCCAATGTGTTATTAAGTATATTTGGATAAAAGGAGATTCAATAGCTATGACCAAATCTCTTTGAAATTGGATATCTAAATCTTGGAACATTGAAAAAACTTTTGGAAGGGCCTATAATCTCTTCAATAATTTTTGAGATTGGACAATAATGCATTGCTTTTAGGAAGGCAACATAATGATCACTAAGTATAACTAGCAGGAGCATTTGGTGTGGACCACCATGATGGAAATTTACCAGTTATTGTGCCCATCCAATTCTATGTCACTCTTCTCCATCTCTATCAGCCTTAGTTGTGTGCATTATCATGTGAATTAACCCCAACCCCAAGTATTAAAGGTTAATTATGATTTTTAAGGCACTAGCGAGCCCCACCAACATAGTCAAGAGGATGAATGTTAATTATCAAATGAGAATAACTTCACTTATCATAATTTCAAAAACATGAGTGCATTCTTGAGAGCTAGAAACCCCCTTAATAGCACTAGCAAGATCCCTCATCCTCACCACATGATAGTCAAGATTGGATGATCCATTTACAAAGTTTGGAATTAGTTTAGAGAGCTTAGCCCAACTAGATAATGGAGATACCCTGTACATTTAATAAATTGATCTGGGATCATAAGATTTTAAATAGGTAATTTTATACCAACCAGTTAGTATTATAATTTCACATTCTACCTTTATACTATAATTTTCCATTATAGATTTTAAAGGGTTTTGAATATTTTGAATTTTGATCCTTGCTTTATTTAATAACCGTATATGAACCACTAAGATTATGATTAAACATGATCTCTTTGTATTCTAGTTTTACATTCTAAAGGGTTTTGAATGTTTAGAATTTTGATCCCTGATCCATTGATTTTATGCTTCACTTCTCTTTGATTATTAACATTATTGCTCCTGACTACATTGGTGGGGGCCCAACAGTGAATTAAAATTCATGGTTAACATTGTATACATGGGGCTAAGGTTAATGCAAACAACCTAAATTATGATACTTACCAATGCCCTACTGATTTTATCCCACATTGTACTAGTATAATACCCTATTATATGAGTTAGAGTATAGGAGTGTGAGTTGTTTTTATAGTAGTAATTTCCATTGAATGAATCATATATAACATATCCTAATTAAAAAAACTAGAAAAATAAATTATGTGTCAAATGATTGGCTATGCCCTAACTAATCATTAATTCCTTCAAAAATTATACAATCATCCCAAGATTATATAAAATTTGTTACTAATCAAACATAACTAGTATCATATCCTACACATTAACCTTATAGTGTTATATTTATATTTAAGAGATAATAATTAACATAACATAAAAAATTTAAGGATCATACCGTACTTACAACTTTAAAAATGAGATAATGTCTCCTTGTTTACATGACTAGCACACAATAAGTTAAAAAGTTTATCTCAATATTTTTAGACTATTAAGATGTTTTGTACATTCTTTACCTTACTTTTTCTTGAAGAAAGGTACATATATAACTCTTCAAAACAATGTGATTGAAAAATAAAATAATATTAGTCTAAACAAAGGTATTAAATAACATAATAATTATCATCGCTAGAATTAATATGATTTCTAAGTTAGCCACTCCTCATGGTGAAGTATACAAGTTTAGATAAAATATTGACTCTAGGAAGCCAAAAGTGAAAAGTAGAGAGCTAAAATCTCATAAACAAAACTTCCTACATACCCTTATATGGCAGAAGGAAACATCGTAACACATGTTGCCAATCACTATTCAGTTAACAAACTTATAAGTGTAGTGTGATCACGTACTTCCACAAATGGAAATAAAATATGAACCACAAGGATGCATCTGTCCATTCAATCCTATGAATTTTCTCAATGATAAGTTGTAAACACTATCCCATGAAATCAATGGAATAAAACAAAAATTCAGAAATAAGTTTTCACGTAAGGAAACTATAAATGCACATCTTGAAAATATGAATTGTCTTAGTATCTTAAAGTGATGTAAGAGGAGAGTGAGAACATAATAGCTCACCTCTAATCTAAATAAGAGAGATGACAATTCTCCCAAGTCCACATAAATATAAAGGTGCTAGTCTAAAAACTCCTAACACAAATAAATTCACAATCAAGATATCGACATTTAACTAAGAGAAAATTCCTACCACACTAGGTGGTGCATCTCTAGAATGCTCTTATAGGATTCCCATTCCTAGGATGTGTATAAATAAGTAAAAAATTTAAAGCATAATTACTTAAGTGATAAGTAATCCATGCTTTAAAAACACTCACAGCACAAAACTCAAATAATGAAGGTGATTTAAGAAAAAACATAATCACACTTGAAGTGTTCAATTTAAGATAAAAAATAAGGTAAGAAACTCTTGTTCACACTCAAGAACTAAGCTATGTACTCTCCTACCTTTACACCTTATGAAACCATCACAATGAGACAATCAATAAACCAACCTTTTAACAACTCTAATGAGGTATGAATGCTCTAAGGTACACACTCAATATACCATACATACTTTCTCATTGCTCCTCTCTAATAAATAGAAATGTATAAAAATACTAATAGACTCATTAGGTCTTAGATTTAGAGCCTTAGATATCATACCACATGTTACAACCCCTCAAATTGTACTTAGAATAATGTAGTATTTTTTAATACTAATAATTAACATTTATTCCCTCAACCATAGTTAAAACAAATAATTTTAACCAATCATAACAAATAACTTAGAACAATATCAATTTCAAAATTCTAAAACTGAATACAATATAATATATCACAATAATAAGGAAACTAAATACATCAAGACACAGTTACAATTGGTTTGCTAATACAACTACTATTTAATAATCAGATATAATTTAAAATTACATTCCTTCAGGCATTCAACTTAATATAGTAAATAGATACTAATCCCTCCAGATTTTATGTTGTACCACTCATGTATCTCTGATCAACTTGAGTGCAGTCTCTAGGTAAGTAATACTATTATAGAGAGAGAGAGCATCATCAAGTGATTTTCCACACCAACCAAAGACCAATGATCCTCTACATAATTTCCTATTATGGAATGACTATTTTTTCAAAGATAGGTAGATAAAATGATGCGAGAATATAGAGAATAAGCCAGTACCTAAATGTGTATGATGCCATAAAACTAAACATGTAGTGTATCACAAAAAAATTGATCTATTGTGAGATATCACACTGACATGTAAATCACATGTAGCAAAAGATAATGTCTCACCAAACATTATTAATCGATAAGATTCATACTAGTTACTTCCTCCTAATAATCATATCACATCATATGCTAAACAAAGAGTAAGCAAAGTTTACATTTATTCATCTACACAAGAATGAATCTTACATTAAAATTAAACCTCAAATTGAAAATAATGACCACTATTTATATCACCTAAGTAAAACATGCATTAAACCACAAATTCTAACTACTACAATAATAAGTTTCATACAACTAACCCCATGATAACCCATATCATCATAGTCTAATGACCAAAGACATAACCACTAGTTTTCCATACTCAATCATAAAAAATATCATAAATACGTGGAATCATAAGTTTTTATTTAAGAAGCTATATATAACAAAGTAATTCATATGAACACAAAAAATACAAATCCTTAATCTACTCTCTCAAGGTTGTATACATGCATACAATATGTCCGAATAACTATTATAAACATATTGCTCATATAAAAATCAACACATACATTTAACTAGTCAATGTAAGTGTAAGTCTAAACATATAGCTATATTATATACCATATGGGCATATATATTTAAGATTAAGTATTCTATGATATTCCATAATATCATAGCTCATTATGCGTTAGCACTTTACTCAAACATGAACAATCAATCTTACTCTATAATTATAAAATAAACAAATAAAAGATTATCCCATCTAGGGATACCCTAGATCATATTGAACAATAATAATTAGATACAAATATAATTTCTAAGCACACATATTGATGTCCTATTTTATTTCATAAATGTCCAATCACTTGCACATAATTTACTCTCATAAAATATAATGCACATAAGCTTTCATATTTACATGATACTATAAAATTGGACCCTATCTACATGTTGTATAATACTATAGTGCTACATATATACTATTTGTCTCTATTAGTATTCTAAGCATAATCTTTGTATAGATTTAGATCATATAACTAAATCATCAAGGATAATATCAAACAACCAGAAGTATAACAATATTATAACAGAAATGTCTATCCTTGTTAAATTTTATCCAAATCATAATGACATTCTTAAAATTATATAAGTCTAAGCCCAATCATCATGTAAACATATTACAAAGATAAATAGTCACATCAAATCAATGATTGACTAAAGCTCATCAATTAATCTAATGCATATTAGATGATTCCAATGAGATTGAGAATCAAACGTCTCATAAAATCATATTCTTTGTTGTATATGACCATAATCCTTATTAACAAGCGTGTTAAGATTGCATGAGTAATATCTTCTGAAATGACTTTCGATCATAATGATGTATTTATCCTAATTTACAAGGTGTCTCCCTCATGATTAAACTAAATTGACAAGTTATTTTCCAATCAATGTAGATCACAAATATATATGTTGCATCACATCTATTGTTTTACTATTTATTAGCAAACCAAGAATATAAACAATCCCACATTGATTCTCGATAAAATTGAGTTAATAATAAACAATTAATATTTTTATCATTTATTTTATCCTCCTAAAGACCCTATGATAATCACGATGATCATTTAAAATGCAACTCGATTTGGCAATGTAATTCATAATTCCAAGGTAAAATTAAAGTTTTGTCGAACATTCGATATTGTATTAAATAAGAAACATTATTTATTTTATTAAAAGCACTCAGTGATTCCAGCTTATCATTTTCAAAATTACAAGTAAAAGCCTAAGTGATTTTATTCGACTTGGCATTTCAAGATAAATGCTTAACCTTTTAATTAATATTTTATGTTGAGATTTTAATACTCAGCGCTTCAATATATTACGCGACACTTTTACATGTATATTCAATATTCAATTTATAAACTCAACACTAGTTTAAAGACTTAATAATTAATATTTTATATGTCCAACCTATATATCTCAACGTACATATCTTTAGCAATTTCTTTTAACAAAAAGTATACAAAGCGATTATAAAGAGATTTGGCATTTCTGATTAATGACATGGTGCTTAAATATAAAAATATACACAAAATTTGACATATACATTGAGGATTTATTTTAACCATAGTGAACTCAATTTAAGCACAAGGAGTTAAATTTAAGCTCAACGAATTCATTTTTAATACTCAACGACTTCTAATATAAGCTCAACAACTCAAACAATAAGTTAGCGATTTTCAACTAACTCAGCGAATTTAATATATATTCAATTCAACGATTTTATAAATATTTAACTCAACGATTTTATAAATATATACAGCGTTTTAATATAATAGCAAGGTGTTTTAATATGAAGTACAACATCTGCGACTTACACACATTTACGACAGAACACGCTGGATTGGCCTTACTAAATTCATGAAAACTATCAATGGATTATCACGAGCAGTACTTTATTAGCATTTTATTTACCTATACTTGTCATTTTAAAAAGACTCAGGAAATATATATATATATATACACACACTCAGCAGTTACAAAACACAACGATTTAAAAATATATTATTTTATCTAAACAAAACTCATCGAGTTCGTTGTAGACATGGCATTTTATATATTTACTATAGAATATTGGGAATATAATGTTTCATTTGTGACCTGCAAAGTTCCCTGGGTTATGTGGGAATTGATGAACACGAAATGGTCATTATACATTTCATTAAAATTCAGAACGCTGAAATTTCCACAGACAATTTTTCCTACCAAAATATTGACTGCCATGTATAAGACTCCATGCAAACCTATTTAAACTTGGCATTTTAGCTATATATTCATAGCTATCTAAAAATTCAATTTGCAGATCCGACGTTTTCCGATATTAACGAAATAAAATATAACTCAACGATCTCATTATTAGTGACCTAGCATTGCAAGATTTTACACTTGGCATGGTGTTTCAATGCTAAAACTCAGTAATTTCATTTTAAATAGATTCAGTGATTTTTGTTCCAAATAAAATCAGCGATTTCCATTCTAAAGATACTAAGCGATTACAAATAAATACTAAAGCATTTTATTTTATAGATGACTCAACTTTCAATTATTATTTTCAACATTCTAGCTTTTATATGCATCGTTTAAATTTATAATTATTAAACTTAACCAATTATTATCAGCGACTCAATCAATATGAGCTTAGTGATTTCAATTTATTTACACAACATTTCATATTACACTAAGCATTCTTTATGAAAACTATGATGAGAAATATAAAACAAAACCAACCTCGTTGAAGATTTGTATGAAGAATGAAGATGCCCTTATTTTCTTTTTCTATGTTCCTTTACCTCTTCTGCATTCCATTCTCTTTTATTCTCTTCGAGTCTATATGTCCTTTTTAAATTTAATTAGGCTTTATTTAAAAAAATCTTTTTCATCATTATGCTTGCGTTATTCTTTTGACTTGCATTTTTTTCTTCAAGTTTACTGTTCATGCACGGTATTTTACTCTTCTTTTATTTCTTTAACTAAAACATCTAATTTACATAAATAAATCATTACACTAGTTTTCTATGTTATCTTAACATTTTACTAAGTTTACCAATATTAAATAAAGATGTCGAATATTATCTTTTAATGCAATCTTATGCATGTTTTAAAAGATTAAGCTTAATTTGTCTTTACTCACTAATAGTTCTTTAGAATAACTCAAGCTCTTGAAAGTAATAAAGATAAGTGTTTATTAATAAATGGGAAAATATTTTTATAAATAGGATAATGTATAATTAATTATTATTATATGTAGCAATTAAATATTTATTTTTTGATTTATTCTCCAAAAACTACGAAAATTAGTTAAAGGAATCCAATACATATTAAGAATTGAATTTTGCACACTAATTTAATCACATAATATATTTATTTAATTATGCGTTAGTATTTAAAATATGTTATACATAAATATTTTAAATCAACTGTGTGTGTATAGGGTCACTAATATTTTATTTGACTTGGACCAAACATTTCATCTAGTCTATCTTTTTTGATGATGCTTTCCCTCGTCAAGAGCTGAGGGTAGGATCTATCATGCATCCACCTCACAACAAGTAAGCAATTAATTTGAGTCATCATCTAATCAACCAAGATGTAAAACTAATAAATATATATCCACAATGTACAAAATAATTATAAGACAACTGCCACATTATGTATACTAATTAATAATATCACTGTTCTATACTAGTATATGTCATAAAGCTTAAGAAAAAACAATGCTAATCGGTTATTAACTATATTAATCTATGAATTCAAAGGTTATAAGTCAAATAGTGAAATTGGAATGTTACACAGTCAATCCTCCCTTATTTTGGTTCAAAGTTGGTCCAATCTCTCTGTTTTTGTTTAGAAAAACCACCTCTCCTTTTGCCATAGCCTACAAAATGGCCACCTCAATAAGGGTAAGATTTTTTGCAAGTGTTAGGGATAAAATGTCCTCAATACACATGGCATTAACATTGAGAATCTTATTTTTTATTCCCACATTCATTACCAAAGAAGTGGTACCTTGAGAATATTTCATCTGCTCTTTCATACACGATGCTCTGCGTCCAAGGTCCAAATTTGGATTTCAGCTTAATGGACTTGGGTAAAATCATTTCACCATCAATGTTGACATAAATTCTAGTAAAAATAACCCTGCTTCTTATTCTAGTCACTAAATCAATAGCAACAAGGGAGCCAATAAAATTCACAATCCCCATTAGGATATTATTCTTCAAGAAGTCTAGTGGGAGAGATGGAAGTCTGATGCAAAGAGGACTAGTGATAAGAAACTCCTTAAATGGGTCAAACCCATACTTTCATTTTTGCAACATCAAGACAAATTTAATCAAAACCCAAGGCCCTCATTTGAAAATATGAACACATTCCTCTTGGTTCGAGAAGGAGAACAACAAGAAGCCATTGGGAATGGCTACAATCTTCATACTTCCTTTCAAAGACCCGTTCTTTTAGACCAATCTCTTATAACATCCACATTTGGTTTGTGCATTTTAAATTTTTTTATGACACTGTTCTGATACTTATCTTCTGCATGATCTACTCCAACATCTATAATTTCTAGTATGGATTCCTTGCCAACAATGGATGGGATAATAACCTTAAAGTTTTATTTTTTACCACCATCTCCTCTGACTACTTCATCCTAAAAAGGATCAGATCCCTTTACGATAGGCAGCGTGCCCCTATCTCCATCATTGCCATCTTCTTTATCTTCCCTTGTAGTGCCCTCTCCCACCACCATGTTAAATTTTACGTAGATGCAATGTTACTATTAATGCATATCTGTATTTCCTTTAGTTTTTACATCTTAACTATGATTTATATAGGGAATATTGATTATAAAAAATATAGACCCATTCGAACTAGATGTATCATATAATATTATTTTAAAACTTAAATATTTAATGAGTGAAGTTTATTATGGATAAAATTGGAATGAATGTAGCTTTGTAAAGTGAATTCTAGTCCTCATGGCTATTTTTATAATGAAAGACAAAGGCTCTATACATAGTTGTCATGTTCATCTATATGTACTAGAGAAAATATAAACCAAAACAAGTAATTTTATTAAAATATTAATAATTTAAAAATTATATTAGTTAATAATATTATTATTTTCATATATTTATTGTTTGTTTTAAACTAATAATTAATTATCATACATATATCTCAGATAGATTTTTATGAAAGATGTCAAAAGATATCATTCTCGAGGTGCCCTTTGTCATTTATTTCATAGATCCAAAATCATATCAGTGCCTTAATAATGATATCTAACGATATTTTTTACATTAATTTATCTAATGTGCATGTGTGTGTGTGGGCATATGTGCTCATCTCCTATAAACTACTTGTGTGTGTGTGTATGTCTTATCCTTTAGCATCTCTTATGAATTACAATATCATCTTCTTAATTAATTTAAAAAAAACAAAAAAAACAAACATTTTATTTGATATGATTATAATAAATAAATGAATGCCTTCATATGTGAGTGATTTAATTTATATTGAGAATAATTCTAATAATTAAATAGATGCACTAGAATGTGAGTAACCTAATTTAAAATCATATTTCATGCATGTACATCCCTATTACTAAAGTGTTGTAATAATAAACTTAAATTCTGAAATAAATAAAAATATTTAAATGGATATAATATTTTCTTTACTTATTTTTACCTTAAAAAAATTAAATTTAAATTAATTTAAATATAATTATATTCTTAAATATTATAAAATAGGTAATAACATAACATACAACCTCTAACAAATATTAAAATTATAATAACAAATTGCAACTGACCAATAACAACTACTTCTTACAAATATCTAAAAATTTAAATGATTTGAACAAATAATAATAAATACATGTAATTATTACGAAAAAGTGTTTCAGAAAATTTATATACAATAACAATCCAAAGAATATGGATATAATATTCTTATAACATATAATTTATTTTATCATTTATTTAATTCTAGTATGAATTTATTACTTCTTAAAATATCTATTTATTATTATATTAATATATTTCTCATTAATCTCCTTGTCATCGTTCCAGCTCACAAAATACAGTATGTCAAACAGGTTCCCCGCCCGGTGAGGGAACGGAATGTGATTCCACGGAATTTCTGCCATTTTGCCTCCATAAGGATACATCCATACAAACCCATCTGGTGGTTGTTGCAGTATTTTCCATGGAGGGGTCCAAGATAATTACGTAGACAACAACCACACAGTCACCAATTTTCCACAACGGGCATTACTATCCACAATGAAGACTTTGTATATCAAGGGCACAATAACTACTATTGCAGAAACAAGTGATTAAGGCGAACATAACTCCACAAATATTAAACTAACGTCTGCGGCATCATGAAAGTGAGACCTGGCACCAGGATGGGTGACCTGTGGCATGATTATGGAAGGGCTTCCATTGTGGCGACAACTTAAAAACAAGCTCACAAGACAATTTCGGCTTAATGCAAAAGGATATTTGCACATCTAACAAGATTCGATATGGTAATGGGTCTGCATACTATATGCAAGTTAGACTTCATTGAAACCTTTTGGGATGAGTTTGGGTACGAGACACATGGATGGTGACAAATTTTGTGATCATGGTGTTGGAGGGTGGTTGTAGCTCGTGAACTCCATGGAGTCACAGGAACCGAAGTGTTCACAATGATCACATTTTATAAAATAATTACAACACTTTATAGTATATATAAGTATTTGTAGTGTAGATGTGACTTCCCAGAATATATTTTGAATCGATAGTAACTTATGTGGTAGTTCAAAAAAATTAACACATTAAGGTGGGATTTATATTCCAATGTATATGCGGGCCACAAACAAGGAAGGCATGTTCAACTTTTTTTTGGTGAAGAGTTTAAATGTATGACGTAGAGATGGTAAATACATGTCACCATCACACATTTTTGGTGTTTTTATTAATTTTTTTTAATATTAAATTTTGTTAGTGAGAATGGTGCTTTATAGAAATACAAACTTCAAGCAATTAATGTTGTTCACAGATAAGTTACAAATCATCAGTGTTAAATTAAATATTTGTAATGATAGGACCATTGTTCAAAGATTTTATTTGAATTAATGTCTCCTTAGTTTGTTGAACCCAAGTTACATTATTGGGTCACAAAGTAAAAAAATTCATAAAAAATTATGGAGATTGTGCCTTACACAAAATGTATATATCAATGCATTTGTACATGCATAGAACTTATACATTTCATAGAGTGGCCACAAGGTATAAGTCTAAGGGTGATATCTATACAAATCTGATTAAAATAATTTTTGCCATGTACGAAAATCGTAGACTCCTAAATCACAAAAATATTAGTTGGGCACATGAAAAATCAAGCACAAAAAATTTGTGAATAAGAGAGTGAATCTTAAAATGACATCGACAGATATCTTTCTCCTTCATGATCATTATGGTGGTAGCATACGTAAGATGTAGGTGGCCACAACATAAAAAATGGATCTCTTAATACTCAGATCTCTTGCACTTTCAAATTTGAACTACAATTGTGTTTGCACACGATCTATGATACATTGTCATGAATGGGTTGATTGACTATAAGATGATGTTGGCGATAACTTTGATATCATATTTGTATCATGTGTCCTTATTTCATATTAATAGGTTTTTGAGTATTTGTCCATTATAATTTCCCCTATGTGGATCATGGTGGCCTCTTTTGGTGATCACATATTAAATTTATAATATGTGGACCCATTTTAATTTGTCACACTTTTACCTCAGTGATCACAAAGCATGTGTGTCATTTAATTCTATTTTCCATTCTCATTATCTCATGCTCATGTGGATAATAGTTATAAATTAAACATAATCATTCCCAATTATATTTATGCCACATAAGCACAAGGTTCTAAATGTTCATGTGCCCAATGCACCACATAAATCAACTACATAAAGGGTGATTACCATCACCAGTCACATTATTTGGATTCATGCCACTATGGAATTTATTTATTAGAGATCTTGTTCATGTTTGTTGTCTAAGTTACTATGTCGATTGACACTATACAAATCTTTACCAACTCATCTAATCACGGATATATAAATAAGATTGGAAGATATTTGAAAACCACTGGGATAGATATGTTATAGTAATAATAAGTGATTTTTTTTAAAATTTAAAATTTTATTTGTAAATTTAATTATCTATAAATAAAATAAAATAGAGTTATGATCAAGTTTTTTAACTAAATCTAATTGTTATATGAGTAGTGTATTTATGTATAATTATTTGTATTAAATTAAAAAGAAAAAAAATTTATAGATGCAATATTCAAATTTAAACACACTAAACTATTAAAAGATACATGTATTTTATTTAGTTTTTTCCATCATTTACCATAATTTATAGGGTAATATTTAATAACAAAAAAATTAGATTCATTTGAACTAGATCTATTATATAATATTTTTCTAAAACATAAATGTTTGATGTGTTAAGTTTATTACAGATGGATTTGAAATCAATGCAACTTTGTAAAGTGACTCCTAATTTTCATGGATATTGCTATAAACCATAGACAAAGGCCCTATACATGGGTTTTAAGTGCATTTATATACACTAGAGAAAATAAATGTAATAGACACAATATGATAAAAATAAGCAATTTCATTAAAAGAGTAATAATTTAAATATTATATTAGTTAATATTTTTTCCATATATTTATTGTATTTTTTAAATTAATAATTATATATCATACATATATTAGATAAATTTATATAAAAAATGTTAAGATATATCATTATCAAGGTGCCCCATTCCATTTATCTCACAGATAAAAAATCATATTGTTATCTCAAGAATTATATCTATTGACATATTTTACATTAATTTATCCAAACTATGTGCACTTGTGTTTGTGTGTGTGTGCACGCACGAGGGTGTATGTATATGTGTGCATGTGCCCACGTGTGTAGATTTACATTATCCTTTATAATCTCATGTGAACTAATTGTGTGTGGGCGTCTATGTATGTCTTATCCATTAACATCTCTTATTAATTGCAATGCCCACTTCTTAATTAAATTTAAAAATAAAAATCATTTAATTTTTTAAATAGGATTGTAATAGATAAATGGGTGGATTCATGTATGTGAGTGACTTAGTTTCTATTGGGTATAATTTTAATGATTAAATGGACAGACTTTAATATCATACATCATGCATGTACATGATTTTTTTTGAATAAATTGATGTTCATGTATGGGTAGAACTTTGGATTCTTGAACATGCAAAAAACTGAAATGGGCCCAATACTTTCCTTCCTTATCTTTACCAAAAATAATAGTGCAAAATTAACTTAAATAGAATTATATTCATTAATATTAAAATATATTTAATAATACAAAGCACAACCTCTAATCAATATTAAAATCATAACAAGAAATTATAACTCAAAAACAATAACAACAACAACAACAACAACAACAACAACAACAACAACAACAACAACAACAACAACAACAACAATGATAAATTGAAAAAATATGGTGTGTAAGCATGACATGTAGAAAATTGTGTAGGGGTACTATGAGTAATCTAGGGCATCATCAAAGGCAAGCAGGGGGTGAGAGTTATGATAGGAGGTCAAGGAATCAAAATAGGTTAGGAGAGATGGAGAGTGATTAGGAAGCGATCAGGACTAGATGGAGAATCTTTAGTGCTCTGTTAAGAAATCTCATGGAGTGGCTTCTAGAGTGAAATGGATCCCCTTATGTAAGAATAAATCTTTGTGTGGTCCTGTTTCTAAATATTTTCATATGCATTAAGATCTCCCCTCAAATTAAACCCTAGGCTAAGCTAAAAAAGTTGGTCTCCCCAGATTTGCTCCCTATATCTTATCTCTGATGACAATGAATTTGAGGATAATCTCAAAGAATTGAAAGCTAATGTTTTAATTAGGAAGTTTTAGGGAAAGTAACAAGCCATATGAGTAGTTAAAGCTTGGGTGGCTGTAACCTAGGGCCTTAACATTACTCCCAATTTTCTCTTGAAAGGATTCCTTATCACCATATACCCAAAATTAATAAATAAATAATAAATTTTGGATGGAGGACCTTGGATGATGGAAGATTTTGAGATATGGCTCTAGTCTTGTTACCCTAACTTTAACCCAATCAAAACAAAGAAATGGCACTTTCCCATCTAGGTGCAGTTATATATCCTCCCATTTGAATACTAGTTTAAGGCTTGTTTGAAAAGGATTGGGTCAAAATTAGGGAAGTTTATCTTATTTGATCCAATCACTAGTGAAGGGGTTTTGGCTTATTATGCTAGAATATGTATGTTGATGGACTTAGAAAGTCAAATTTTGGATTGCATCTCTCTTCTTTCTTCATAAGGATCTTGGGATCAACTAATCGATGTTGTGAAAATTTTATTTAGAAGATACAAATTTAGAATGATCAAACATATTCATAGCTAGTGTTTTAGAAAAAGAGGCCAACAAAAATTTGTTTAGAATTGGATTACTAAATCTGGTCCTCAGTCTGAGGCTTTCAGCTAAAGGAAATTAAAAATCCCTCATACACCCTTGCTAATAGAGGAGGTTCACCTTCCTTTACCTAGGTCTAATGTGGAAGTTTCTCTCACCTTAAAAGACAATTTGGAGAAAGGGATGGATCTATCTTTGGACACTATGCTTAAAGAGATTAAATTTATTTCCTTGGAAGCTCATAATCTCAAATATTTCTTTGTTTCTCTACATGACCCAGGGTTGGAGGATGCAATTCTTGAGGAGGTGTTGAGGCATCAATAAGAGGATTCTAGTTGGGCATGATATCTACAGTTTTCACCTTTGACTAGGGACTTGAGTGATGATTAGGATTTCAAGTATAAGAATGTTATCTCTCTATCTCAAAAATATTTCCTAATCTCATAGTCAAATTATGGTCCCCTTAGTAAAAGAGGGGAAAATATGGGAAGATCATTATAGAAGAAGAAGTTTACAAAGCTAAGGGATAAAAATTTCTCTTGTTTGCCAACCCTTTTGGCATGTCTCTAGTTAAATTAATTGAGGAAAATAATTCCCCAATGTAAAAACAATTCTTTTAATGTCCAATGTTTTCTTATGTTACTCTTCAACACTAAATAAGTCTTCCAATGTGGTCATAGCTACAACCTCAGTCTCTGATGGCTCATTAACACCTTGTTATTCATTTTTGACAAACACATCATCAATGTTATTAATATGAGATGTAGGCTTGCAAAGTGTTACAACAACATGACTAAGTTCAAAGAATTACTATAATAACCATCATGAACTTGTTCATCTCCACTTTGAGCATATTGAGATTCACTAATAGAGAAAATGTCATCCTTTTTGAAGTTTGTAAATTGATCAAGGAGTTGATAACCAGATTTGAGAACATCAAATAAGTTAAAGTCAAATGAATTAAACTCTTGGGATGATACATTTAGAAGACTTCCCTCCTTATCCTTAATCATACTATAGTCCCATTGTTAGAGCACATAACTTACTTTTAGGACCTCAAATAAATCTTGCAACTGTACTTCACACATTAATGACTCATTTGGATCTTCCTTTGATTCCATGGAGATTGGTATGGTGGTGTTCTCAACAATAATGGAAAATGAATTGAAGTCTTCTCCTTCTTCACTCTTAAAGTCTTCTTCCACTAAATTAATTGGCAACTCTTCAAACAAATTGGTGTATTCTTCTTGAATCTCAAGATTCTCATTATGTTTATCATATTCCCTTAGGTATGAAACCATGTGAAATTCTTCATGTACATAGTGATTATTTTGAGTAGCCTTTTCATGACCATGTGGATTGATATCTCTTGCATCAATTTTAGCTCCTTCTCCATCAACAATGTGTCCAAAAGACTAATTTTCTGATTTGATGGTATAATGAGGACTGTCAATGATGATTTATTCATCATACTCAATTGGAACAATTTATTCTTCATAGCCTTCTTGAGGTTGATTTATAGTTATAACTTGATTTTGATCCTCATAGTTGACATGAAACTCTGTAGTTATAACTAAAGATTGAATCCCTTATTCATGTTCATTCAGAAACTTCTCACTTGCTCTCCATGACACTGGTCCTTCCTCATAAAGGGAGATAGTGGGAGGACAAGAGAGTTCATTAGTTTCTTTGAATTTTATGAGGTTGTCTTTCCAACTTAGGATCTTGAAGGACTTATTTGGGATATTTTGGGGAAGGGGAAGAGAATTTTATGCTAAGACTTCTTCATGATATTCCTTCCACTTGGAAATCAATATGTTAAATTCGGATATGCTTTCATCCTTAATGGCTATTTCATCTTGAGAAGTAGATAAAGGGTTCAATAAAAATTTGAACTTCCTTGGCTCAGATTCTACAACTTACTCTCTTTTATGACTTTGGGTTGGCATATGAGGGGTAGATTTGAAGCTTGAGAGGGTGTATTTCCAACAAAGGATCTTGAAAAAAGTAGGCTCTCTTGAAGGCTCAAAGAGTTCTTCTTGTATCCAACTTGGGATTTTGGATTCAACTCTTTGTACTCTCATGGGTAGCTATTTTGAATGCTATCTTGTAGACTCATTATTCTACCTCTTACTGATGGATATAGGCCCAATAGATAAGTTATCCTTTATGACTATGGTATTATATTACCCCATCACTCTCCATACATTGTCTCTCAAAGTAAAATTACATATATTGGACACTTTTTTTAGGATGATTGGAAGGAATATGAATTTACCAAGGTTGATTGGAAATATGATCAAGAGTGGGAGAGAGGTAAGCATCATGAGAGGACGGATACATTAATGTTACAAGGCTAATTTTATTAGGTGGTTGGGGAGGGAAGGAAGGGTAGTATTCTTGATGGTAAGGAATCTCATATTGATAACTAGAGCCATATGGAGGAAACATAAGGTCATTGTAAGACTATAATGGCTCAACATAGGGATGATAGGGCCCAACATAGGGTTGATATGGCTTAACACAGGGCTAGTATCGATCATTATACTGTTGATAAGGAGGTGTAAAACAAAAATTTCTTTCTATACCCAACCATCAAACTTTTTGAGAAAAACAAAATCAAGATAAACTATAAATAATTTCTTGAAATAGATACATGGGCTACTAGAACCAACTGATTCAAACTCAAATTCACCATTGATGTTTGATAGGAATGCCTCCAAAGGCTAATATATTGAAGAACACATCAAAAATTATTAATTAGATGAAGTATTTTTTATTACTTATCCCATTAGGCATGCTAGAACTATTATAACTCTAAATTTTACCCCTAATAAGGTTATTCAAGTGTTCTTACTTAGGTGATAGCAATGGAAACTTGTCTAAGGTGTTGGTGGCCTAATCTATGAGGATAATCTCTAGATATGGGATAGATCCCTTGATGCTTCACCTAAACTAATACAAAACCTATTTAACTAATAATGAAAAGGGAGAGAGAGAAACATGAAAATAAAATGGGAGATGCACCAAAAAATTGAGCTCCACTTGCCTATACACTTATACATTGAATCAAGACTACTCAAACCACACAACTACAACTTGAGGTTATCCTTACATTAATATTTCAACATGGAGGTATTTGAAGAGGTCTTTGGAGATGCATGAATTAGGAGGGACAACTAAGAGGTGAACTGAATCAACACTAATGGTAGACTTCCACATCTAATTCCCTACACAACCAGCTATAACACTTCATGTGACCTACAAAGATCCAACCTACTTGGAAAGAGGTAAGCGTGAGAGGACAAAAGAGAGGAAGTTAGAACACTACCACTATCAATCATGCACGATCATAGGTATAAAATCAACGTAAGCTTGAATAATGATAAAACCATCTTATTATTCATCTAAAAAGGAAAGAACAAGTATTAAATTGAGCAAGGCATTACCATACTTAGATTGAGGATATTTACAATGCCATTTAAGGCTATAATTATATAAGAAATAAGGAGACATAGAGATATAGTACATAGAGAGAGTCTATTACGAATGTCATCCATCACCAATTAGTTACAAATCCAAGTAAAAGGTGAGACAATAGTTGTATCATTTTCCCTCAATATGTGTTTCTTGGTATGATGATAGTCTTCATGAAGTTGGTTTAGGAGTTCGTGGTTGTGCTTGATGACTCATCAAACCTCTCTTCAAACTACCTTACCCGCCTTGATTGGGGGGTTACACACCTACATAAATATGTCTACCACACTTCTAGATCTTATTGACACCTCATGAGATGATGTTAAACTCCTCAAATTGATGTAACAGGTTTGACATATCATATGCCTACTTTATCATCTTGCCAAGCTTGCCAAACATAGAGTAAAAAATACAATTTGGTGAATTCACATTATTTGGGAAGAGAAGATCCCCAATGATGATTGGAACATCATTTTAATGTTGGTAAAGACCTCCATGCAAGATTTAATTCCTATAATCGACCTCAATTATCCATTCTCGTACTCCACCTCCAAATGTTTTCAATGTTCATAGGGATGCAAATCTCTATTAATGGTGACATTCATGCCTGAGTGATATAACTTGAGACAATGGTGCAATGTCAAAGGGATTGTAAAAAATTCATGTATCCAAGGTCTACCTAGAAGAAAATTGTAAGATAGGCAAAGGTTTAACACATGGAAGTGTATCATGGGTCAATGGATTAATGATAACTAGCAAGCTGATAGTGCCTTGTGATTCTCACTCTTCATTGTCATAGGCCTTGATAGTGATTTCTAGGCCTCAAGAAGCCCTAAATAGGCTTAGGGGCTCAAAATGAGTTTTAAGTCTCACCTAGCTCTCTTCTTGGCTTAATTAGATATGTTTCAATGGGTCAGACCTGTAGGGGTTTTAAAATATTATAAATATCTCATCAAAATCTCAAATTAAATTATTTCAAAAGTGCCTATTTTCTGCCCTGTAGGTGACATAGAAGTGTTTTGAAGTGACTTGGGATCATTTTATATTTTTTAAGGTGAATGATAATTGATTCAAGTCTTCACAATATTTATACACCCTTTAATTATATTTTGTGTCCTTAAAAATTTCTAAAACACCCAACTCACACTTCATCCATGAGCCAACTCTCAAGAAAACCTTGATTTTCTTCATAGTACAAACATTGTTTTAGATTTTTATATCTCATCATGAATTGTACAAACCAAAAAATACTTATAAAAGTTTTTTAATGTTCTTAACAACCTTGATATTAAATTTCATGAGTTTTTGAGCTCTAAAATTCATGTTATGGCCTTTTTAGTTCTGCCTCACCTTGTATTTTCTCATTTCTACATGCATATAGGTTGTGTTATGGAATTTTATTGAGTTATATAATGTATAAATACCTAATTATTTATGAATTGTGACTTTAATATACCCATATATATCCTCCAACCACTGTATGCCTTAAATAAGTCACTTAAACCTCATAAAGACACCTTTTTAGACCTACAACACTTGCATTTTCTCCACTTTGTAGACCTATTCTCTCACATGGCACTTGATCACAATTGGATATTGATTTAAGATGACTAAAAATGTATCATTAGAACCTAAAATAACTCTTACCACCTTCAATTCACATCAACAAGCTCAAAAATGCAGCTAATTTCCTTAAAACTGAGATGTTGGGGTTTTAAAGGGGGTTTAGGGCATCTTAACTTCTTAAAGATGATTCATAAAGTTATGCCCCTATATGTCTAAATTATTTATATTAATTGGAATTTTATAGGGGTAACATCATTCACATAATATAATTTGCCCTAGATTTATCTCTCCTTCATGAACAATCCTCAAATCATTGACCTTCTTCTAGCTACCAAGAACCCGATGAAGGAACTGAGAGGTTTTTGTCTTTCTTGGACCTATAAATTTTCATTCAGCATGGATTTGAGTCTAAGGGGACTAGAGAGAGACTTGGATAGGCTTATAATTTGATATTCAGTGGAAATCCTTTTGCAATGAGACCTCCACATGCCCTTTTCCTTTAATAAAACTGCTTGTCCTACCTTATTACCCTTTTAGATTTATGAAACAGGTGGCTATGGAGTCTCTCTTAACCTGTAGTATGGTTGTGGAGTAATGTACAATATCTTTTTCCACTTTTATCTCCCCTGAAAATTCTTCATTATGATCTTATTTAGACATTGGAATGATGAATAAGCAATTTCAAATGTATTCCAATAGTAGAAAAGGGGTTTAGTAATATCTTAGCGAATATGTATGGGTAAGTTACATATAATATGATATTAAACAAGTGATTAATGGCATAAAATACCCATTTCACCTTTAGACATGATAATAGGACCCCACATTTGATATTTGTTCAAAGAGTTATATTACAATATTGTAATAAGCAATATAAGACAAAGTGAAGCGAACATTAAACTCTCTAAAAATACCTTAGTTTCTCCAAAATAAGCTATGGAACACATTTGACCTCAAATAAATAATTTAACCTTGATTTTCATCATGATATCTCATTAAAATTTTCATGTAACCTAAAATACTCATGATATGGCATTAGGATTTTCATATCTAGTATAAACCTTGACTCACACAAGAAACCTTAAACAATGCTACACATGCCATTTGAGGGGATTTTGACTCAAAAGGACACTTACAATGACTTAACATAATTTTGAATGTGTTATGGGTCAATGGTGGAAATTTTTTCCAAAGAAAACATTAATAAAATAGTGTTAGTAATAGGGATGGATGCAGAGCTTTTCCATCAAGAGAAATACCTACTAGCAGAGCTTTCAAAACTTTATATGAGAGAGGAGATCTAATTGAAGAAGAAGTATAGAGAGCTAGGGCTAAATAAAGGGGATAAAACTACATATTTTCATAATTCCACTTGAGCACATAGATCAACTAATTGCATCTCTAGCATTAAAAATAGGGAAGGAGTGTTGTTGTAAACTAGTTATGCTATTAAAAAGGAGGTTGTTGATTTGTTCTAAGAGTTAATTTACCATTCATAGGCTTTGCCCCTAGGGGCTCAGGTAAATATCCTTAATTTCATCCCTAAAATTGTGACAACCCAATAACATGCAAAGTTGATGGTGCCCTTCTCCTTGGAAAAATTTAGGTCAGTGACCTTTTTGATGGGAAGGGACAAAGCCCCAGGCCCTAATGGGTTTCCATCTAATTTTTTAATTTTTTTTGGGGATATTTTAGGAGACTAAGTGGTTAGTATGGTGAATGAGTGTAGGATTAAGCAAAAAGTGTCTTTGAACATCAATCACACTTTCATCTCGATGTTTCCTAAAGGGGACGCTCAATCCCTTTTTAGTGATTTTAGTTTATTTCTCTCTATAACACTATTTATAAATCCATCTCTTTTTAGCTTAAAAAAATATTGGATCTTATAATTTCAAATGATTAAGGGGGATTTGTGCCAGGTAGACATATTCAAGAACATATTATTATCACCCATAAAATTTTGCATTTCCTTATTTGTAATCATAAGGTAGGAATGATTATGAAGTTGGATATAATTAAACAATATGACTAGGTAAATTAGATGTTTCTGATCAAAGCCATAGTAAATTTTGGCTTTGCCATAAGGTCGTGTAATAGGGTATTCAATCTCATTTCTAGCCCTATGTTTTCTATTTTGGTGAACATGGAATCCTTTGGGTTATTTGAAGCTTCCAAGGGGCCACATCAAGGGGTTCCTCTATCCCCTTTCCTTTTCATCTTAATGTTAGAATCCCTTTGATAGTCTATTTTAGGAGCCTTGAATGAAGGTAGGTTGTATGACCTCTAAGTTACAGATGGTTTGGAGTGTTTCAATAATTAGTAGTTCACTGATGATATAATCTTTTTTGGCATGGATTTAGTTCTTAAGGCTCACTCTTGTAAATAAATTATGCTTAATTATGAGGGAACCTTGGGATAATTGATCAATGATACCAAGTTTGAGGTTTAATTTCTTAATGTTGATAATCATTCTCAAAAGATCATTCACTAACATCCTCAACTTTAATATTGGTTCATTATCAACTAAGTACTTATGGGTTCCTTTGTTTTGAGGTGATGGTAAAGTAGGTCACTAAGATACTTTGATCAAGTCCTTTTGCACCAGATTGGAGCATGGAAAGGAAAGGGATATCCTTTTTTGGAAAGATTATGCTCATCAAATCAGGCCTTAGTGATCTCTCAATTTATATCATATGTCTTGTCTGCTCAAGTATCTATGATCACATAGATCAATCATATTATGAATGACTTCCTCTGGTAAGGAATGATAGAGAAAAATAAAGTCCCATTATTTAAAAGGGATAAGATTTGCCTCCCTCAAGCTAACAACGAGGCTAGGATCAAGAGACTATTTTCCCACAACCTTGTTCTAGGGGCTACTCTAAGGTATGATCTCCCAACTTCATTATCTCTAGAATAAACTCTTAAAATCTAATTACTTTGCGGAAATTAAGAATACCAACATTTTTACCATTCATAACCCTCTCAAAGGCTCGCATATGTGGAAATTCATTCTCAAATGCCATCACATTATCAAAGATCATGTCTCATGGAATATCAATAATGTCCAAAATATTGATTTATGGGAGGACTCTTAGAATGGGCATAAACTGATCCAAGAGGCGAAGGGCTTAAAAGATACAAATTATTTTTAGACTTACATTAGGGGTGCAGGGTGTGTGACTATATATAACCTTTCCCTTAGGTGAGAATGATTAAATGGAACTAAAAAAAATTGAGGGATGTTGCACTCCTGAACTCTCAGAAAGAGGTGTTAGACGGTATCCTCTAGAAAGGAAAGTTTGTATTAAATCCAAATAAGATGCCATTCAATAGATCAGAGCTAAGTCTATGATTTATTTTATAAATTTGGGATATAAAATGATAGAGTACGAGGATTCCTCCTTTATGGGGGCCAACATTACCTCTTGGATCAAAGTTGGTTATCCCAAGATAGGTGCCTTTATTTGGTTGGCTACCCAAAGTAATATTCTAACCTCAAATCGACTTTGAAAAATTGGCATTAAATGACTTTCTCATTGTTTTCTTTGTTTCTCTGCTAAGGAAGATGCCAATCATGTCCCTTTTGATTTCCCCTTCACAACTCAATATTGGAACTGGTATTGTGGAAAGTTGGGCTTTGAAATGGGTTTGCCTAAGTTCCTTTCTACTATCATTTTCATCTTGATCAGTTGGGCCTGTAAATGCCACCTTTCTTAACCTATGGGAGGTGATCCCTATTATCCTAATTTAAACCCTATGGAAAGAATGAAACCAAAGAATTTTTGAGGTTAAAATAAGTTAGCTGGAGGAAGTGATTCATAGAGTAGAAGTGTCTTTCTTAAATTGGATTTTCCTCTTCTAAGATATGTAATGGAATTTTGTCTAGCTAGGATAGGCATATCCTCAATAGTTGACCATTTTAAAAGTCACCCCCACTAACATATCTAGCATATCTATTAAAAAGGCTCATAAGAAGGCTAATTTAATTTAGATTGCTCCTCCCTCAGGATTTTTCAAGATTAATTTTGATGGGGTTGTACGAGGTAATCCTAAAGACTATAGATTAGGGTGTGTAATTAAAGATTGTTCAAGGTCTCTAATTCAAGAGACTTCATTCAAATTGGCTGATGGAACCAATAATGAAGCCGAAGTTGAAGTCCTTAGCTTGGTAGTGGAGCTAGTCAACCAATGTGTCATTGAGAATATGATCTTTGAAGTTGATTCCATGGTTCTTATCCAAGCTTGGTAGAATAAGATGGCATTTAACTGACACATAGAGAACACCCTCGATCATGCATGAGACATGTTGAATTCTATTTTTACTTGGGAAGATTCACACAATTATATAGAAGTTAATTTAGTAGCAAATTTTTTGGCCAACCAAGGCATCCCATAGGTAGAGGAGAAAATCATTGACAATTCACAAGAAGTGTGGCCATAGGCCCCCAAGATTTCACATAAACTTTGAGATTTGCTATATCTAGATTTTATTGATTAAGGTTCTGGCAGCATGTGGGTTGTAATCATTTTAGGACATATCTTCCCTTGATGCTTGATTGACCATAAACATCAATGGTATGGATTGAAGGGTTTTTATTGAGCTGTTGTCATTTTGTTGGCTAGTTTTCACTTCACATCTTCATTTTTGGTGCCTTATGAAGGATCTGAGATTGGTTCACTAATGGAGTGCCTCATGCAGTTGGCCATCAATGAACCTTTAATAGGGTATGTGAAAATAAAAAAGACATGGCATTAGAGGGAAGTGTGAGTGAGTTTGGAATAAAAAAAGTCTTCATTATCTAGTAGGGGCAAGTCAAGGAAATTGTTAGAATTATGTTCCTTAAGACCCCTTTCCGTGTCAAGATGAATTCAGGTGTTGCTTCCCTCTTCATTACTAATTTTCTCTTGGCTTCATATGATAAGGTTTTGGTCAAGGAAGTGGTGAAAATATTGGTTAAGATGCACTTTGGGGTTGGATGGATTGAGGCCATTGATGATTTTATAACCAAGATCCAAACCTCCACACCTCTCTCAAGTGTGGAAAATTTTGCACTAATTCCTCTTTTGATTTTCTGTGAACTTGAGGAGTGTTTGTGCATGGCCTTATCTATTATGGATAATTTATAGGGTCTCATTCATTACCCTATACCAGTTGGCATGATGATGGCTAGTTTAGATGTGGCTTCTCTATGAACTCATCTCCACTCTCTCTACCATTTTAGGTTTGCAATGCTCATCTTGGATCCTTTCTACAATACATTATTTGAAAAACATGTATGGGGGTGGCCACTTAATGTCAGCCTAATAAGGTCCTCAGGGATTGGTTGCAAGGTTGATATTATTCTCAAGTGGGCTGCTTTAGATGTTATGTGTGCATGTTTTGACTCTATTATGAGGTCTTAGAATATGGGGGGTATGCGGTTGGATGTGGAGGTGGATGTTCTTGATGATCATATTGTGGAAGAAGTAGGTGATATGGGCTTAATGGACGTTAGACAGTCGTAAACTTCGGTTCATGAGCTAAATTTTGGGCTTGTTTCCTAAGCCTTCTACTTTTTCTCATACATTCTATAGTTTTTGGTATATCAAGTATGTAATCTTATTGGATTGATTTTTTTGTCATCCTAGGCTTTTTTATTTACTCAATGGGAATGTTTGTTCTCCCCTTAAAAGATATGAACTATTTTAATTAGGTTTTGGTAACATCATTCCCTTGTGGATTTTTCATCTGAAACAAATAAACGATATTTTGAATCAATCCTTATTATCGATGAAGTATCCTTAAACCCTCAATTACTTATCTTCTTATAATAATAATAATAATAATAATAATAATAATAATAATAATAATAATAATAATAATAATAATAATCCCATTCATTTAAATGACTTGAAAAATTAATAAAAGTGCATAAAACTATTATGAAAGGGTGTTTAATAAAAGTTATATACAATAACAATCCAAAAAATATGGATATAATATTTTTATAACATATAATTTCTTTTTATCATAATTTAAATGTGAATCTTTTACTTCTTAAAAGTACCTATTTATTATCATAAGATTGATATTTCATAAATAAATTAAAATTATAAAAATAATAAAATTATATAAAAAAATATAAACGATTCAAATTTTTATTAATTTTAAATTACTTTATACTTATAAAAATGAAAAAAAATAAAAGAATAAATAAAAAACATTAACAAACTAACTAACTATTGATGTGAAAAAAACAAACAAGCAAATATTAATAAATAAACTATTGAAGTGATATAAAAACAATTATACCAAAAATGATTAAAAAACAATTGCATCCAAATCTTTCTTTACAACGGAGTAAGGGCCATATTTC
Organism: Torreya grandis; assembly: GCA_037957365.1. NCBI lineage: Eukaryota > Viridiplantae > Streptophyta > Pinopsida > Cupressales > Taxaceae > Torreya > Torreya grandis. Next base: position 2,673,302 of record JARHVA010000195.1, read on the forward strand.
CTTATTTTTATCTATCAAAAAGTGTAACTAGACAAAATTATTAACTTTGTTTTAGTTGAATAATATATAACTCTTATAAGAAACAAGTAACTTGTAACCGATGAATAAGAAATGATTCATTATGATTATTGCCGCATGCTTATGAGCTTGCAATTTTTCTCTAAATGGTGGTGACTAGGGTTTTCGACAGCACTAAGCCCTCCCCAGTGGTGGCAGTAGTGAGCAGGCCAGGGGTACATGAGAAATTGTTTAATCCTAGTGAAGAGGCTAGCACGGGGTAGAGTGTGGTTTCATTGATGGAGGAGTGTCAAAGGGTGCAACTTAAGAAAAGGATTGGTAAAGCATCGATAGGAGTAGGTGATGGGAAGTATAACTCATGGGAGTCTAGACAACAATCATCTTAAAAATTACTGATAAATCATTTAAATAAGGTTTTTGAAGAGCCTAAGATTTTTTTATTGAATCAGGTTAGGGTTTTTCCAATTAAATTTATTGTTGTTAATTTTGAAAGTAAAGCTTTGGAAGATATTTTAGAAGGCGAATAATGGTTTATGGAGAGGGGTCTGCGCTATCATTTTGACAGGGTCTTTCCATCTCGTTTCTCCTTGCATTAGTAGCTTTTGGAATCATGAAGATATTTGTTGAAAGGTATTATGGAAATATATTCCTGTGCCAACGATTTTTTATTATAACTTTTGATTCTTTGGTTGATTGGGATAAGATTTTTCAGGGTAAAATATGGATCTTTGAAAATCACATTTTGCTCATGAAACTTTGGACTCCTGATTTTAACCCTTTGACAGAAAATCTTTCGCTGCATTCCATTTATGTAAGATTGTCGTATCTTCCACTTCAATTTTGGTCTGAAACAGGTCTTTCAGTTATTGGTTCTGTGTTGGGTGTTATGTTGGAAATTGATGGTTCATCATTGAATTATTTTTGGACTAATTTTGCTAGAATTTTGGTGTGTTTAGATATTTCTCAGGGTCTTTCAAAAAGTATTGATCTGAAAGTGCAAAATAGAAGTTGGAATCAAACCCTAGATTTTGAAGGAATCCCCTTCAGATGTCAACTATTTTCAAGTTGGGCACCTCTCTGCTTCTTGCCAAAAAGCGAAGCGTAAACATGAATCTTCTTGGGGAAAGGAGGCTAATGCGAATCATTTTGCAGTTTTTGCAAAAGATCTTGATTGCCCTGAAGAAGCGGTTTTAGAGAAGTTAAAGGAAAATAATATGGATAAGGTAATATCATTAGTAAGAACAACTCATAACGCTGAGTTTATTGGTTATAATGGTAATAATGTAAATCATAATGAAATTTTTAGATGCAAAACTAAGGAGGGAAATGGAGTATTAAGTTTGAATTCAGACAAATTGGGTGATGATGACGAATGGAGGTTGGTAAGAAGCTAGAAAAAATATCATCGCATTCTTAGCTCTCTCCCTAAGGGATCTAAGAAGGATGAGCAAAACAATTATGGGTATTCGGTTTGATTAATTTGGTTCTTAAGTTGAAGTATTCTTAATACTTTCAATAAACCGAACTCTTTGTCAATAAGGTGGTTGTATGCCTTGACGGTAAAACAATCAATCCAAGCTAATTTTGTTCTATTGAATTTTATGTTTATGATCCAGGGGACCTTTTTCCCTAGCATCGATCTTAAAAAAAATAACTTGTAACTAAGTAATTTGTACTTAAAAATATGAATTAATAGTGAGAAACAAATAATTTGTAACCATATATCCAAATTCTATTTGTATTGAGTCTATTAAACCCATATAAATCAAATAAAACATATCCCGAATATCATGAAAACATACGCACCTCCATATCCCACCTAAAAAAATACTCCTTAATTAATCCAAACATCTAAAATTCTATCACTTAATAATAATCTTCTTTCTTTTATAATATATTTCTCTCAATCGTGGGGCACAACCCAGCGGAGAAGCCGTAGCCCCCAGTCGCCCGTGCAATGGTATAATATATTTCTCCCAATCTCGAGCCAGCCTCAACCCACGCCGTTGCGGTCGCCACGTGGAGTCTAACGGCGTTTAGGTTCATGAGCTCTATGATGGCGAAGGGGTCTTGGAGGTGCCCACCGCCTGCACTTCCGGATTGATCGCCGTATCTGAGGTTTTGTATTGAGTTTAGCAGGTTGTCAAAGTTTGTGGAATGGATAGTCGAGACATTTTTGACACCCCTTGTGGCGAGTCAACTCAGAAGAGCCCCTTCAGAAGCTGCCAAGGGTGTGGGGAAGAGGAGTAAGAGAGGCAAGCTCATAATGCAAATTATGGACTTTGAAAACAACATCATCGTCTATGGCGATGGGACGACCAGTAAAAGATACAACGTTATATTAACAGGCTCATCATTTCTAACTTTTTCTCAAATTACATACCAATTATTACTATTAAGAAAAACAAAAAGTCAATGTAGTATGGTTTACATTTTATGAGATATCAATGACATATCTTTACATCATGTTCACGTTGAAATTTCATAAAAATGGATAAGTGATAGAAATTAAAAACTATCTTAAGCAATGAGGCTCAACAATGTAAACAAGAGATGATAGCATCATTAACTCTTTATAAAGACTAAAATCAAATAGCGTAACTTCTCTCTTTCTATATATATAATATAAAGATTAAAATCAAATAGCATTACTCTTATATATATATAGACTAATATCAAATAGCGTAACTTCTTTCTATCTCTATATAAATAATATAAAGATTAAAATCAAATAGCATTACTCCTTTCTTTATATATATATATAAGTTTGTAAAAGCTGGACTTATTTTCAAGGTATAAATTTTGATAGAGAATAATAAAGGAAAATAATATTTTTTATCTTATAGTACAAATGAATTTGATAATTTAATTAAATTAAGTAAAGATAAAATAAATTTGTAGGAGTATCAAAGGAGACAGGTAGAAAAATCAAAAGTTAAGGAACCACAAAATAAATTAGCTAATTAAAAGAGAGAAGTTAAAAAAATAGAAATCCAGAAGTTTCATAGAAAAGATAACTAACCAATAACATAAATCACATCTCAAAGGAAGCACCATCATGGAGTAAACTCAGGGAATGCAAGAAAACACTATTGTTAGAAGCCTTGGTCACCGACTTCTAGAATATCCTTCAAGTTCCAAACCTAGACCATTATTCAGAAAGCTTTGACAATGATTGAATCTACGATAGAAACCATGGCTTCTCCATGCTCTTCAAATACAATCAAACTAAGAAACCAAAATCGAGAATAAACCCTGAGGCTAAAACAAAATCTTTGAAACCCATATCAATGATTTCTTTGTCGAAAAGGTACAAGTAATGTCAGAAGGGATATAATTTTCAGTTTTGTTAAAGTGAGGTTTTGTAAAACAAAAGAGTTTAAATTGAGAGTCGTACTTCACTTGAAACTCATTATTGTTCATCATATCTCACCATTTGTGCATAAAACATTAAGTAAGAGTAATCTAATATTTTTGCTGGAGACGATGATAAAAAATGAGGTGATGTCTTCTTTAATATACATAAATATGACAATGAATTGTGTTAAGAAGAAACTTTATATTTTATAATAAACTTAAATAATTGCAAATTGATAAGAAAAAGCAAAGCCATATAAATCATCAAAATATTTAAAATTTTCAAAATAAACTAAATTATTATAATAAAAAATAATAACAATACAAACTAATTAAACTTATTAAAAAATTAAAAGTTATCAATATTCAAATAAAAATCTATATGTAATAATTGAGAAGGTATGAACATTCATCTAAATAATACTTATAAATACCTTTTTTTATAAATATAAAACAGAATAAAAGAAAAATGAAAAAAAAAGAAAGAAAGAAAAGAGAGCCTTTAATAAAATTAGTATCTAAAGCGACCCAATTACTAGGCCATCCTGTATGGTAACTATAGCACGTTATATTAGCAGGGCCACACTTTCTAATTTTTTTCTCAAATTAAATACCATTTACTAAAAAGTCGATGCATTATAGTTTATATTTTAAAAATAAAATGACATATCTTTACATTGTACACGTAGAATTTTGATAAAATGGATTAGTGATCGAAATAAAAGACTTAGTCAATGGTACTTACAACACGACCTGGCAATGCAAGCAAGTTTTAAAACTATTACACCATTGACTCTTCACAAAAATTAAAACAATATCACGTAACATATATCATATACAAGTAAAATAATAAACGAATCACAAAGTATGAAAACTTTCAAATTTGAGCGACATTCAAAGTACAATCTAAGAAACATTTTGAAAAGGATTTAGAGAAAAATACAGGAATGATTTTAAATATGGATTTGGAATGTCAAACTCGGTAGGATAATATTTGTTAATGTAATGTTTTCGTTGATAAAATAAGTTGATAGGTTTTAAATGTTTTATTTTAAAATTGTTAGGAATAATTTTTAACATTAATTTGAGGTATTTTTATGAATAAGTAAATGTTAAAAATAATAACGATAAATTAATATAAATATTTGATGTTTGATAAATTTTATTATAAAAAAATTATTAATTTTTTAAATGATCAATAAAATTAATTTAAAATGAATATAAAAAATGATGTTATGTTACTTAAAAGAGATGATATAAATAATTAAATAGAAGAGGAGGGTAGAACAACAGAACTAGATTTAGATTTTTTAATAGTCATAACATTTGTAATTACAATTTGAATTAATAAATATTTAATTCAAATTATATAACATATCTTTACATCTCGTATACATAAATTTGATAAAATCGATCAGTTATAGAAATATAAAACTATCTTTCAAAAACTAAAACCATATTGTATAATTCTTAACAATATAAATAAGTTTTAAGATGATAACACTATTGACTCTTTGAAAAAACTAAAACCATATTGTGTAACTATTATTATATATTTAAGTTGTAAAACTAGCACTTTCTCCAAATGTGCAAGTTATATCGGAAAAATGTAAATTTCTATTTTGATAAAGTGAGGTTTTCTAAAATAGAAGACTATAAATTGAGAGTTGTACCTTACTTGAAATCAATGATCGTTGACCATATCTCACTTTTTGTGCATGAAGCATTAAATAACAATAATCTTATATTTTTGATGGAGGTGATGATGAAAAATTAGGTGACATGTTCCTTAATATGACGTGAAAATGCATTGTACCAGGAGAAAAGATTTTATCTCAAAGTAAGCTTGAACAATGATAAAGTGGTGGGGAATGGTAAGGCCATACAAAACATGAAAGCAATGAATTTTTGTAAAGTGAGCTAGGTAGTAATAGTGAGAGACAATGATAGTGTGACTTAAACAACTCTTCAAATATACAATAATAACAATAAATATATATATCAAACATAGAGAACACATGATAAATTTTTTTCCAAATCAACAACATGAAATTTTTAAATAACAATATGTATTATATAATTATAATATATAATATTATACAATATTATTATAAGTATTATAAAATTATGTACTATTGTTATATTATATAAATATATTGTACTATAATCTAATATAATAATATATAAATATTTTTATAATATTATAATAATTCACTATTTGGGACTCCTCACCCTCTAGCCTCTTTCACCATAGGTTATGGTGATTGTTTGTTAAAATAATTCTTTTTTCTTAAAAGAATAAGCTTAAAAGTATATACTAGTAAAAGTACCCAAAAAAATTAATATCTAATAAATTAGATTATTTTATACTGTAATATTATAATAATATATAAATATATTTATACCGTTATAATCATATTATTTCATTATAAAAATTAATACTTAGTAAATTAGATGATGATGATGATGATGAAATATCCATGGTTAATGAAATATCCTTTGTTAATGGGTTAAGAGTATACGTTTCTAAAAGAAGGGAGGAGAACTTATATTGGATGTCTAATTATCTATTTTTTTTCATTCTAAACTATGATCGGATAGTCATAAACAATTTAAGGGCATTTGGAGTTAGTTGTATCATCCGATATTGCTATATTTTTTTTATTAGCACTACCTCTATATACTCGAATGATGGGACAAACAATGAAGCAAAGGCACATACGCTAGTTTTAAGTTTGAAATTGGAAATCCAGTATGGGATTGAGCATATCTAAATCAAAGGTGATTTAATCACTGTGGTCCAAGCCCTTGGAAATTAAATTTCTAAATTTTGGAACATTGAAAATATTATTGGAAAGGCCTTGGAAAATCTTCAATCTTTTTAAAATTGGACAACTAGGCATTGCTTTTAAAAAGCCAACATAACAATAGATTCCCGGACTAATCAAGGTATATATCAAGTAAAAGACTTAGTTTTGGATAACTAAATTTCCCGTTGAATTGATCTAGAAGAATTTCTAGAGTAATAATCAAATTTTATGAAGTTGATCTTGTCAAATCCTTGGTTAACCCACTTTCTCTTAGATCGAGTGAAATCATTTGATTGCAAGGCCCTTAGACCTTCTAATGATTATTCCCATGTGATGTCTTCCCTCGGGGCATGGTGAATTGATTGTTCTCACTTGTCTCACCTTGGTATTGTTTAGTGGTGCTCTTTGTATGTTTTAAGGCTTCTCATTGCCTTGTTTTTAAATCTTTATGGACTAGAGGATTCAATTCTATGGAAATTCGTTGCTGGGTCTTTGAGACTTGGATAAGCATGCAATGGTCAGGCGAATTTGCCTCAGTGGAACCCTCTTTTTTAGTCTTTTCTGAAAAAACAGGGAGATGAATTTTCTCTCGGCGATTTTGGAATGCTTATTGAAGATGATCTTTAGGGTCCCCATTGGTTTAGTATTGAAGGAAATTTGGGAAATTATTTGGGCAAGGGGTCTTCGTGAGCAGGACCAACTCCGAAATGGATTTCGTTCGTGTCAAATATGCTAAAGGTATAGAGGGTCAAAGGGTCTATTCAAGTGGTGGTGATCATTTACGTGATGCTTGCCTTCAGGGGAGGACTCAAGAGAGAATTGGATAGGTCTAGTGTTTGATGCTCCAAGGCATATTCCCTTTTCTGGCTTGGAATCTGAGGGGCGATTATGCTTGAAAGTACAAAGTTACTTCCTAGGCGGTAGCTCTTCTGGTGGCTTAATGATTTCTCCTCTCAATTTGGATGAATTGAAGGATCCCCTTGATTAGCTCTCCAAGCTTCTGGAAAATACTTTGCATAAGGAAGCTGTGAATGCAGCGAAGTATTTACTGAGGATTTCTGGTTCCGAAGGCTATAAAATCGGCGGCCTTGTTGGGGTTGTTGCCAAAAAGAGCCAATCCTGGTGGGCGCGAGTTGAATGTGGTTATTGTGACCACCAGGGATCTCAGTTGTGTCTATTACTTCGCAGGGGCTGTTGAAAGTAGGTAGCCACGTGGCAGAAGGGGCAGGTCTCGGGATGGATATCGTCATGAGGTTGTGAAGGTGGTAGAGTCAAGATGAAGTTAGTAGCTGGACCTTCGCTTGAAATGGTGGAGATAATTGGGTTGATGGATAATGACCTTAAAAAAACAAACATAAAAGCTACGGCTGTGGAGAATGAATTGGTAGTTGATTTGATATGGATAAAGCTGAAACGCTGGGTCCCATGTTTCTAAGTGGTTTTGGCTTCGTGGGTGGATTGTAGCTATGTTTCATATGCTCGTATCTTAGCAGCAATGGTGGTGGTTTTGGGATTAGTTCCCTTTCTATGTGCAACATTGTCATATGGTGGTAATTTGTTTATATGTAAATCTTTTTGGAAAAATATTTTAATAAAAGAGTGAGGGGATCATAACTTTTGATTTTATATATATATATATATATATATATATATATATTGGAAAAATATTTTAATAAAAGAGTGAGGGGATCATAACTTCCAATATATTTTAATAAAAGAGTGAGGGGATCATAACTTTTGATTTTATTTATATATATATATATATATAAAATCAAAAGTTATGATCCCCTCACTCTTTTATTAAAATATTTTTCCAAAAAGATTTACATATAAACAAATTACCAATGACCAAATCTACACCAAAAATGTTGCTATATATATATTATAATATAATTATATTATTATTATTTTGATATAATTATATATTATAATATAATTATATTGTAATTAATATTATTTAATATAGTACAATATTATAAAAATATATTTATGTTTAGATGTACTTTACAATAAGATTAGGAAGTAGTGGTAGTTTGTAATAGAGTGAATGTGTTCATTATTAATTCCAACCTTAAATTTGACATCCATTTAACTGTCAATTAAAAAAATCTATTAAAAATTACCAACACTATTTTTTTAATTACACACAATAAACTAAATTAAATTTTATGATAACAATTAAATTATATAATAATGTAATAATTATTTAAAAATTATATGTACTTCCATTTCCATTTGTGTAAAGTGAAAACCACAACTCTTAATTAACCAATTAAAAATAAAATAAAATTACATTATAGAATATCCTGTCATTTCCATGAAAATACCTCTTGATAAAAAAACAACATTCATTCATTTTTAAAAAGGAGGATTCATACTGTTAACATTCACTGGATTTTGCAAGCAATTTGAACTATTAGGAATATATCCACAATATTTTTTGTTGTAGCTATATACTCATTGAATATATGCTAATGTAGTTTTTGTTACAATTGTATATAAATGAATATATGCTATGTGATCAGGTACCCTCAGTGATGAGAGATACTAGTACCAACTTTTGGTTAGAGCAAGAATTTGGATCACCAAATATGGGTAAGTTGCTATTGTACATGCCTCATTTGCATCATTTCAAGGATACATCAATGCATTTTTGAAATCATGGGCAAAAGAAATGGTGGTGGGAGATTCAATATTTGTAGTCATTGAATACTGTCCAAGTCCAAATAAAAGAAAACAAAGCAATTCATTTTGGGAGATGCCTAGGTGTGTCATAAATGAGTTAGTCTTTCATGTATTTTTTTTAATTGTGATGTGATGTGTGTGTGTGTGTGTGTGTGTGTGTGTGTGTGTGTGTGTGTGTGTGTGTGTGTGTGTGTGTGTGTGTGTGTGTGTGTGTGTGTGTGTGTGTGTGTGCGCGTGCGTGCGTGCGTGTGTGCGTGCGTGCGTGTGTGCATCTCATTGTATGGGATGTTTTGATGTTTTATTCCTTGCCATTTTAGGAGTGATAGAGGAGGAAAAAGTAGATTCCTATAACTTTTTGTTATTGTAAAGATATGAATCAATTTTATGGAGTAGAATTAAAAGATTTGTTTTCCCAATTATTATTTGAATACTATCTGCTTCGCTTCATACTTCATGGATATTGTGTGTTTTGAAAAATGTTATATATACATACATACATACACACACACACACACACACACACACACACACACACACACACACACACACACACACACACACACACACACACACACACACACACACACACACACACACACACACATATATATATATATATATATATATATATATACTCACAGACCCCTCATAGCTCATAGGGTGGCCACAAGGTATTTATATAAGGTTCTCTCTATTTGAATTTGAGAAATAGAATTTATGCTACATGGCATGATCCCAAACTCATAAATCATGAATCTTTTATTTGGTTAGGTAGACAACATAAAACATTAAAAATATGAAGAAGAGAATGAATCTCAAAATGACATCAACAAATATAGATGGATATTTCTACTTCATGTTCATTGAAATTATGACATACAAAATATGTAGGTGATTGCAACATAATAATCGATATTTTAATATTCAGATCTATTTTAGATTAACATTCAAGCTTTGACAATTTTTGCATAGAGACTATGATACATAGCTAAAAATGGGTTTGGGGATTACAATTCGATGATTGTAATAATTTTGATATCCTCATTGGTTGTTTAGACAAAAGGGAAAATCCTTGTGTCACTATTTCTAAGTGTTTCATCACATGGTAAAGGGGTTGTGACAATCCACCATGAATGCCTTATATGTTAACTTAAATGGACACAATGGCACATAGAGGCACACATTAGTCTCATGATTTACATAGTCATTTTTTATTTACGTAGAGACACTAAGTTAAGATGATATATCATGGTTATTTTAGTGTGAAATGATGGGGATTACATTATCATGATATGCGGCATTGATAAGACTACTACATCTAGCTCACGATTCATATGGTTGAGTCATGATGAAGTGTAACCAAAGAGGAAACATGTCAATACTTTGGTCTCAAAGGTTCTACCAAGTGACCTTTCAATGTGATTTACATGGGTAGTAGTGGTTGCGATCAAGTATTACCATATCATTCTTAATATAAATACCACAACCATTAAGTGATTATGTAATCATTTCTATAGTTGACATGATAAAGCATTCAATCTTGTTTTATTTATGAAGCTTCATACTCTAAGGTTGTGATCCAGACAACAATTCAGATGACAATTCGGGTGATGGGTCCACCCCAATTGATAGTGAAACTTTCAGGAGCCATAACTTTTGCACCGTAGCTCCAATTGACTCACCGTTTGAACCGTTGTAAAGTTATTAATGAGGGGAACATCGTGAGATGGAATTGAGATCTGATTGATGAATTTTGACCCCCTAAAACCCAATGGAAGTGTCTCAAATTTCAATTTTAGTAGTGCAGTCTAAAAATAGTAAGTTTCTAAAAATAGTAATTTCTCGAATTCTGTATTGTTGTAAATCATGGAAGACCTTCCACATCCTCCCCACACCTTAAAAACATGTATAAATGAATATGTAACCTGAAATGGAAAGGACAAATCTCTTCTCAGAGATAAGCATATGTTTGGGTCTGCAAATTTGATCAATAAAACATTTCTTATCAGAGATAGCATTATTTGAATTGTTTGTTCTTGTTTCTTGAATTATCTTTCAACCAAAGCTTTCAAGTTTTGGATCAGTGGTATCAGATCAGTTTGTCTTTAGAGTGTATGATCCTGAGGATGAGGTTAGATTACAAGAAGCTTGGGTGGAAAATAGAACCAGTAGAATATCCCCCTATTCACTCCAAACGACTTCAAATGGTGGACAACACTGAGGCATCTGATCCTTTCAAGGAAATGGTGAATGAAGCCCTCCAATAACAACAAGCGCAGATGCTACAAAATTTTTCTCAAATTCTCCAACAAATCTCGATGGGAAATTCTAGCTCCTCATCTGTACCCGCACATCCTTTTAGTGCCCCAACACCATTCAAGGTTTAGGTGAATTTTGATATCCCTACATTTGAAGGCAAAATCAATGCTGATGCAGTAGAAAATTGGTTGGATCAATTGCCATCTTATTTTTTTGTAAATAAATTCACCGATAAAGAGAAGATTACTTTTGCTCTTTTGAAATCATCATTGCCTGTCAAAAATTGGTGGGAAGTGTATAAAAAGAGATTCAGTGCAGATGATATTGGCCTTGAGATAGAACCTACATGGGATGATTTCCTAGATGCTATAAAGGAAGAATACTACCCCATTGGAGCATATGACGATCTGTATATAGAGTGGCAACAACTTCACCAAGGTAAATAACAATCTGTTCAAGATTACACTGACATTTTTCATTCTCTATCTTTGAGATTAGGCATCCAAGAAAGTGATAAACACAAGGTTCTCAAATATCATGGCGAACTACAATGTTACATATGGGGAGAAATGGAACTCTTCAATTTGGAAACAATCGGTGAGGCATACAAGTTCGCAGTGAAGATTGAGCAGAAGCATGGAAGAATGAATATAAAGAATCAGTCTTCAAAATGGAAAAGTGACAAAGAAGGTCAAACATGAGGCCAAAATTGGCAGCAAAAGGAAGGAAAGACTGGGAAGTGGTGTGATTATCACAAATTTGGAACTCACTCCAAAGAAGAATGTCGAGCTATCAAATCACTACTTTTTGAGTCACAATCCTCTGCTCTACCTCATACAAACCCTACAGTTGAAGAGGTTGAAGAAGAAATTATAGATGCTAAACCTGAAGCCATTATTGCTTCATCACAGACACATGACAAGATGTTAGATGACAAGGAAAGGTTATTTCACTCTAAGTTATGGGTGAAAGGTAAGCCTCTACATTTCATTCTTGATAGTAGAAGTCAAAAGAATTTAATCTCTGCTAATGTTGTGAAAAGCCTAAATCTGTCCATGAAGCCTCACCCAAAACCATACAATATTGGATGGTTGAGTCCAAGGAGAAACCTCTGTGTTATCGACCAATGTCTTGTCTCATATGCAATACAACCTTTCGAAGATGAGGTCTTATGTAATGTGGTCAATCTAGATGTTTGTGATGTACTCTTTGGTCAGCCATTCATGTATGATCGACATGGTATATATGAATCAAGAACTAGAAGGATCACTCTCACTCTTGGAACACAACTCTAAAAGGTACTAGAAGTACCACCTTCTACATTTGTCTCTCTAATTAGTGCCAAGAAATTTGTTCTCATGGTGGTCAAGCCACATAAATCCAAAAGGGCCGATGTTACAACACTGACCCCTAACTACACAAACAACACAACAACAGAAGAAAATAGATACTGAGCTGAAGAAGTTCATGGCCTTCCATCCATAGACTAATGGTTAGACATAAATGGTGAAAAATCGGGCCTTGCATAGTTCCATAAATCATAGTCCCTTCCAGGTATGCATCGAGAATCAAATCGAAGTAAAACTACCACACTTGATGAAAAATCTTGATGCAATGGGGACCATTACTTCTCAAGGAGAGAGGAATGATCTAGAGAATAATTCAGATGATAATTCGGGTGATGGGTCCACCCCAATTGATGGTGAAACTTTTGGGAGCCATAACTTTTGCACTGTAGCTCCAATTGACTCACCATTTGAATCGTTGGAAAGCTAATAATGAGGGGAAAATTGTGAGATGGCATTGACCTCTGATTGATGAATTTTTACCCCCTAAAACCCAATGTAAGTGTCCCAAATTTCAATTTTAGTAGTGCAGTCTAAAAATAGTAAGTTTCTAAGAATAGTAATTCCTCAAATTCTGTATTGTTGTAAATCATGGAAGACCTTCCACATCCTCCCCACACATTTAAAACATGTATAAATGAAGATGTAACCTGAAATGGAAAGGACACATCTCTTCTCAGAGACAAGCATATGTTTGGGTCTACAAATTTGATCAATAAAACATCTCTTATCAGAGATAGCATTATTTGAATTGTTTGTTCTTGTTTCTTGAATTATCTTTCAACCAAAGCTTTCAAGTTTTGGATCAGGTTGAGGCTACATGAATTTATTTCCATGCATGCTCCTTATATTTAAGTGTCTATTTACCCTCATTAATTATAGGTTATTCATTGACCATTGGCCTCATTTCTATGGGTATTCATCTTACTTCCAATGGGAATGAATGACTTAAGTCTCTTATGTTGATTAAATTTAACATTAATATAATATTCATGCTTAAGGTGAGGTGAAATATATATCCATAAATATTATATTGTCCCTTCCATTAATATGATTAAGCATTACATCCTTTACATAGTTATATATGTATGTACATGCATCCGTATGTATGTATGTATGTATGCACACACACACACACCAAAAAAAACATTATTATTTAAAAAAATAAAACAAATAATTTCTTAAAAGTTTAAAATTCATGCACTTGATTTATGAAGCTCGCTAGCTTATATAAATGGTCACAAAATAACCATGAGATGATACCAAATGAGGAGATGATTTGGTTCAATGATCCACTTGACCACCCTCATAACAAGTGCACATGCCCATAAAATATAAGGTGAGTAATCAATGGGTTTAATAAACCCAACATCGTACAAATTTTTAATCTCACCATTAACTAGATGGGCCACTTTATAATGATTTTTTAAAAACTTTTACTTAACTAGTTTGGCATGTGAGGAAATAACTTTATTATGAAATGCTATCATAGGATTGATGCTCAACATATCATCATAAGACCAAGTGAATAATTCAATGCAATCATGTGACATATATCTAAAGGATTTATTATCTTTGGCCTTTAACATCGTAGTGAGAAGGATAGGTCTTGGGTTTTCAATCCAATACCATAATTAAATTTTATTGTTTCTTCATTAACTAGTATTATGTGATCTTCAACATGAAATGTAATAGGGATAATATCAGTTCCATTCAACTAATCATATTTGTCTTGTGAAGACTCAGCCTCTCTAAAATATACATGGGCATTTATTTTAGAAGGAAATATTTTCTTATCACAGAAGAAAGGGATATTCTCATATGCCCCTACAAATTAAAGGAGAGACTCATTATTAAAAAATTTATCCAACATCTATATTTTTATTGAGACCATATCATCAGTGAGCTTGGGATGTATCAATTCTAGAGTTGATATGAAGTTAACCTCTTTCTCATGGTTTGGTTTAGATATGAGGAAATATGCATAAATAGAAGCTTTCTTTGTCTTATCTTCTTTATGGTGGGTGCTAAGGCATCTACAATCTTTTTGGAAAGAGATACATGAGTCTCTCTTAAATATTAGTCCCTATTTATCTATATTCTCAGATGGAGGAAAGGGTTCAATAATACCATGTTCTTGTTTTCTTAGTCCCTATCTATTTAATTCTAAATTTTGCATATATTTCACTTTAAAACCATGTTAACTAATGTCTAAATTTTGTGTTGGAGCAATAGTCGTGAGATAGTTAATTGTCTAATGTGATATGGTTATATCCATACTAGGTGTTGGTGTTTATAGGCCATATTATATAATGGGGCACCCATATTCCTAAGGAGTAAAATATAATTGTGCTAGATCAAAATCATTTAGTTTACTTTGTGGAGGTTTAATTGCAGGGTGAGTAGATTTATGATCCATATTCTCATTACCATTACTATCATCCTATAGGTGCTCTACTTATATGATTCATGCAATATAAACCACTGAGGGTTGTAACATATCCATATGATATATGTAATTCTTAGTGGGATGAGTCATTGCATATTACTTGAAGGGTTCATGGTCTATAGGATAACTTTAGATGTATCATTCAAGGTTATATTTTACACATGCATCCAATTTAAAAGGAATTTTGTTCATATCATGAATACAAGGTCTTCCCAATAAAATATTGTGGATGAGTTCATCAGGTATGATTTACATATTTTTGCTATCATTCTTGATCCTTTCATAATATTAAAGTAATTCTAATGGTTGTCATAGTATGTTATCAAAGACTCAAATGATCATATTAAAGTATGTTGGGCCCTTTATTCTCATACCAAGTATATGAAGAAATGATTTGTTGAAGATGTTGAGGCTCGATCCATTATCCATAAAAATATGCTTAACCCATTCAAACTATAATATATAATGGGAGGTGTTGGTTGATAATATGTTTAAGAGGTAAATATTCCTTTTTAAAAATAAATACTATCTTTATTCCACCATAATGAGTTAAAAATATATGCAAAATAGGATAGCTTAGTATCCCTTAGAATGATTTTATCTTGCAAGGTTGCATGAAGGATGTCTTTGTACACACTAGAATTTTTGAGAAATCCTATGCTATAAATATTTACATGATTATTATTAATTCCATCTATAATTTCATAATATTTGGATATATTTGTTAGTACCTTAGGTGGTGGGGGAATATTAAGGGGAATTTGATCCCTAGTTGTTCAAGTTGTAAAAATAACCACCTCTATATTTAATTTTAACCTAGTACAATATATCAATGAAGGAGGGGTAAAAGGAGCCATACATGCCCACTCCCTCTATTGAGTAACCAATATCACATTGGATTTGATGTTCCTATAGTGTGTGTTAGTAAGGGAGGATATGATTCCATCATCTATAATAACATCCCTAGCTTCATTGCATTATAATTCATCAAAATTTAATGGTTTAGATTTGAATTCAAGATATAATTTATGAAATAGGCACACAAATTGTAATCTTATAACTGTAAATACTTTTTATAAACAATTTACACTCATGGGAAAATAAGAATACATGTAATTTATAAAAGATTTTTTTTTGAAACCCTAGAATAGAAGGAAACCTATGGTTTTCATGTTTAAATCAATAATTAGTTTCATAAAAAAAATTATCTTACACCTAATAAACATAAAATAATTACACTTATGCACTAATTATGATTACATATAACATGGAAATAACACAATAATATGAACTGAAAGGTGCTAATTAATATTACAACCACTTGACCTAGAATTGACATGACAAGATAAAGATGATGTACTTAAATAATTATGATCATTTATTATATATTTAAAGGATTTAGATGTGCTTTGTCAGGCACTCAAGTATAAAATAGAGGTTGAAAGACTATTTGGACACTACCAACAAAGTCAAACACCTATAATGAGACAACTTTCAAGGTTTACCAATAGTGTATCTATGCACATTTGGGGTGTATAACTTTAGGAATCCATAGATCTGTGCATACACTCTATTCATATGGATGTTCACCCTTTGATCTTATACAATGATAAACTTTTTTTTTCCTCTTTTGTAAAAAACCCTGATTGGGTTTGATTGAACAGAAGATACCTTAAAAAGAGGTTAATTTTGTGTTGGATAATCCCAACCACTTCTAACCGAATGAACAAGTGTTTATTATATTCTAATAATCTATAGAGGGCTCAAAACACACGTACTTATCCCACTTAGATTTATGTGTGAAAATTTATGAAAAATATGTAATCTAGTCTTGTCTTTGACCTTTGAAATTTGGTACCATACAACCTTTACCTATGTGTATTCAAATTTGGCTCTATGGATATCTCTTGAGATTCTCCTTGAAGATATAAGATGTGTAAATTTCTTTTGAATAATTCTCCAGGAGAGTGAGAGATGATCCAAATTATTATTAAGTGATGCCAAGATCATTATTAACCTTAGGGATTATTTCTATATATATGTGACTCTTATTTAATTTATCACTACCATCAACCTATGAAACATGTCTAGGATAACCTAATAAATACTTCCTAATTTTTAAACTATAAATTAAGGGAACTTATAAACTACTAGTAGATTAAGGTACCTACCATAGCTTAGACTACTTAGGTTTACTAATAGTATCTTGGAAGTGCAAATAAGGATCTAAGTTATAGAGAAGGTTTGTATAAGATTCTAAAGGTGTTCCTATATAGACTTAGATGATATTAAATAAATGTGTCTAATAGATAAATGTGGTTAAGATAGTGGATGGGTAAACTAATAATGGGAAAGTGTGTTCAAGAATTGGATATATGTACATTGTCAATGTATCTCAAATTGACTAATTTCAGGTGTCTACACAATGTGTTATATACTGTTAGGATTAGTATATTTTTATGATAGTGTATATTTCATTTTTATAATAAAAAATAATTCATTCTAAAATAGTATGCTCATTTATGAATCACACTTTATTTTATGAAGCAATATGACTTGCTTTATAAATCGTAGTTCAATTATGAAATTAGAATATTATTTTGTGTTTTCCTTGCTTAAAATAGGAAGAAATTAATTATAAAATCACAAGCTTTACAAAGAGGAATACAAACCAATAACATAAATCACATTCTAAATCAATCTAGGGCTATACAAAGGAAACACCATCATAGAACAAACTTAGGTAGTATAAGAAAACACCAACACTAGAAGCCTTAGTCATCAACATCTAAAATGTCCTTCATGCCCTAAACATATACCATTACTCAAAAAACATAAATTATAATT
The DNA here is from genome assembly GCA_037957365.1 of Torreya grandis. Classification (NCBI taxonomy): domain Eukaryota; kingdom Viridiplantae; phylum Streptophyta; class Pinopsida; order Cupressales; family Taxaceae; genus Torreya; species Torreya grandis. Next base: position 2,691,073 of record JARHVA010000195.1, read on the forward strand.
GAAACCAAGATATAAACCATGGTTTCTCTAATCTCTTCAAACACAGTTGAAATAAGAAGCCAAAATACATAGGAAAACTTGAGACTGCAACAAACTCTTTGAAATTTAGATCAACGATTCTTTCATTGACAAGTTGTAAATTATGTTAGAAGGGATGTAATTTTTTATTTGTGTAAAATTGGGTTTGTAAAATAAAATATTTTAAATTGAGATTCATACCTCACTCGAAACCTATAACTATTGATCAAGTCTCACCTTTTGTGTACAAAGCATTAAATAACAATAATGCAATATTTTTAATGGAGGTGATGGTAAAAAATAAGGTGATGTGTTCTTTAATATATGCATGATAATGAATTGTGTTTAGAGGAGACATTATATTTCATGCTAAGATTGAGAAATTACAAAGTGGTGGGAAAGGGCAAAGGCATATAAATTATGAAATCAATTGAGGTTTTCAAGGTGAAATTGACTATAATAATAAAGGACAATGGCAATGAAAATTTATTAAAACATTGAATTTATCAACTTACTATAAAATTGAAGGGTAAAAATATTCATATTGATAATCCATGTGTGATGTTAACAAAAGTCAGGAATGTTTGTCTAAATAATGTCTAACAATTTCTATCATTTTATGAATAACTAAAAAAAACTTTAGAAAATAAGTAGTATATAAAGCAACCCAATTACTAGGACAACCTATTTGGTGATGGGATGACCAATAAAGATATAACATTATTCTAATAGGCTCCAAGTAATAAAAAAATTCATTGTTGTATAGTTTACATTTTACAAGCAAAATGACATCTTTACATCATGTACACGTAAAAATTTACTAAAATGGATAAGTGATGGAAATAAAAAGTTTAGTCAATGATACATACAACATGACTTGGGAATGTAAGGAAGTTTTAATATGATTACACCATTAAATCATTACAAAAATTAAAACAATATTGCATCACATTTATTATATACAAGTTATAAAATTTATAGTGTCACAAAGTATGAAAGTCTTTTAATTTGAATGACATTCAAAGTATAATCTAAGTAACATTTATAAAAGGATTTAGATATAAATATGAGAACTATTTTAAATAAAAGTATGGAATGTCAAGTTATTATAGGATAAGATTTGCTAATGTAAGTTTTTTTATTGATAAAATAAGTTGATGGGTTTTTAATGTTCCATTTTAAAATTGTCAAGAGTAATTTATGACACTAACTTGAGAAATATGGTTTTGGAAACAGTAAACATATAACAATACATATGTTTGGTGTTTGATAAATTTTGATATAAAAAAGTTAATCATTTTATAAATTACAAACAAAACTAATTTAAGATGAATATTAATAATAATGCTATATTCCTTGAAAGAGATTTAATATAAGAAAATTAAATAGGAAAAGATGGTAGAACAATAAAAAGAGATTTATATTTTGTAGTAGCCAAAACATTTCCAATTACAACATGGATCAATAAATATACAATTAAAATTATATAACATATCTTTACATGTTAAACACGTATAAATTTAATAAAATGGATTAGTGATATAAATAGAAAGTTATCTTACAAAAACTAAAACCATATTGTATAAATCTTATAAAGGTAAAACAATTTTAAAATGATAACACCATTGACACTTTATAAAAACTAAAACCATATCGAGTGTAACTCTTATTATATCCAAGTTATAAAACTATCACTTCCCCCAAAGGTGAAAGTTATGTTGGAATGATGCAATTTTATATTTTGGTTAAATGAGGTTTTATAAAACAAAATTTGTGGAAATTAGAGTTGCACCTTACTTGAATTGATGACCATTGAACCTCTCTCACATATTGTTCATGAAGTGTTGAGAAACAATAATATCATATTTATGGTCGAGGTGATAGTGTAAAATGAGGTGGCATGTTCCTTAATATGGTGTGACAATGCATTGTACCAAGAAAAGATATTTCATTTCATGGTGAGCTTGAGAAATTAAAAAGTGATGGGAAATAGAAAGATCATTCAGAACATGAAAGTGATGAACATTTTCAAGGTGAGTTAGGTGGTAATGGTGAGGAATAATGATAGTCTCACCTAAACAACTCTTCCAATCTATAATAACAAAAAAAATGGTCAAATAAGGAGTAAACAGGACAAAATTCATTCCAAATAAAAAAAATGGAACTTTTAAATAATATTACATATTATATTATATAATTATATTATAATATAATAAAATAATATAATTATATATAAACATATTTATAATATTATAATAAAGCACCATATGGGGCTTCTCACCTTCTTACCTCTTTCTCCATTAGTTACAGTTGTTGTGTGTTAAAATGGGTCCTCTTTCCTTCTAATTATTACCCAAATTTACATGAGGAAAAATATCATTTGAGTAATGCCAAAAAACATGTACCAGCAAAAATAAAATTAAAATTAATATCTAGTAAATTATATTATTTTATATTTTAATCTTATGATAATATATAAATATCTTTATATCATGTTATAATAATAATTATATCTACCATTAATGGAATATCTCATGTTAATTGGTCAAGAGTACGTGTTTATAGAAGGGAGGAGAACTAATATTGGATCCCCAAATATCTAATTTTTTTCAAGATAAACTATGAAGTGGTGGCCAGAGGAAATCTAACAAGATTTGAATCTAGTTTCATCATCCAGGTTTTCTCTATTTCTCTTTTAGTGATGCCTATAGGTTTATGAGTGATGGAACAAATAATGAATTAGAGGAATATGCACTAATTTTGAGTTTGGAGTTGGAAATCCAATGTGGGATTAAACATATCTTGATCAAACAAGATTCAATATTTATGACCAAAACTCTTTGAAATCAGATATCTAAATCTTAGAAGATTTAAAACATTATTATAAGGGATTGGAAACTCTTTGATCTTTTCTAAGATTAGATAATGATGCATTTATTTTAGTAATCCAACATAATGACTGTATAGAATAACTAGTAGGATCATTCAATGTTGAATGCCATGCTAGATGGTGATCGCTTGTTGGGCCCATCCCATTCTTTATCACCCTAATCCCTCTACATCGACCTTAATAACATCCATTGTCATTTGAATTAACCCCAACCCTAGGAAAAAAAGGTTTATCATGATTGTTAATGTGTTGTCTAGCCCCAACAATGCAGTCTGGAGGATGAATGTTAATTATCAAACAATAAGAGCTTCACTTCTCATAATTTTAAAAACATGCATGCATTCTTGAGCTTTGGAAACCACCTTCATGGTAGTAGGAGGAGCCATCATCCTCACAAAATTATGATCAAGATTAGGTAGGTCATTTACAAAGACATGAATTAGTTTAGGTCTTAGCCCAACCAAGTATTAGCAATATCCCTTACATTTAATAAATTGATATGGGAGCGTAGGATTTTAACCAGGTAATATTATACCAACTAGTTAATATTATAATTTCACAATATACCTTTATACTATAATTTTCCAATCTATGTTTTAAAGGGTTTTGATAGTTTGTAATTTTGACCCCTTATCTACTCACTAAGCTTATATGAGCCACTAAGATTATACTTAAATGAGCTCTCTTTGTATTATAGCTTTATATTTTAAAGGGTTTCAAATTTTTAAAATTTTAACCATTTCTACATTGATTTTATACTTTGTTTCTCTTTGATTATTAACATTCTTCCTCTTGACTACATCGATGGGGGCCCGATAGTGCCTTAACAATCATGATTAACCTTTTATACATGGGGTTCGGGTTAATTCAAACAAATTATTATAATATTTACCAATGCCCTACTTATTTTATCCCCTATTGTACCAGTATAATGCCCTATTATTATTCTCTTTGTGTCAATACCCTATTCTATGAGGTAAAGTATAGGAGTGTGAGTTATTTTTCTAGTAGTAATTGCCATTGAATGAATAAGGCATTTAATGAATTATATGTAGTATATCCTACTTACACAAATTAGCAAAATAAATTATGTGTTAAATGAATGAATATGCCCTAACTAATCACTGATTCTTTCAATCAAGTGTTAATATACTCAACATAAAACAAGTTATGCCTTAACTAATCATTAATTAATTCAATTAGTCAACAATACAATCAACATAATGTTATTTAATTCTTCAATGATAATTATGGTAATGTGAAGAATGGGCATGTATAACTATTTCATGTGTAAATATTACTTGTATATCCACTAAGATATCCACCACCTTTGTCACTATAATGTTTAATTTGTTATTATTTTTAAAGAGTCACATAGGTGGTGCATAACTTAGTACTATGTTTCTTATGTTTCTCTTAACTTAGTATCTAGTATAAATGTTCCTTGTGGGTTTGAAAAACGCTTATCAAGTTAATAATAGAAGGATCATGGAAACCATTGATTATATTTTTGACTACTTTAACCAGATGGTATGCTTATTTTGGAATGATTTGATGATCAAGGGTCAAATATTCACTAATGCAGACAATGCTTATGTATTTAATGAATGATTATGCCCTAACTAATCATGAATTACTTTAAGCAATCAACAATATAGTCAACATAATATTCCTCAATTCTTCAGTAATAATTATACTAATATAAAGGTTTGACATGTATAATTGTATTGTGGGCTTGAAAAACACTTATTGTGTTCATTTTTATCGATAACTCAATCAAGTTAATAATATAAGGCTCATGAAAATCCATTGACTATATTGTTGATTGCTTGAACCCCTTGATGGTATGCCTATTTGGAAATGATTTTATGATCTTACTGTATTCTATTTTTAAACATGAATCTATATTTTATGACTCAGATATTGAGTACTAAGTTAAGGTAAACATAACATAAAGAGAAACATAACATAGTACTAGTATATCCACCACCTATGTCATTATAATGTTTAATTTATCATTGTTAGTTGAAAGAGTATTAAAGTGTGACTTCTGTTTGAATTAGTAACTAAATTTGCATGAATTATGAATTCAATTAATTCTATGTAACATATAATAATTACTAAAAAAACACAAAATAAAGTATGCATTCAATGAATGACTATGCCCTCACTAACCATTAATTCCTTCAAGTAGGCAACAGTACAGTCAACATAATACTCCTCAGTTCTTCAATGATAACTTTTTTAATAATAAGGATGGGCATGTATAACTAATTTACTATGGTTTTGTAAAACACTTATTGTGTTCATTTTTCTTGATAATTCAATCAAGTTAATAATATAAGGCTCATGGAAACCCATTGACTATATTGTTGACTGAGTGAGCCCCATGAAGCTATGCCTTTTTGGGAATGATTTTAAGATCTTACTATATTATATATTCTATATTCCATGATTAAACATGAATTTATCTTTTGTGACTCATATATTCACTTAAAGTGATATGAATAGATGTTTCTAATGTTTAATTTCTTATTACTAGTGGAAAGAGTGACATAAGTGGTGGATATCTTAGTACTATATTTCTCTCTATGTTATGTTTCTCTTAACTTAGTACTTAGTATTAGTCTTTTGGATATCTAAGTACTATGTTTCTCTCTATGTTATATTAATATTAACTTAGTACTCATATATTAGTAACATGTTTCTCTCTATGTTATGTTTATCTTAAGTTAGTACTGAATATCAATCTTTGTTGTAGGGGAGTGCCTTAACTAGTAGCAGCATTCACATTTATAGTTGACATGTCTGTGGATCCCATCAAATCAATCAAAATATAGTGCTCCACAGTTTAGGATATTACTATATTCTATGTTTAAATTGTATATTTATTTTGTAACTCAACTATTCCATTAAATGGTGATATGAATAGATGTTTATAATGTTTAATCTCATGTTGCTTATGGAAAGAGTAATATAGGTGGTGGATATCTTATTACTATGTTTCTCTCTATGGTATGTTTCTCTTAACTTAGTACTTAGTATTAGTCCTTATTGTGAGATTGAAAAACACTTAGTGTTCCCTTTTGTTCATAACTTTATCAAGTTAATAATACAGAGATCATGGAAGCCCATAAGCTATATTGTTGAATGCTTCAAGCAATGTTTTGGGGTAAATTTGGAGTTTTGTGTGAATAATGTTTAACTATAATACATAGGTATAGAGTTCAAATTCCTTTATATGTTGCATATCCAAAAATTATTATGTGATTAATTCATATGCATTCACTGAATTAAATGTATCATATCATACTTACATAAATTATTGTGTAAAATAATCATTAATTTATTTAGGTATGTAACAATATAATCAACATAAAAAAAACCCAAATGTATTATGCAAACTAAACTAATATGTCCTTCTGTGATGAATGGTAACCTCCATCTTTCTACCTAAAATAAATGAACCAATGAACCATCAGTCTGTATAATGATATCCTATTGTCCATCTTATTATAGTATGCATAATGCCCACATGTTGATGTTTTGTATAATACCTTTTACATTTTGTATAATGGTCTACTATATAGTAATTCAATTTGCTTATCTTGATATGATAATTAGATATGTGTATTGGTTCATTGGTTCCTTTCCTTTATGTATTAAGATTGATTGATCTAGTTTTTATGTGAAGGTTAGTTTCCTAAATGATTATTATAGTTTTTATGTGAACGTTAGTGTCCCAAATTCTTAAGATAATACTTAGTATCGATAATGAACAATAATAGACCATTATAAAGAATGTGTTCATTGGTTCCTTTCCTTTATATAACAAGATGGGAAATAGTGTGAATGCTATATACATTCTATATAATGGTCTAATGTATAATAGTAATATCATTTACTTTTCTTGATATGATAATGGTATGTCTATTAGTTAATTGGTTCCTTTCCTTTCTGTAGCATGATTTTTTGTTTTATTTCTTATGTGAAGGTTAGTAGTATCCCCAATACTTAAGATAATAATTAGTATTGGTAATGAACAACAATAGATCATTATATAGACTAATGGTTCATTGGTTCTTTTCCTTTATGTAAAAAAATGGACAATAGTGTGAATAGACCAATAGTGGACCATTATAGATACTGATGGTTCATTGATTTATTTTGTGGATGTAGCAAGATGGACAATAGTGTGAATAGACCAGGGGTCAAAATTTCAAACATTTAAATTCCTTTATAGTATAAAGATAGAATAAAAATGTATATATTTAAAATTCATTTATATGTAGCATATCTGAGAATGATATATAGAATGTAAAAGTTTTTATATAGATAATGAAGATATACCTAAACAATAAATATATGTACGTACTCTTTTTTTGAATAAATGTGAATAATTGATCTGTGTATATCATTAAAAATAATCTAAAGGTTGTGAGTTTTCCCTTGCTTCCAAGAAAGTGTATAAATGTCCTTGAAACTTTAATGGTGTGGTTGTTAAAATTATAGTGTGACTATATACCAAGAGGAAATGCTTAAATGAAGAAATATGGATGTTTTGTTATGGAGGGAACAAAGGGATCTCTATCATGATCACTTTTTTTTGGTTACACTCAATTTTTGAATATGAATGTAAAATACTATGCCATACTTTAGGGTTCATGAACCCCCGTTACATTTCATTATGAGCTATACACACATGACACTTTTAGATGGTAATGAATTTGTAAAGTTGAACCTCAATAGATAGTAAATGGAGTGACAATAGATAAAGTAACTAATAGGGATGCAAAGGTTAGTTACAATCATGGTCATCCATGTTGAACATTCAACACTCATAAATTATATGTGTTGGATTAAATTGTTAGATCCTCCATTATGAGCACAACCAAATGGTATGATTAGCATGGGATATCACGCTAGTAGTTTAACTCCACATACATTCTAAGTAATTTATATACCAATGCTGGTAGGGGAATGAGATTTGAAAATGATGATTTAATATTTTATTCATCATCAATTACATTAGGCCATTAGCCATTTATTGATGGGCCCCATTTATTACATCTTTGATTCTAAGCTTATGTTGAATGTACTAACTAGTTACACTAAAAATTGAGGATGCAATAAGTGAGTCTGATCATCAGAGAAATAATAGACCAATATAATGAATAGAGAGGGAGGGTATTCTAAGTATCTAGTAGGTATGTGTAGGTCAACTTTCAATGTGACCTCCATGTGCCTGCTAGATACTTTGAAGGTAGACAGAGTATCTAATAGGCATGTGGAGGTCAATTGTTAGCCAAACCTCCACATTTTTATTGGATACTCTGAGGGTAGATGGAGTATATAGTATGCATGTGGAGGTAAAATATCAATGTGACCTTGACATTCTTACTAGATACTCCGAGGGTAGATGGAAGATCTAATAGGTTCATGAATTTTAATTATTATTGTGACCTTTATGTGCCTATTAGATACTTTGAGGGTCCCTCCACTCTAACCATTATGTTTGAATATTAACCCTTTAATGATGGGTCCCATTTTTTTAATCCATAAACACATTAAGGCAAAAAATAATAGTTAAGGTAAACACTAATTTCAAAATAAATGTTAATATATGTTGAATGTTAACTTGCTATTTACACACCTTTCCCATATTGGAAGGCTATACCAATGATCATTTGCTATTAAACTATTCATTTTAGACGTATGCAAGAAACCATTAGCCAGTAATGGAAACATCAATGGTTAAGGTAAATGATAGTGATTAAGCCAAATTTTAGGGGTGAAGGATAATCAAATGTAAGAATGGACCATATAATTATGCTTAGAATCAAGGATGTAATAAGTGGGGCCCATAATCATAGGTACAATAGGCCAATAGAATGGATGGGGGTGGAGGGTACATGAAGTATCCAACATATACATGGAGGTCAACTGTTAGCATGACTTCCACATGCATGTTGAATACTCTGAGGGTAGATTAAGTTTCCAATAGGCACATGGAAGTCATCTATCAGTGTGACCTCCATGTTCCTGTTGGATACTCTGAGGATAGATGAATGTTGAATCCCATTTAGCATAATATTAGTTTAGAATATAATAAGGTCACAACCTTAACATTTGTGGATGGGGAAGTAATGAAATGTAGAACATGTTTTTTAAAGTAATATGTTGATATTGACAACATTATATTTTTAAAAATTGTATTGTACTATATTTAAACTTTTATAATTTATTGTGTGAAACATTTTATATTTTTTCACTAAAATTAATAGGTGATCTTAATTTAAATATCATTATTTTTCTTTTGACAACTAAATATATTATGTCATGTACTTATGTTATGTTTCGAGATAGTTTGGTGTAACCTATAATGGCATACATGGTGGTGTTGGAGGTAATAGTGTGAGTTTTCAATTAATTTCTTTCCATTTTACCATCATAATGTATTTTTAACCCTATTTTGACATCCATTTGACTATCATATGGGATATTTTCTTCTTTCTTGGATACAATGATTGAAAAAGTTTGATATATTGATTATTTGCTTCATAATTATCCAAGTTGTGTGAGGAAGAGTAAATAACATTATCAATCACTAGATACAAATGTCCTCACTCTGCATACATTCTTACTCAGTTAGCTTTTCATTCCTTGCTTCTCTGGCCATGGTAGTAGAAATGAAGAAGAACTACAGATCCAAGTAAGTATGTTTTATTTTAAAATATATTTTAATTGATCAATCATGCTATAAAATGTTCACATAATGGGCTTACAAATAATTTAATGTATAAGTTAGACATATAATGCACTTCACTTTGATCATACATAAATTGGACACATAAATTGTTCACATAATACAGACAATGCATTGCACTTATATCCCTTCCATTAATAGGAAATACATATAAAAAAATGTTGTTTGATTTGCTTCTATCTACATGAGTGTATGCCTTTATTATTATTAAAATTATCTTGTCATTAGTATACAATGCTGTGATATTATGTCTTTGAAATGGTGTGTATGTTATATTATCAATTTATTCTTTGACTGTTCATGACCCAAAACATGGTTGTGATCCTTTCTAGAGCCTTCACTTGTTGGTAATTGAATTATCTCAAATAGAGTTACATGGCACAACTGGACAAGGAATGAATAATTTGTATAGTTTTTGATAATCATTTTATGGATTAGAAGAGACACCAACACAAATAATTAAAGAGACATTGACTAAACTAAATGACATTTATTTGGTAATATGAAAATAATGTTTGGTTTTAGGTTACTTTATTTAATTATTAAAGAGATTATAAGTTGTACACAATGCTAAGCTTTTATCATTTGTGATTTAAACATGGATAAAAACAAACATTGGTGGTTCATAGCCAACACAAGATGTTAATGTTGCCAAACCTAGACCTCAATCTCCTCTAGTTGAAAATGTTAGTACCATTAATTAATTGTATTCAAATTATAACCATTTTCTGGTGATCAATCATGATTTCAAATCATAACTGGATCATCCCTTTAATGCTAATGTGGGGCATGATGAACATGCCAGAACTAGGACAAGTTTCTCTAGGTTCTTCCAACAACATCAATGAAAAGGGAACAATCAGGGAAGGTGGTATTTTTTTATTAATTTGTTCTATTTAAATGTCGATATTATTTTTTTCAATTATAAATTATCATTAGAAATAGTGCATTAATTTTATATCACAATAATGGTATGGAGGATGGATGCACTTCTCCCATTCATAGGAAGAGTAGAATAATTGAATGGATGAAACTATGCTCTGAAACCTCCTTCCATCTCCCATGGAGAAGGGAATATGTGGGGTTGTGATTTTATGAAATTGGTATGAAACTTAATAGTGATCATCACTTTTTTTATTTTTCCTACAAATAAAACTATTAATGGCTCTGAGGAAGAAACAAAATCACCTATTTCATCAGAGTATGAGGACAATCCAAATTATGATGTTGCAAATGATTCCCATGATATAAGGGTAATTCTTCTTTACCATGATCAATTCACATGTATATATTATTATGTAGCTTATTTTCTATTTCTAATTATTACATTTATTTACCAAGTAAGCAATGGTAATGATGATGGGTGCACCCTTGTCTCATTAGAAGTTGAGGATTTTAAAAAATTTATGTTGCCAAAGGATTCATTGGTAAACTCTTCACATGCACACAGGCTTAGTCAAAAGGATAATTTAATATGTTGGGATTTGAGATTTTTTTAAAGTCATATGAAACATGATTATGATATTATTTTATTTATTTAACTTGAATAGGAACATGTTACCCTCCCTCAAAGTAAGAACAAAAGAATGGAACAAATGACTTGTCCAACCGATTCACATAGACGTGCACGTAGATATAAGAATAAGGTAATATGTTGGGAATTTCACATGTTTATTTAAGTCATATAAAACATGATTATGATATTGATTTATTTACTTTACTAGCATAGCCACCCATATCTTTCCTCATAGGATGATAAAAATAATGAAACATGGGGATGCTTCAAAGGATAAGGTAGGATTTGGGGAAACACGAGTTTTTAAATTACTATGAAACAAGATTATGATCTTATTTTTGTGATTTTACTTGCATAGGAACATGTTACCATCTACAAACAAGTAAGAGATTCACATGCTTCATGAGAGCATGAATATGATGTCAAATTTCAAATGCCATGGGATTTACATATTGACATGGCATGATTTCCACATTTAAAAAGGGTAATTGTCCCATGTTTTTATATTTTCAACTCAGATGTATTTCCTATGAATTTTAAATTAGAGATGCTTGTCTAATTTAAACCTTTTAATGTGTGTATATTATCTTTGAGTACTAGGAGCATGGTTACAATATCATTTAGGAATTTGGATACAAGGACCAATTTTTATTACAATTCACCATAATGTATTGCATTGTACAAAGGTGGGAATATATTATTATCAAAACCATAGTTAAATTCACACAGTGCTGAAATGCACATGTTACCTCCCTTTCTAGATCGTCAAGTAGTAAGACATCTAATCAAGAAAAGAAAATGGAGGACCATGGAATGGAATTTGAAATGATAATTTTAGAAGATGCATATATTCAAGAAAGTTACTTTAATAAAAATAACACATTTATGAATCCAATGGTTTTAGCCTCAAAGGGTTAGCATCCATATAATAAGAACTCAATATATTAAATTTTGAAGAAAATAAAGAGAAAATGAGGAGGGAGATTCCAAGTCGAATGGAATTTGTGAAAGTAAGTGATCCATTATGTGTTTTCCATTATATTTATTTCTTCACAAATATATTCATATCTTGTGCTTACACACGAGTTACGAAACTAGATAGGAAAAAAGAAACTTCATTGACTAAAAAAAAGTGAAAGGGAAAAGATAAAAGATGAAGGAGAAGGTATATTTTTTTATCCTCAGTTTTTCAATCACTCTTGCTCTTGAATCAAATAACTATGGTTTTTATTTTTTATTTATGAAAGTAATTGCATTAATTTTTTAAATAATAAGTTGATGATGATTCAACACAAAAGAAGGAATGAAAGAGGAGAAGAAATGTTTTATGTCTGATGGATTATTTAGTTTGTGGAGACTCAGTTTTTTTATCATACATCATGTCAAATGTTATGACATGATGAAGAAGGTGGAAATGTGATCTCAGATCCTATAATGAATGGATTTGTTGATGATAACAAGAATTTTCCCATAGGAGAATTGTATGTAGATATTTATCTTCATTAAATAAAATGTTTGATTTGCATATTACAAATATTTTGTCTTTCTATGATATGATTGTAACATGCATATAAGTGTCACAAAAGTAATTATGTCTTGGAATGTTGATTAATATGATAGTTAGTTAAGCCCAATAAAGTTTATTAACTACAAATACCACTATTCTAATTTGTTTCAATGGCTTTATCTTATATGGTAGGTGTCCAATCGAAATTATGCTAAGCACTTGAGACTCTCTTATGTTTTGGTTTCATTTTTGGTCACATGTCTATGATAAGCACTCATTTGGATCAAGTAGATAGGATTTCAAGGGAATGTTATGGAAACCAAATCTTATGTTCCTCTTATTCAAATAATTAAAACATGGTTATTTTTTAATGCATATCCAAATTTTGTACACATTAGATCAAATAAAGAACATTTATCGATCAAGGGTTTTCAATTTTTGTAGATGTTAATTTATTCTAATATGAGCTATGCATTTGATTTGAATGATTTGTGAGGAAAGTCATATAGTTTCCCATAATAAAAAGTTTTTGAAGATGAATTTGTGATTGAATAATTTTTCTCTACTTTTAAATCAATGAATTACATGGGATTTATAAAATTCTTAACATTAGTTATTATATATATGATGGAACTTTAAGTTTGGCTTCTCAACATCATCATTGAGTGTGTATATATCTAGTCTCTATTTACTATTATCTAATTTTGGTACACAATTAAGTTAGACGAGGGTAGATTGATATTATACATGTTTGATTTTTTTTGAAGAGATTGAGATTTAAGTTTAAAAGTGCTATTTATAGTTTCCTATTTGATATATGTGTAAAGTTACTCTATTTTGCATAGCCAATGAACAAATTTATTTTTCTCTATTACTCTTTCAAATTGGATTTAGTGATGTTCATTGTGATTTCTTGGCACACCTTTTGTGGTTTAGTTTTCTTAAGAATTAGGTTTTAGATAAGTATAACCATCTTCCTTCTGCATTTTCTTGTTCTATATGGTTCATATTAGTATAACTTTAGATCTACAATCTTCTTTCTGATTGAGTTTATCCATTACAACATCACTCCACTTAGTTTCACTATGTATCCCACCTTGTGGATGATTAAAATAACTCTACTTAGTAAGACTTTAAAATCTATTATAGTATGTATTATTGTTCAACTGAGGTTGTTAGTTTTTTTCTTGCCACTTATTTGCCTTTTGTATTTTCTTGGTCTATCATTTTGTGTCTATCGGGTTTGGTATGGGTTAGTATTTTTTCATTATGTATTTCTATATAGAATAATTTAACAAGTTAAAAAAACAATTTTTCATAGAATTCATGGTGTTGATAATCCCATTGTCCTATATATTTCTATTATTTTTTAAACTATTTTGTCTTAAAATATAAACACAAAACAATATATCAACTATTAGAGAAAATTATATTAGTGTGGTAAGTTTATGCTCCATGGTTAGAGTATGATAAAGTAAAAAATGCATACAATACATGTGTTCATCAACTAAGAGTCCTATCGGTATCATCCTAGGTTTTACTATCATTCCATGATACATACAATCATGTTTTATATAAAATACAAAAAATTGCGTTGACAATGATTTCTATGTAGCATATCCTTATTAAAAAAACACAAAAAATAAATTATGAATTAAATGAATGAATATTCCCTCACTAACCATTAATTCATTCAAGATGGTAACAATACAATCAATAGAATACTCCTTATTTCTTTAATGACAATTCTGCTAATATGAAGGATGGGCATGTATAACTATTTATTGTGGATTTTCAAAACACTTATTGTGTTATGTTTTATTGATAAGTCAATAAAGTTAATAATATAAGGATCATGGAAACCCATTTACTATATTTTTGACTGCTTAAACCCCCTGATGTTATACCTATCTAGGAATGATTTTAGGATCTTAGTCTATTCTATGTTTAAAGGTGCATCTATCTTTTGTGACTTAGATATTACCTTAAATGGTGATATGAATGTATGTTTCTAATGTTTAATTTCTTATTTATAATAGAAAGAGTGACATAGGTGGTAGATATATTAGTACTATGTTTCTATCTATGTTATGTTTCTCTTAACTTAGTACTCAATATTAGTCTTTTGGATATCTTAGTGCTATGTTTCTCTCTATGTTATGTTTTTTTAACTTAGTACTCAATATTTATCTTTGTTGTTGGGGAATGCCTTAAATATTTGTAGCATTTACATTTCTGGTTGATGTGTCCATAGTGCCCATCAAATCAATCGAAGTCTAGTGACTCACATTTTAGGATCTTACACTATTATATGTTTAAACGTGCATCTATATTTTGTGACTTAGATATTACATTAAATGGTGATATGAATTGATGTTTATAATGTTTAATTTCCTCACTAATGGAAAGAGTGATATATGTGGTGGATATCTTAGTACTATATTTCTCTCTATATTATGTTTCTCTTAACTTAGTACTAAGTATTAATCTTTCTTGTGAGATTGAAAAACACTTGGTGTTCTTTTTTTTCATAACACTATGAAGTTAATAATAAAAATATCATAAAAACCCATATATTGTAATGTTGACTACTTCAATCAATTAATGTTTTAGGAGTAGAGTTGGAGTTTTGTGTGAATGTTGTTTAGCTAGAATACAAAGGTGTAAAGTTAAAATTCATTTATATGTTTCATGTCTAATAATATTGTGTTTAATTTATATGAATTCATTGAATTATATGTATAATATCATAATTACGCAAATTATTGTGTAAAATAGTCATTAATTCCTTTAGGTAGGAAACAATATAGTCAACTTAAAACAAAACCAAATGTTTCATGCACACTAAACTGATATTCCCATCTGAGATGACTTCTGACCTCCATATTTCTACATAAAAGAAAGGAACCAATGAACCATCTATCTATATAATGGTATGTTGTTGTCCATCTTATTATAGTTTGTATAATGTTGTAGATCTTGTTGGTCTGTATAATACATTTACATTTTATATATTAAGTATAATGGTCTATTTTATAATAGTAATACCCTTTGATTCTCTTGATATGATAATGGAATATGTCTCTTCATTCATTGATTCATTTCATTTATGTAGTAGCATTGATTGTTTTACTTTTTATGTGAAGGGTAGTTTACCTAATGCTTAAGATAATACTTAGTATTGATAATGAAAAATAATAGACCATTATACAGACTATGTTCATTGGTTCCTTTCCTTTATAAAAAGATGGACAATAGTGTGAATTTTCTTTACATTTTGTATAATGATCTACTATATAATAGTAATACCCTTTACTTGTCTTGATATGATAATGGGATATGACTGTTTGGTTCATTGTTTCCTTTAATTTATGTAGCATGATTGATTATTTTTGTTTTTATGTGAAGGTTAATAGCATCCCCAATGCTTAAGATAATAATTAGTATTGATAATCAACAACAATAGACAATTATACTTATTAATGGTTGATTGGTTCCTTTCCTTTATGTTACAAGATGGATGATACTATGAATAGACCAAAATTAGACCATTATACATACTATTAGTTCATTGATTTTTTTTGTTGATGTAGAAAGATGGATAATAGTGTGAATAGACTAGTGGTTAAAATTCAAAACTTTCAAAAAAATTTATAGTATAAAGATAAGATACAAAGGTATAAAGTTCAAATTCCTTTATATGTAGCATATCCAAGAATGATATACATAATTTAAAGGTTATTATATAGATAATTAATATATACACAAGTAATTAATACATATATAAAAGCTCATTTAAATAACAAATTGTAAATGCTGGATCTATGTATAGCATTACAAAGAATGTAAAGGTTGTGTATTTTCCATTACCTCCAAGAATGTGGATAAACATTCATGTATCTTTAATGATGTGGCTATATAAAATTAAAATTTGACTATAGGCTAAGAGAAAATGCTTAAATTGGGAAATATGCATGCTATCTTATGGAGTGAATAGAGGGGTCTCTGTCATGATCACTTTATTATTATTATTCCAATTTATAATAATGAATTTTCATGGGCACATGCACACTCAAAATTTGAATATTAATATAAAAATACTATGATTCACATTAGGTTTTGAACCCCCATTATATTTATTTATGATCCATACTATTGACCATTTTGGTCCTACAGGCCAAAATCAGTCTCTTTCTTCCCCTTGTTGTTTTGAGCCAATTCAATTTTGGTTCGCACAAGTCTTTTTGCAAAAGATGAACCAATTCAAAGAATACAAGGCTTTTCACAAAGCTTCTTCAGACTTTTGGTGAAATAAATTCACAAGGAAAGAGATCGAAAATGTTCAAGACACTTTTCCTTAAGGTTGGAAAAAGTGGTTCAATGTCAGGGTTCAACGGCATGATCTTTCCAAAGAGCAAAGAGCTTTGAACTTTGAACCTTAAACTTTGAACTTTGAACCATTGTTAGTTCAATTGGAAGGTTCAATTAGTTGATTCAATTAGAAGGTTCAATCAGAAGGTTTATTTAATTGGTTCAATCTTTAGTTCAAAGTGTTTGGTTCAATGGGTTGGTTCAAGCGGTCATTTCAACAACTCCTTGCATAACACAAAGTGTCAAACCATTGAATCATTAAACCATTGAAATACAAAAAATGGTTCAAGTTCAACTAGAAGGTTCAATGACAGAGACCCAAACAAAGGAAGGAAAGCTGAAGGAATCGACCAAATGGTAACGGGCACGTGAACGTCAACTTTACGATAATGAAATAGCCATTGATATTCAAATGCTTAAGCACGAGCCTAAAGGAATTCAAAGGCCTCAAGCCAAAAGGAAGGAGCCAAGGGATGAAAAAGGAAAAAGCTAGAAGGATCCAAGTGAGATATAGACAAAATAGCTTGAGTGGCAAAAGGGAGGCATCAGTAGGAGAGTTATTCCAGTAGTTGAAACAGTCTCCACCAAGTGGTCATCAAAGAGTGCAAATAGTGAAGACATGCCTATTTTTTCCCCATTTTTCATTGATGAGAAAATAAACCATGTGAATGTCTTGAAGGAGTGGTCTTGTTTTCAGACAAAGAGGTGTAACCCATGCTTTCACAATAATTTTAAACACCTAAAGTCAAAACTAGAGTCAACACAACATTCTCTTTCAAGTGGCTTCCTCTTCCCAATGCTCTCAATGGACATGGGCCACTTGAAAAAGGGAACCAAAGTCTTTCCAAAAGGGTTCCATTACTTCTTCCCTCTGGATATATATATTTGTAACTTCTCATTTGAAAAGAGATCTCTCAGCTTGTATGGTGTACCCCTGCAGGAAATTTACCTTGAATAAAAAAGAAGCATTTTTACCTCCATTTTGTGCTTGCACTTTCATATAGGTCTATGGATTTATCCTATGTTAAGTCATTTTCCTTTATGCTTTCATAGAATGATTCCAACATGTCTAGTGTATTGTGAGTTCTTCTTTTGCAGGTTAGCTAGAAGTGTCCCTAGTAGAATATAGGCGCATATGAATAGGCTGCCAAAGTGTGTCTTAAAATGCCTCTGGGAGTTCTTCCTCCTTGTATCTCCATGGACCCCTAGCTCACTAATGTAGAAGAATTTTTTTGTATCAAATGAAGTGTATGTCAGCTTGTTCTTGGTGGAAAGTGTATGTTAAAGCTAAGTAGATCAACCATTTTTGGTGCATCACCATTTAGTTTAGGTCCTATTTTCAGTAAGCCTTCTCTCTTTCCCCCCCCATTGTTAGTATTAGAAAATCCAAGACCTCAGAGATGCATCAAAGAGAACTAGCACTTATCTAGAGATTCTCCCCTCAGTTTTGTCAGACCCACAGCAAGAGGGGAGTCTCCATTATGTCGTGTGGAAGATAGAAGCTTAGCCTTCTATTAAGGGTGAAAATCCACATCATCAATAGTTTTTGGCATGCCTGGTGGGACAAACTAGTTTGTATCTAAAGAGTTGAAGAATTTTGGTGTGTTCTTCAACCAGCTAACCTTTAGAGGCTTTTTCATCAACACCAATGGTGACTTTGAGTTAAATCAGCTAGTGAAGCAGTCCTGGTGCCACCAAGAAATCACATTTTTTGTATGTATAATTCCATTGCTCAGAATCATTGACCTTATTTTCCTTCATATAACTTTGATCAAGCTTAGGTTGTTCATGGAATCACCTCAAGCAACTCTCCTAGTTACCCTTCAAAAATAAGGGAAGTAATACTGGAGTTTGGGAAGCAAGTGATGGAGATAGATAGATTGGATGAGCAGTATAGATATCAATAAGAGCTTCGATACAAAGAGGAGTGTTTGTTCAGGCAAGCTCAGGCCTTGCAATCAATGGAGGAGGAGGTGTCAAAATGGAAGAATCCATCCATTCAAGGAAATCATCCTTGTGTGCTTTCTCCCATTCCAATGCAACCCCTTCTTATTCTAAATAAAGCCCCCTCTTGTGCACCAAATCCTTTCTACCAGATAGCACTTGCTCACTCTAGTTCATTTGATGCAATAACCTCTTCTGCTCTTAATCCCTTGTATCTAGCTTTCCAATATCAAAGGGTGTTAAAGCAACCTATCATGGAGATGAACCTTCTCAATTCCTTAGATTGAAAATCCTCCTTTGAAGGGAATACCATGAACCAACACGCCTCTCTTCAGGAAGCTCTTCATGTACATCAACAATCTCTTCCTAGTCTTCCTCAACCTCCTCAAGTATTTCAACATGATGTCAAGCTTCCAAGTTGGAAGAGAGAATATCATGAACCAGCTCAGGACTTCAAAGAAGATAAAGTTGCTCCCTATTCACAAGGGAAAAGTTCCAATCCCAAGGTCATGAGTTGGAAGCAAACAATGGAATCATGGGGCAGAAAGGAGGAGGAGAAAGGTTTTGCTCAAAACCTTGAGGAAGATGAATCTGCTCCTACTCATCATGATGATGCTTTTAACCTCCAAGAAAGACTCTTTCAAGAGAATATAGCCAAGTGAATTGCAGAATTGGAGTCCAGAATGAGGTTCCTCTACCAAAGTGTCATGGATGGTTCAGGCCAAGAAGAAGATCCTACATCTAAACACACCCCATCTACACTCCTTCAAGATAGATATCAAGCCACATCTGATATAGATGAAGTGTTGGCCAAATGGAAGGAAGAGAATCATTCGATTTTAGCTCAAGGACTGCCTCCTTTTCCACATAGGTTTAACCCTCAGCCTTCCACTTCATCTCTTCTTAAGGAGGAACCTATTTTATAGGAGGATATCATCAGTGACAATGGAGATGAAATCATCATGGATGCTCCTTTCAAAGACATCATCAACAATAGAGAGCACACAGGTCATGCATACATGTAGATGTTCCAGCAATATGAAGAGGAAAGTAAGCATGGTGAGCTCTCTTCCCCCTTGTTTGATGAACTTCCTTGTCACTTTGATGAGGAGGATGACCATGCCATGGAACCCAAGTTGTAAGAGGATCAGGGGGATGTCTTTGAATAGCTAGAGACTCTAGTCTTTGAGTAGGAAAAGGAGAGGCCTGTCTATCTTGAGGAAAGTGTTGAAGAAGAGAGCCTTGCATGAGAAGGTGATGTTTTGTGGGATGAGAAATTAGTCTGTGATCTCATTTCAGACATCACAATAGTCACCCTTCTTCAACAAAGACATGATCAAGTAGAAGATAAGTTGGACAGCATCTTCAATAAGGTAGGAGACAAGCCAATCCATGATGAATATCAAATGGCTTACGGTGATGAGCCAACAGCCATTGATTTCTTGATGAAACACACTAGCATGAAGAACTAACAAGAGGAAAGATTCCAAGAACAAGATGAATAAATATATGTTGGAAGCATGTTTTCCCCTGATTCACTCAGATACGAGCCAATCAAGGTGGTAGGAAAGAAGAGCAAGTCACCAAATCTCTATTCTATCTAGCCACTTGTTTGGCACCATAGGTTTTATTGCCATGAAGGAGACTTAAGAAGTTTCCCCTTTGATTCACGAGGGAGGAAAATATACCTGGATAGCTATACATAGTAGTTTTCTTTTAGTTTTTCTGTCCCTATTTTCCCTAAGCGTTGTTTGCACAAGTAGTGTTTTTTAGTCTTGTGTGTGTTTTCCTTTGTGTTTGGGGTAAAAGCTTCATGATTGATTCTTGGATCTTTCAGGGTTGTTGCTAACCTTTCCAAGCTGTGTTCTGACTCCGTGCCCAATGGACTTTGAGGCTACTAGTTTCTTAAGCATAGCAGGCATGCTTCCCCTGGGAATCACTAATTTGTTGACCATTTTGGTCCTACAAGCCAAAATCAATCACCTTCTTCCCCTTGCTATTCTGAGCCAATTCAATTTTGGTTCACACAAGTCTTCTGGCAAAAGATGAACTAGTTCAAAGAATGTAAGGCTTTTTACAAAACTTCTTTAGACTTTTGGTGGAATAAATTCACAAGGAAAGGGACTAAAAATATTCAAGACACTTTTCCTTCAGGTTGGAAAAAGTGGTTTGACGTCAGGGCTCAACGACATGATCTTTCCAAAGAGCAAAGAGCTTTGAACTTTGAACCTTAAACTTTGAACTTTGAACCATCGTTGGTTCAAGTGGTTGGTTTAATAAGTTGGTTCAATTAGAAGGTTCAATTGAAAGGTTCAATCAGTTGGTTCAATCGGAAGGTTCATTCAATTGGTTTAATCTTTGGTTTAAAGTGTTTGGTTCAACGGGTTGGTTTAAGCGGTCATTTTAATGACTCTTTGTAGAACAAAAAGTGTTGAACCATTGAACCATTGAACCATTGAACTCCAAAAAATGGTTTAGGTTCAACTAGAAGGTTCAATGATAGAGACTCAAACAAAGGAAGGAAAGCCGAAGGAATCGACCAAATGGTGACGGGCACGTGAATGTCAACTTTACGGTAATGAAATAGCTGTTGATCTTCAAATGCTTAAGCACGAGCCTAAAGGAATTCAAAGGCCTCAAGGCCAAAAGGAAGGAGATAAGGGATGACAAAGGACAAAGCTAGAAGGAGCCAAGTGAGATACAGACAAAACAACCTAAGTGGCAAAAGGGAGGCACCGGTAGGAGAGTTATTTCGATAGTTGAAACAGTCTCTGCTAAGTGGTCATCAAAGAGTGTGAATAGTGAAGATGTGCCTATTTTTCCCCATATTGCACTGATGAGTAGACAAACCACGTGAATGTCTTGAAGGAGCGGTCTTGTTTGCAGACAAAGAGGTGTATCCCATGCTTTCACAATAATTTTAAATGCCAAAAGTCAAAACTAGTGCTGACACAACATTCTCTTTCAATTGGCTTCCTATTCCCAATGCTCTAAACGCACATGGGCCACTTGAAAAAGGGTGCCAAAGTCTTTCCAAAAGGGTGCCATTACTTCTTCCCTCTAGATATATATATTTGTAACTTCTCATTTAAAAAGAGATCTCTCAGCTTGTATGGCGTGGCCTTGTAGGAAATTTACCTTGAATAAAAAAGAAGCATTTTTACCTCCATTTTGAACTTGTACTTTTGTATATGTCTATGGCTTTGTCCTGTGTTAAGTCATTTTCCTTTATGTTTTCATAGAATGATTCCAGCATGTCTAGTGTATTGTGAGTTCTTCTTTTGTAGGTTAGCTAGAAGTGTCGCTAAGGGAATATAGGCGCATGTGAATAGGTTGCCAAAGTGGGTCTTAGAGCACCTCAAGTAGTTCTTCCTCCCTGTATCTCCATGGACCCCTGGCTCACTGATGCAGAAGAATTTCTCATATCAAATGAAGTGTATGTTAGCTTGTTCTTGGTGGAAAGTGTATGTCAAAGCTAAGTAGATCAACCATTTTTGGTGCATCACTGTTTAATTTAGGTTCTATTTTCAATAAGCCTTCTCTCTCCCCCCCCATTATTATAAATAGAATATCGATGTGCTTGGTCCATTGATGTTAGATTGTATTCTTGTAGATTTGGATGGTTCTTTGCTTATTGCCCTGTATTAAAAATCCCCTAAAACCAAATAGCCTAGTAGTAGTGTTAATAACCCCACTATATTCAACAATAATAGATGATAAATCAATAACATTATACTTCTTTATAGACCAACTAATTGGATTTAAACCAAGTGAGTAACTATATCCTGAAGTTGGCTTGTGATTATTAATATCACCAACTTAATCTAAGTTTGTGTATCTAATCAAATCAATATCAATGCCTTCTCCTTAGTGAACCCCAAAATTGTGAGTACCTTGAATGTAGTGGAAACTCCAATTAGTTGCTTTCCAATGTAGCTCATGTGGTGTCTACATAAATCTGAAGACCATGCCCACTTCATATGAAATATTGGGTCTAGTGTGAGTCAAATACATGAGTAAACAAAAAATTTGTTGATAGAAGGTAGCATCAACCAATGTATAAAAATGCTTAGCCTCAAGTTTAACTCTATAAAGAAATGGAGTCAAAGCTAGTTTATAGTCAAGCATGTGAAACTATATGAGAAAATAAATAACATACTTGGATTGTGTAATGGTAATCTCTAAGTCAGACTGTGAAATGTCAATACAAATGAAGCAGTGAAACAGACTTGAAGTAGTGCAAAAAACCCAAGTCAGTCATGGAGAATCTATCATGCAATTTAATATTCACTACTACAATGGAGGATGAAGAACTCCATGTGATCAATAGGTCATCAACATACAAAACCAAAATTAGGAGTGATTCATCATGCCATAAAATTTATACATTCATATCATAATGGGATCTAGTAAAACCAACTATGAGGAGGAAGGAATCCATCTTGGCATACGAAGCCTCAGGGACCTTTTTGGGGCCATAGATAGATTTTTGAAGTCTAAAAACTAAGGAATAATCTTTGACAAAACTTTGTCGATGCTCCATATATATTTTCTCCTTAAGGTCTTCATGAAGAAATGCACTCTTCACATCTATTTGATGAACATCCCAATGATGAGCTATGATAATGGCAATAGTCAGTTGAACATATTTCATCTTTGTAATTGGTGTAAAGGTCTTGGTGTAATAAATTCCATGAACTTACAAAAAACCTTTTTCTACCAATCGTGATTTGAACTTAGCCACTGACTCATCTAATACAAATTTAATTTGATAGATCCATATACATCGAACAAGTTTATTTCTCTTAAGAATGTGAACCAAATCCTAAGCTTGGTTCCTAATCAAGGAGTTATACTCCTCATGCATGGTTATACCCCACTCAGGAGTGATAGAAGCCTTAAAAAATAAATATGGATTAGAGGTAATGTCAATGAATACATTTGGAATACATTGGAACTATGAGAGTGTCTACCTACTATCTAATGGATCCCTGACCTAATCACCTAAACTTTGGAGTGTCTATCTAGCCCACAAAGGGCATGAAATCATAGAGTCAGGAGGAAATTCATCAGCCTATGAAAAGTGACTAGGATAATTAAACCTATCATTATCTAAATTAGAATAAGAATATTCATCACCAAGAATCTTCTCAAGATGATTTAAATCATCAAAATTGTCATCAAATATTAGTGAGTCCAAGTAGATGAGGGAAAAGTGTCTAGTGTGGAGTCTGCAAGACCCTCCTAAAAATGAGCACTTCTCTCAATAATACACTCATGTGCTATAGGATGAAGAATCATATATCCCTTAACACCATATGTATACCTAACAAATATGCAAAGCCTACTCTATAGATTCATTGTCTTACATTTATGCTTGAGAATGCAGACTATAACTAGAGATCCAAACACTTTGAAGTGATTAACTATGGGGTTTTGACTACTAAAAGATTCAAAATGAGTTATTCCTTGAAAGGATTTATGAGGATCATAATTATGGATGTTACATGCATAGTTTATGGCCTCTACCTAGTATTGAGGTGCAAGAGATTTGAAATGTATCATATAGTTTTCCATTTCCTTCACATACCTAATCTTGAGTTTTACCACATCCCTATAATGAATACTATATGGAACTATATGTTTTAAATCAATCCCTTCTACAATGTTAACATACTCTCCAGTGTTGTCTATATGTAAAGCTATGATAGTTTCCCTGATTGTTTCTCCACAGGATTCTTGAAGTCTTGAAAAAGTTCAAAAAATTTATACTATTGTTTGAGAAAGTACACCCAAGTATACCTTAAAAATTCATAAATGAAGGTAAGTATATACCTGGTCCTGCTAAATGAATACTAGGAAAATGGACTAGAAACATCACTGTGAACAAGCTCCAAAATCTATATAGCTAACCATGATTTACCTTTATCATACTTTTCTTTGGGATGTTTACCAAGTATGAAACCATGGTAAAAACAATCAAAAAACTGGACAAGATGTAATCTTGTAAGCATATCATGTTGACTGAGTTACTCTAAATAGTGATAGTTAAGATGCCCAAATCACTCATGCCATAGTTGACTCACCCCATCTAAGTGATTGAGAAATGCATTAGAAGGGTGATTAGGACCAAAGTATGAGAAAATGTACAATCATGATTGGTAATTTGATTTACCAACTAACACTATATAATTAATGTGAAATTCTCTAATGACCATAAAATTTGGGGTAAACTCAATTCTCTTGCTTGATCTAATGTGGGTGATCTGATAAGTAGATAGGAGATTAGTTGATGATAAAAGAAAAAATAAAATGTTCCAACACTCAATTCAATAGACCCTCTCACACAAAATTCTATATAAGTATCATCACCTATAAAAATAGAAGGCATAAAACATGGCTTTAATGATGAAAAAATTTCACACAATTTCATCTACAAGTTAAGTGACTTAAATTTGGTGAAGAAGTAATGTATTGCGTCAAATTTTCTTGGACTCAAACTAATGAGTTTATTCTCCAGCTCATGACCCCTCATTACAACCTAATTCCCAAAAAGTTCTTATAGAATGGTCCAAGCCTCTTTTGGTGATTTTACAGTTTTAATGTGGAAGAGTAAGTCAAGAGATACAAACAAACATAATAGACCATATGCCCCATCACATTGGTTAAACCACTTAGTCTTTTTTACATCTAGATTTGGTTCAGTTTCAATATCCATGGTTATTCTGTGTAAACCTTTACTCCTAAAAAAGATATGTTTTTTAGATTACAACTCATGATAATTGTATGGTGTGAAAATCGAAACCAAAATATAATCCATTTTGCAGTGAAAGAAATATATTTGTATAAATGGAAGTGAAAAAGGGAAAATAAGGTATAAGGCAACCCCCCTAAAATAATAAACAATAACCCCCCAGCTTACAGAGGTTTGGCACTTTATATTTCAGTGCATTTATAATTGGCACTTTTAGTGTGCATATAATTGACAGTTTATATTTAGTGCATATACAATTTGACAAGGTAAAAACATACTTTGTACTAGCCAAATAGGAATATGAAAATAATACTAATGCAAAGAGCTCAAAAAAATACACACTTTTAAAAAAATGGCACCTCAAAAGGAGCTACCTATAAAATATTATGCATTTACAATTTATTTCAATCAACATTTTATTAATTATTACATACAATAAATTTAGGGTTTTACAAATTTTCAATTTTTTTTTGCATAATAAAGCCTGGTAAACTAGTTTAGCTCTTTAAGGTTGGTTGAAACCATGGGATGAAACCCCATGTGATTAGGGGCTAAATTTTATAAATTTGGTGATGTCAGCCTTTGATTTTTATCCCAACCATGCTAGAGATGATGCCATGAATGGGTGAAACATTTATAGGGATTATGCAGAGTTAACAATGTTCATGTAAATTTAACCTTTGTAGAATTAACCATGGTTGGTTTCACTTGATTTCATGTGGCATGACTTTGAAGATACATTATGTGATGCACGTCATATATGTATGGCTATAAAACCATATGTAATTATGCACAAATATGTAAATTTCTAATACAACCCATCCAAAAATGCACACCATCCATAATGTGTAACCCATGTAGAGGTAAAAATTGATAATAACACTAACACAAGATCAATTCACATAGTTTCAATGGTTACAAAAAATCCTCATAGATAAATGATGCATATAGGCTTTAGAAGGTACAAATCGACATAGTAAACCACATAGATATGTAGGTATAATGTTTTATACATCTACATGTAATGAATACCATTGAACCATGCAATATAGTTTAGTATCCACCATCACACAATACATATAGAAATATGATGATCAATAGATGTCATAAACCACTCAACACAACACAATATCCACCATCAAGCAATACACATAATAGTCAAGAGACTAGTGGTAGCTATCGAGATAGAGTGCAAAAACCCTCATGCGATCCATAGTGGGAAAACACATAATATATTGTTGCACACAAACTAAGGTCATGCATATCTATAGATATATCCAAAATGGTATTTGTAACAAAAAATTGACAACAAACCCAATAATTTTATAGAAAAACCTAGAAAACGCTTGATGAACTTTAAAAAAAGCCTATAGTCTTCTAAAGTCATACAATGAATAGTGTAGAATAGTACCTAGGTAGACAAGAAACCTAAAAGAATGAGATTTTACAAAAACTTCATTTTTGAAAAATTAACAGTCGATCCCAAGGTTTTGAGGCCTTCTAGACTCAATGGAGTAGGTTAGAAGCCCTGGAAATGCACTTATACAAAAATCATATCCATCTTTATTTTCTTATTATTGTAATCAACTAAGGACACATGGGAACATCATACTCAAAAATTAAGGGTTTATAACAGGCAAAATCAATTACTCATAATTAAAAAATGCATTAAAATAAAACAAGTCATTAATTTTATTAGAAACTACATTGATACCATATCATATTGAACTATGATCTGTGAAAATGGGCCATGATCAAGAATTGGGGAGATTTGAACACCCTAGACCCTTAACATGCAAAAAAATAAGTATTGAAGCAAAAGAGGAATAGGATATGAGTATGATAACAACTTGTTAACAAAATCTATGAAAATAAATTGGAAGAGGGATACATAAATAAGTAGAGGAGAGGCATAAATCCACCTACATTTGACAATGTGAACATATGACAGTTGACAAATGGATAGTGAGCATTGTTGTCTCTAAATCTTGCACCCTAAAAGAGGGTTGTTCATGTATCCTCCAGATTTGGGAAACATTAGGACATTTCCAAGCCTGGGGGTGTGCCTATAAGTGGAAATGAAACTCTAGGTTGAAAGGGCTAGCTCCCTGTATTAGATTTTGTGAAATAAAATTGTTGAATCATTTTGTATGAGTGAAAAGAGTTAGAAGTTTGCATAAATGAAAAGCCTAGTCTAAGATGGTGACACACCAAGAATTAGTATCCACATGTATGCCCTATACTTATGCACAATACAACAGAATGTAGTTTATAACTCAAGCTCTAAAAGATTCCAACATAAGTATTTCAATGTAGAGATAAAATGAATGAGATCAGACAAGGTAAATAACTAGAAAAGACAACCTGTAAAGTCCAGAAAAAAGGTCACACATGTGCAAAATCTCATATAAATAGAATGCACTCTCCATGACCTATTGGATCAACTCTTTGCTAAAAAACATGAAGGATAGAGAATAGAAGGATAAAACATCACTTGCTATCACTCTGTGTCTCTTGCATGCCTAGACAAATGTCTAGAACTTAGAAAGAAAACAAACTTATGCTTCTTTGCTCAAAGGCAAGAAAATAGAAAAATATTCTAGTAGGGATTCACCATACTATCTTTCGATGATAAACTAGAGCCCAAGGGTCTTATTTATAGAAAAAGAGGGAGAGAAGAGAGATCTCTTAGGTGCCAAAATAGAAGCCCTCAAAATGGTTTTTAGTCGCCATCCTGGTGAAATTGATTCTAACTGTTCTCTCATTCAGTTGGAGTTTGTCGTTCTTTTTGATTTGCCCTCTTGAAATGACAAGGATTGATATAAAATCAATGATGAGATGACCCTCCATAAGAAATGGCTCAGATCACTATTGTGAACCTTAGATTCTTCTTGAGAGCTCCCACATTTTGCATTGTAGACCCATTCAGGTTTTCTAAGTGACTTTACTTCTACTTGCTTCTTCTGGTTCTTTGATTGATTTTACTTATAAAAGTTATAAGCAAAGCTCTTTTGAAAACTTGCAAAGCATTGTCTCTTCCTTTTTGGGCTTTTTGATTACTTTTACTTATAAAAGTCATAAGCAAAGCTCTTTGGGAAACCTAATTTACACTATCTTTGCTTAAGACCCTATCAAACTCTTTGAATGGCTTTACTCCTTGCTTGAAGACTTTAGGCATGAATTTGATGCCCTATAGCATGTCATCTTTGAATCTCAATGGCTAGTTGGCCACCCTAAATTTGACATCCTATAACACGTCATGCCTTTGAATCCCAATGGCTAGTTGGCCACCCTAAATTTGATGTCCTACAACACGTCTTATTTTCACCCTAATGGATAGTTGGCTGTATTAAACTTGACATCCTATGGCACATCATGGGGATCCATCAGGTCAGGTTTATTATTTCAAGCAATTTTTTTGAAGTAATTCCTTCTAACAATTTGTCTGACAAAATTATTGTAGGGATTTTGCCCGAAAGGCAATGGCTAGTTCCTTCAGGAACTTTTCTCAAAGGACACTTGGAAAAGTGTCCTTTAGAAAAGTTTTGAAGGACACTTGGGGAAGGCACATGTCCCTTCATAACTTTTTTGAAGGCAATTTACAAAGACAAAGTGCCCTTCAAAAAAGTTTGAAGGGTCAGTTGGGAAGAAAAATGACCTTCAAAACTTTTTTGAAGGGTCACTTGGACAAAAAAGTGCCCTTCAAAAAAGTCTAAAGGGACACTTGGGCCAAAAAGTGCACTTTGGGACTTTTCTGAAGGGTCACTTGGAAGAAAAGTGCCCTTCAAAAAAGTTTGAAGGGACACTTGGGCTAAAAAGTGCCCTTCAATTTTTTTTTGAAGGGTCATTTGGAAGAACAGTGCCATTTAAAAAAGTTTGAAGGGACACTTAGGAAAACAAAGTTCCCTTCAAAAAATTCTAGAGGGACACTTGTGGGGGGGGACAAGGCAAGAAAGCCCTTCAAAAAAGTTTCGAAGGGCCACTTCTGAGAGGCAAGAATCAAGACCATTTCGGGTTTTATAAATGCTTTTAATTATAAAATTCATAAGACTTTTTTCTTGGAAAACCTGAAGTCATGCATCATTGAAAACCTGCAAAGCATTGGAAGGAGTAATTTGGGTTCATAAACTTGGATTACTTCTACTCACGAAAATTTTATAAGTCGAGTCATCCAGAGAACTTGACTTGGTCTTGAGGAGTAACTTGGGATTATGAGAGGCCAAGACTTGACTTGTGGAGAAATTGACATACACTACAATGGAGCCAAAAGACTTTAGCCTCCTTGACTTGCAATTTTGGACCTCTAAAATGACCTATTCTTGCAACTGCTATTCAACTCTCCATGAAAATGGTTAAACAAATTGTACTGAGGTGAAATTTGGTCAACATTTTTAGTGATTCTGAGGGGAAGCATGCCTACTATGTCAAAGAATAATAACCTAAATCCTTCCATTACACATGGAGTTAATCGTATAGGCACTTCAAAGAGAAATGAACAAGCTTTGCTTCAAAAACACACTCACTAGGTTGATTACACACACAAGGCATAAATGCACACCAAACAAAGGGAAGGAAAACACACCTATGCTAAAAAGCACTTAGGGAAAACAAACACAACAAAGTAAACACACCAAAATAAATTATATTCAAGACATGGATAGCAAGGGTGAAAATTAAGGCTTTAAGTGGATTCCATTCACTGAAATAGGTAGCTCTTCTCCATCCATTCTAGACAGCAGAAATGAGTTTCTTTGCTTGCACTTTTTGATGATGTAAGGACCACTCCATAAGGAATCAAAATTTTTATGTTTTCCTAGTTTTGCTCTATCTTCATCCCATTTCAAGACCAAGTCACCTTCTTTGAACACTCTTGCCCTTGCCCTTTTGTCAAAGGATTTCTTCATGAGGACTTGATGGTGTTCCAAAGCTTTGTGTGCATCATCTCTTGCCTCTTGTAGCTACATTAATTCTATCAATCTGACCTCCATGGGAGTGTTTTCAAGTAATTCCATCTATTGTGCAAGTTCCAAGGTAGGGAGATCTTGTGATATAGACAACCTAGGTTCTCTCTCATAAACAAGTACGAAGGGAGAATTACCAACTAACTTCTTGGGAGTGATTCTATCTACCCATAAGGATGTCTTTAGCTTGCTATGCCATGCTCTTTGATTGGTTTCCAACATCCTCTTGATGATTTTGGTGAGGTTCTTATTGGTAGACTCAGCCAATCCATTACTTTGAGGGTAGTAGTTGGATGAGGTACTCAAATGAACTCCACTCTTTGATGCCCAATCAAAAGTTTTAGCACTTATGAAAGCAAGTACATTATCTGAGATGATGACATGAGGAGCTCCAAACCTTGTTATAATGTTGTCATAGAACTCCAAGATGGAATTTTCATTTGCTTCATTCAAAGCAATAACCTCTACCCATCTTGTGAAGTAGTCTGTATCAGTCAATATCCATTTGTGTCCAACACTTAATGGAGGGTTGGTCATGCCAATGAAGTTAAAGCCCCATTGCATAAAAGGATGGTCCACTTGGATAGGATTCAATGGAAGGGTAGCAAGATTTTGTTTGCCAACAAAGAAAGCACATTGAGGAAAAACATTAGCCTAATGATAACAATCCTTAAAAAGACTAGGTCAATAGTAACCATCTCTCATTATTTCTATAGCTGTTGTTCAAGGAAAGAAGTGACCACCATCTGCACCATTATGGAACCTTTTTAGAAGCATATCAAATTGGTCATTGTTAATGAATCTTAGCAACACATTGCTCACATCCTTATTAAAGAGAATGCCATCCACAAGAGAATAAGGAATAGCTTGTAGCCTAAAATACCTTTTTAAAAATTTGTTCAAGCCATTGGGACACTCACCATTTTGAGGAAAACTAATGATGTCTTGTGTCCAACTTTGATTCTGCATTTGATCAGTTGGCTGGTCTTGAACTTGATTCACTAAGGCTTGTTCTTTTGGCTCTTTGAAATGTAGATGCTAAATGCTCACATAAACGTCTTTCTCTTACTAAGCTGGTTACCTTGATGTCAATGTCATATTCCATCACCTTCGTGATCCATCTAGCTCTCTTCTCATTGAGATCCCTTCTTAGGAGAAAATCCTTGGTGCTAGGATGGGAGACCATGACATGGATCCTATTTTTGGAAACCATATGCCTAAAATTTTTCAAACCTCTAATGATAGTTAATATCTCACTTCATAGTCTTCTATGCCTTGGCTGAAGAAAGAAATTAGCTACTCAACATCCTCATCATTCTTTTACATAATCATGGCTGAGATTGTGACCAAGTTAGAAGAAGTATAAAGAATGAAATCCTTAGCAAAATTTACATTTAAGACAGTGGGAGATGCTGCAATTGCTTTCTTGATTGCCTCAAAGCTACCTTTACCTTCCTTTGTCCAAGTAAAAACTTGGTTCTTTTTTAGCATGGTTGTGATAGGCTTTACCACATATGCAAAGTTTGGGATAAACCTCCTTACAAAGTTTATTTTTCCCAAGAAACTTTTTAGCCCTTTCTTATCTTGAGACAAAGACAATCCTAGAATAGCTTCAATCCTTTCGGGGTCAATAGATAAGCCTTCTTTTGAAACAACATGACCCAAAATATTACCTTATAGATAATGAAGATACACTTATTTAGATTGAGGGATATGTTGTACTCTCTACACTTCTCAAACACTTGACTTAGATGTCCCATATGATAAACATCATCTTTTTAAAAAATGGTTATATCATCAAGGTAAACAAGCAAAAACTTATTGATCAAACCTTTGAAAGCCATGTCCATTGTCCTTTGAAATATTTCTCTATCATTAGATAAACCAAATGGCATCTTCTTGTAGGTAAAGTTCCCCCACTTGTTGGCGAATGTTGTCTTGAATTGATCCCTTTCATTTACCAATATTTGATTATAACCTGCATAACCATCAAGAAGTGAGAAACATTGAGAACTTGAAATAACTTGCAAAATTTGTTTCATGGAAAGAGTGGGTAATGATCCTTGAGAGACACTTTGTTTAGATCATGAAAATCCACACAAATTCTAATTTCCCCATTCTTCTTTCGAACCGAAACAAGGTTGGCTACCCAAGTTGAGTGCTTGATAAGAAAGATAATCCTAGACTCAATCAATTTGGTCAGCTCTTTCTTCATGAGTTCTTTTACCTTGGGGTTGATAGGCCTTTGCTTTTGCCTTACTGATTTAGGTCCATGCTCTAACTCAATGGTGTGATGAACTAGACTTGGGTCAAACCCTTCTAGATCCTTGTATTCTTAGGCAAAGATGTCATGAAACTCTTTGCTTAATGCAATAAAAGCTTGCCTTTCCATCTAAGAACAAGCTTTGCCAATATTCAAAAGTTTGTCCTTGAAAATCAAAACTCTCTCATAGTTCTCTTCTTTTGTTGACATGCTCATTCTTTGGTTTTTATTTTGATCATCCTCATTGAAGACACTCTCCAAGGTAATCATCCCCTAGGGTATTTTATTTGTCTTCAGCTGTATAATCTGATCTTCATAATGATTATGCAACTTTTTTTGATTTTTTGAAGAGAAGCCTACCTCATTTTGCAAGAAGAATATAATGTGTTGATCACTTTCAAACACTTTACATGACACTTCATTATCCATAATGGAAGGTATCACAATGATCTTGATATGAGATTGATATTTCTCTTGTACAACATCAATAACTGAGTCAAAACATGCTCTAATTACAGCCAATCTAGCAGCATACTTGTTCAAGTCTATTGGTATGGGCTGGATGTTGAAGGCATCAAAATCATCAAGTAGATCCCATACCCTATGATTATAGGACTTCAGCAAGGGGTTCTTGGCTGTAGCTTGACTTCTCACTTGATGAATGACTAGCTCGCTATCTCCATAGACTTTCAAAAGCTTGATTCCTCTCTTCTTTGCCCATTAGAGACTATGAACTAAGCCTTCATATTCTGCCACATTGCAAGTGCAGCTAAAGTGAAACCTTTAAGAAGAGTAGTAACAAGTATTTGATGAGGAAACCAAAATGACACCAGCTCCTGCACCTACTTTGCTCCTTGAACAATCAAAGAACATTTCCCACATGCCATTAAGCTCATGATCTTAATTGGTGAGTGAAGGAATTGGGACATTTTTCTCATGCATGTAGTAAACTCCCAAATTAGTTTTCTCAATGAAAGTGTAAGGATCAAGGCCATGTGTTTCAGTGCTATACTTGTCAAGATAGAGGTCAAAAATACCTTCAATATGAGAAGATGTTTCACTACTCAAGACTACCTCTTCCTCCTTGCTAATTAGATAGTTTTGATTTGTCATTATCTCCAAGTATGGCTCAATGTGGAACCTTGATAAGCACTGAGTCCTCATGGTTACCTTGGTTCCATACCTTGTCTTGAAATCTAGAAAGGACCAATTAGCAGAAAGGTATCCTCCTATCTTGGCTGTAAAGTCCCTAGACAAGCATATAACAAAGTGTGCTAGAAGGTCCACCACAACAATATCTTACATGATAGGGAAGCTTGGGTAGCCATGTAAAAACACTTTTAGACCTTTGACCAATCCTACCATCTTGGCTGGAGTTCCATCGAGCTATAACACACCTTTATTATATGGCTCATAGTTCAAACCCAACTTATCAACCACTACTTTAGGCATAACAGTAGTGCTTGCTCCATTATCCACAATACAATTGTGGACCAACTTATCTCCTAAAATGAGTGTGAGGTAGAAGGGTAGAATATTTTTATATTTATTGGAAGGATCCAAAAAATGATTTAGAGAATTTGTAAGATCCATACTATGATGCCTTGAATATTGAGGAGCCATTTGTATACTTGCTAACTGCTCTTGCAAAAGCTCCTTTTGACCAAGTATATGTAGAACCTCCCAAAGGGATATGTTTTTCATAGTGATATTTAATGAGTCCACAATATTTAGAGATGGATTATTCACTTTATCCTATATTTTTGATGGTAATAAAGGAGTTGTTGCTTTCTATGTTGCAATCTTGGTAACTGCATTTACATTCTAATTTTGTTGAGGAACATGGCTTGTAGAGGGTGCATCACTTTGAATGGCATTTTGTGGCCTTGGAGGGGCATCACTTGGAACTATTCATGGCTCCTAGCCTTCTCCCAAGGCTCTCTTCTTGGACCTTGTATTAGCTACAATTAACATGCCTTGAGTCAACACAAAATCATCCTTTTATTGAAAGTTCATCATCCCCACACCTGGGCTACTGCCTTCTCCATGATTATCCCTTTGGCTAGGACATGCTTCTTCTACTACAATGTAAGGAGTAGTTTCTTCTTGTTTAGTCAATGCATAGCTGATTCCTCCATCATCATGTGCAAACTGACATTGAGGCTATCCTCATTGGTCCACATGATCTTTTCCCTACACTAGGTTTGTATGAACTAGAACAACAACCTTTATGATAGGAGTAGAATTTGGATTATATGCATTGGGCTACCTACTATAACCTTGTTGATTTTTCCCTCTCCCTTGATAATTGTATTAGGATGGAGCTCTATATCCTTGTTGAGGATAGTATTGTGCATTAGGAGGAGTACTTTATTGATAATGAGCTTGCTAGAGCTGAGCTCTCAACAATCTGATTTCTTCATCCTTGTCCACAATGTTATCCACCTTCTTGGGAAAGGCTCTTGGCTTCATATTGGCATTGGGAACCTGAGACATACTTAGAGCTTCAACTAAATTATGAGACAACAAAGGCATGGAAAATCTTGGAGTGAGTCTTCCAGACTAAATCATGTTATTCTCAGTCTCAATTACTAGCTCATATGCACATGGAAGACTGAATCCTCCCATTGACTACAACATAACAACAAAATCAGTACCAATCCCTTTGAGGTATGTTGAGAACACAAAGTTAGGAGGAGGTCTCATGATTGGTGGTATCCTATACCATGTTCTTTGAAATATCTCATTGAAATCTCTTATGGATTCATTTGGACCTCTTCTTATTACATTCAATTGATGTATTAGGGGAGCATGATCACTCTTATTTTTTAATCTTGTCACTAATAGGTCTCCAAAACATCCCAACTTGTACTGCATCCCCCCTCCAATGTTCTATACCAGTCAAGTTCTTTGCCTTTTAAAGACATGTAAAGTAGCCTAATGGCTATGTTGGCCCTAGTAACATTATGAAAATTGCAAAAATTAGAGATGTCTCTAATATGTTCAGATGGGGTAATAGGACCCTCCCCATTGAAATTAGGAAGATTCTTGATAGTATTTGGAGGGATGGGGTCATATGCAGGAAGATCTATTGGGTTTTAGGTATTAAAAGTAGGGAAGGGTTGACATGTATCTATCTCTCCCCTTTCCCCCATTTCTCTTCTTCCTCTATGATCCTATATTTCTTCTTCTTCTTCTTCTTCAACTTCCTCCTCTCCTTGAAATTCTTCAACCTCTTCTATTTCTTCCCCAAAACCTCCTTGCCAAGGATTTAATAGGGCTAGGAGTGGTTCAGGGCGTTGTTCTTTAGGAAAATCTTTAGCTGAAGGGGCTTGGTCAAAAAATCTTAAGGACCTTATGAGGACCATGTAGGATAATGTATAAAACTTGGTCCAGAACCAGGGATTCACACCCTTTTAGAGTTGCTAAATGCTAGGTTAGGGGTATTTATACTACTTAGGCCTATCAAGACCAGCATTCACCTTGACTTAGCAATAATTTAGGTCCCATCAGGTGTGTTGGAACTATTGTCTCCAAATATTGCACCCTAAAAGAGGGTTGTTTAGGCCTCCTCTATATTTGGGCAACATTGGGACATTTCTAGGCTTGTGGGTGTGCCTAAAAGTCAAAATGAAAATCTAGGTTGAAAGGACTAGCTCCCTATATTAGCTTTTGTGCAATAAAACTACTGAACTAGTTTGTATGAGTGAAAAGAGTCAAAAGTTTGCATAAATGAAAATCCTAGTCTAAGATGGTGATACACCAAGAATCAATATCCACATGTATGCCCTATACTTATGCACAATACAACAAAATATAGTCTATAACTCAAGCTCTAAAAGATTTCAACATAAGTATTTCAATGTAGAGACAAAATGAATGAGATCACATAAGGTAAATAAATGGAAGAGACAACTTATATAGTCCAAAAAAAAAGGTTACACATGTGCAAAATATCATACAGCTAGAATGCACTCTCCATGACTTGTTGGATCAACTCTTTGCTCAAAAACATGAAAGACAGAGAACAAAAGGATGAAACATCCCTTGTTGTCACTATGTGTCTCTTGCATGCCTAGGAAAATGTCTATAACTTAGAAAGAAAATAGACTTATGCTTCTTTGCTCAAAGGCAAGAAAATTGCAAAACATTT
The DNA here is from genome assembly GCA_037957365.1 of Torreya grandis. Lineage (NCBI taxonomy): Eukaryota > Viridiplantae > Streptophyta > Pinopsida > Cupressales > Taxaceae > Torreya > Torreya grandis. The sequence goes on from JARHVA010000195.1 coordinate 2,728,216, forward strand.
CAGGAAGGCTTCACCGTACTATCTATGGATGATAAAAATAGAGCCCAAGGGTATTATTTATAGCAAAAGAGGGAGAGAAGAGAGAGCTCTAGGGTGCCAAAATAGAAGCCTCCAATATTATTTTTAGTCACCATCATGGTGAAACTGATTCCAATTGTTCTCTCATTTAGTTGGAGTTTGTCCTTCTCTTTAATTTTCCCTCTTGAAATGACCAAGATTGCTACAAAATAAATGGTGAGATGACCCTCCATAATAAATGTCTCAGATCATTGCTGTGAACTGTAGATTCTTCCTGAGAGCTCCTACGTTTTGCACTACAGACCCATTCACGTTTTAAAAGTGACTTTACTTCTACTTGCTTCTTTGGGTTCTTTTATTGCTTCTACTTGTAAAAGTCATAAGCAAATCTCTTTTGAAAACTTGTTAAGCATTGTCTCTTCCTTTTTGGGATTTTTAATTACTTTTACTTTTAAAATTCATAAACAAAGCTCTTTGGGAAACCCGATTTGCACTACCTTTGCTTAATACCCTATCGGGATCTCTAAATGGCTTTACTCCTTGCTTTAAGACTTTAGGCATGAATTTGATGTCCTAAAACATGTCATCTTTGAATCTCAATGGCTAGCTGGCCACCCTAAATTTAATGTCCTATGACATGTCATGCCTTTGAATCCCAATGACTAGTTGGCCACCTTGAATTTGATGTCCTACGACATGCTATCTTTACACCCCAATGACTAGTTGACTGTATTAAACTTGACGTCCTATGGCACGTCATGAGGATCCATCAGCTCAGGTTTATTGTTTTAGGTAATTTTCTTGAAGTAATTCCTTTGGACAATTTGTCTAAAGGAATTCTTTAGGGATTTTACTCAAAAGGCAACGGCTAGTTCCTTCGAGAGCTTTTCCCAAAGGACACTTGGGAAAGTGTCCTTCAGAAAAGTTTCGAAGGACACTTGGGGAAGGCACATGGCCCTTCAAAATTTTTTTGAAGGGCATTTCCAAAGACAAAGTGCCCTTCAGAAAAGTTTGAAGGGTCACTTGGGAAGAAAAGTGCCCTTTGAAACTTTTTTGAAGGGTCACTTAGACAACAAAGTGCCCTTCGAAAATTTTTGAAGGGACTCTTGGGCCAAAAAGTGCCCTTCAAAACTTTTTCGAAGGGTCACTTGGAAGAAAAGTGCCCTTCAAAAAAGTCTGAAGGGACACTTGGGCTAAAAAGTGCCCTTCAAAACTTCTCTGATAGGTCACTTGGAAGAAAAGTGCCCTTCAAAAAAGTTTGAAGGGATACTTGGGCAAACAAAGTGCCCTTTGGAAAATTTTGAAAGGACATTTGGTTGGGGGGGAACAAGGCAAGAAAGGCCCTTCCAAAAAGTTTCGAAGGGCCACTTTCGAGAGGTAAGAATCAAGACCTTTTTAGGTTTTCTAAATGCTTTTGCTTATAAAAGTCATAAGACTTGCTCCTTATTGTTGAAAACCTGCAAAGCATTGGAAGGAGTAATTCAGGTTCGTAAACCTAGATTGCTTCTACTCATGAAACTTTTATAAGTTGAGTCATTCAAAGAACCCCACTTGGTCTCGAGGAGTAACTTGGGTTTATGAGAGGCCAAGACTTGACTTGTGGAGAACCCAACATACACTACAATGGAGCCAACACACTTTAGCCTCCTTGACTTGCAATTTTGGACATTTGAAATGACCCGTTCTTGAAACTATTGTTCAACATTTCATGAAAATGGTTGAACAAATTGTATTGAGGTGAAATTTGGTCAACAAGCACCATGTCTAAGATGTCATCATTGGTTAGAAGATTTTAAGTGCATCTGGACCAACCAATATGACTACAAAATAGACATGTGCATGTGAAACTTAATAACCTCATTATTACACCTAATGATCTGGATATTACACCTAAGCAAGCTAAATGTACGTGTAAGAAAAACCATAAAATATAGTAAAAAATCTATAATAACATTTAAAAATCCAATAAAACAAAACACTCAAAATCAAAAACACTATCCTATAAACCCCTGAACACTCACACTTAGATTCCTACCCACCAAAAATCCTAAAATCGGACAATCAAACTAATATTACCTACCCCCAAAATACTGAAATATTACATAAATACGATAAAATTTTGTATCCCACAAACTAACAAAAAACTGATTATAAATGATTGAAACATGAAAACAAAAAGAAAGTCAATTGTGTTTTTCTTTAAAATGTCATTATAAAAATATTAATATCTTTGGCATATGATAAAATTTAGAGTTCATTTTTTTAATTCTGAAATATTTTTTTTGACCCTGATCTAATGATGTGACAAGATGTGACCATCTTTCACTAATAAGTAAAATATTTACATAAAAAACAATTTTTGATTTTTAATTTATCATATCCTTGAAATGTAGTACATATAATACCTTATATAATAAATCCTTATAAATGTTTTTACTCTAAATCATAAATACTAAACCCTAAATCACAAATACAAAACCTTAAACCCTAAACTCTTATCCCTAAAACATAAATCCATAATTCTAAAACCTAAATGCTTATACTTATAACTCTTATACCTAACACCTAATCCCATAATTATAACATCCTCTCTGCCACACCATAACCAATCACATTCTTTTTTATTTTTTATAAATTTATTTTTGTTGTGTCGAGTATTTGAGTCCAACTCTAAACATATACATCACATATAATTCATTCCAAAACACTATAATGATATTATATTAGAATTTACATTAAAATTTAATATTGATCTTAAAAAATTAATATAGATAGATTACCAAATTAATCTCATTCTAAGTTATAATCTTGAACTTATAGATTATACATAAAAACTGAAACTGACTGATTCCACCACTAGATCCACGGCATCCAAAGATCAATAAAATGATTATAAACTTGTCCCCATTGGATGTCGGATATAAAGCCCACATTTGGGTCTTGGGTCAATGGTTATATAGTAGTATAATGATTATGTGCTAATGTGAACGTTACTTTATGGAGTCATGGGACTCATAGAATCCAACAAATGGAGGAATCTTGGGGCATGGTTAAGATTTCTTTCTCCAGTGTAAAAACATGTTCATTCTTCAAATGGTAAGAAAACTTAACGGCAATTTTAACCAGCACTTAAATTAGGGGCCCTTCTGCAAAATTGGCTGTGTTTTAGACAATGTCATCTTCGCTATAAGAACATGGAAGATAATTTAATTTTGTAAGTTTAAAATGGACAAAAAATGCTTTTTTAAGGTTTAGTAGTTAGGAAGTTTTAATTAGACCTTTTAATTTTTTTTAGATCTTGTAAATTGTACAAAGAATTATTGTATAATAAATGTACAATGGTTTTTATATATATATAATTAATATAGTATCATTTTAAATTTAATATAATATGTTATAATAAATATTTTTATTAATATTAATTATATGTCATAATATAATATTATAATATAGTTTAATATTATTTGTAATATCAATATATATATATATATATATATATATATATATATATAGAGTTAAACTTCAATAATAAAATATTAAAATGTTTAATATAATAAAATATATAATAAAATGTAATATGAAAATTATATATTTTAATATATAATATAGTATATAAATATAGAATACATTATAATAAAATAGAGGGTAAAATTCAAAAATAAAATATTAATAGATGTAATATAATAAAATAAAGTATAATCTTGCCCCCCACGCACCCCCACACACAAAAAAATACAAAATATTATATAATCATAAAAATATAATATAAAATTAATTAAAGGTATATATAGTATAATATAATAATAATTAAAAAATTATAATATTATATTAAATATAATATATATTATCAATATATTTTATATTATATAGATATTAAATATGATATTAAAATAATAATATATATATATATATATATATATATATATATATATATATATATATATATATAAAGTTTATAAAAATTAATTAAACATATATAATAATATTATAATTTAATATTATATATAATATATTATTATATATGTGTATGTATATGACAATATTATATTATATTATATTTATAATTAGTATATATAAATATAAATTCTAAAATATTAATGTTTTATTTCCATATTATATCAATTATGTAGAATTATGGTATTTGATTAGATTAGAATAAATATTTGTTTAGAGGAAAATTCAAAGCTTTGTAGTGGACAATAGATGTTTTAATTTCAGCAAACTTTCGTTTAACGATCGCTCCTAAGTCAGAGGGAATATAGTGGGTTAAATTTTGATTAAGGGGGAATATACTTCATAAAATAGAAGAAAACATTTGATAGTACAATATGATGCGAATTTTTGTATTTATTCTTATATGATTGAATTTTATATTAATTAATATTATTTGAATTTTTGCATTGTGATTGATTTTTTCTACATTAATAATAGAATGTTGTTGGTATAGCAAATGATTAAGATAATCTATCACAATATAATAAGTAAAAAAATAATATATTCTATAAATTAAAAAAAAATGCTTGATATAAATAAAAATACAATTCATCCTGACTTTTTTTCCACCTTTGAAGCAACTACTAATGATAATCATTGTGAAAAGCTTTTATTCGATTTAACATGCAACTTTAATTTATTTAACCCAAATTCAATAACCCAGGGCATGTCCTTCAGTCACGGATTCAACAAACTCTTAGTGTGTCAATGAGACCATGCCTTCAATTGACTATATATATAAATATAAATGTATCCCCTTCTTCCCTGGTTTGCCTTGTATAAATAGTTATTCTCCTTCTTTATAAAGTTCTCTTTGCCATAAATTTATAGATCCACTTCACTGCCATTTAAATAGGTGATATTATATTAAAGAATGATGATCCCCATTTTGTTTTGAAATTGGAGATTTATTATGGCTAATTCTTTTTGCCTTCTCATTTATTTTCTTATAGAGTACGTGGTTCGTAGTATTTGCTTGCAACAACCTCTTTCTTTTTTATTGTTTTTTTAAGGCTACTTCATATTAATTTTCCATCATTATGATCTCCTTTCAACTTGGGTTACGAGACTTTTATATTTAGCTCATGTTGAATATTATCCATTATGGTTTTCATTTGATATGGTTTCTTCGTTGTTGATTATATTTGTATCATGTGGCCTTCTTTCATATTAATTTCCAAGTATTTTTCCACCGTCGTTGTCATTATGTGATTCATGGCAGCCTTTTTTTTTTTTTTTTTAATCTCAATTTCAATTTATAATATGTAAACTCTTTTCACCTTTTCACACTTTTACTTTAATAATAATGAAGTATGTGTGTCTTTTAATTTTATTCTCATTATTATTATCTAATGCTCATATGGATAATAGTACACAATTTAACATAATTGTGTCCATTTATGTTTATGTCATACAAGCACAAGGTACAAAATATTTTTGTGGTAAATGAACCACATAAATCAAATACAATTAGGGTGACTAATATCACCAATCTCATAGTTTGGATCTATGTTATTATGAATATTTTTTTGTTGAATATTTTTTTGTGTCATATTAACTCACATTCTATCTTGATGTCTACATTATGTAAATCTTTATCAAAATGAATATATAATATATAAGATTGAGACACATTCTAAAACTCTTATTTCTTACACATAAACTAAACTCATCATAGTACTTATATGATATAGATAAATATAATTAAAAACATACTAATAAAATACTTTTTGATTATAATTATAATTAACATCTATTTTCATATAATTTAATATAAAATAATCAAATGATATATATAAAAAAATTATGATCCCAATCATATTAAGTAAATTAATTAATAGGTCTAACTCGATTAATATTAAATATATTTAAAATAAAATGAAACGAAATAAAATACTAAAATATTATAAACCATTATCTACAAAAACCTATTTTTATAAAATGATGAAACTTAAATCTTTATCCCTAAAACTTAATCCAATAATTTTAAACTCTATTCTTTACACTATACACACTACTAAATGCAAAACCTTAAACCTTTAATTTTACACTTTTTACATTATCCTCATATATAGTTTTTTACAAATAATAAAACATTTAAAATATAAATACATTATTAATAACTTGGATGCCTTTTGTGATATTGATGTTCATTTTGAAAAAAAAATTCAACCTTTATTTTATTGTATATGAATTTGATCATTAAATGTATGGATTTAAATGATTATTTTAAAATAAAAATAAAAATAAATTACAATTAAAACTTGAGTTAAAAATGAATTAAATATAATTATTTTAATAATTATAAATAAATAAATTATATATATAAAAATGAAATATTATTATAAATTACTAATTTTGTTGTATTAAACATATCTCCATTGGATTTGTAATCAAATATTTTCTACACAACCTCCCTCTATATGTTATGCAACTTAAAAAAGAAAAAACTACTACTACTTCATATAATGAAATGAGATAAATAATATATATAATTTAATTATGTTCTTCAAATGGAAAAAGAAGGTTGAGTAAACTTAAAAATTCAACAAAAATTACTTTAAGACCTGTTTTCCTACACAATGAATAATAAAATTCATTTAAAACCAATTTTTGGATGATTTCAAGTGCATTCACTTTTTTCATCTTCAACAGCCTAAACTTATAATTTTAAAATAAATTTTATAAATATTTAATACACATATCTATTTAAAATGATAATAAATAATTAGAAATATATAAAATTATTATGAAATAATGTTATTTTTTAAATATATAATAATCCAAATAATATGGATATAATATTCTATAACTTATAATGTTTTAATCAATTTATCAATTTAAGCGTAAATTTATTATTTATTAAAAATATTTATTATCATTATATTAATATTTCATAAACAAATTTAAAAATAAATTATGATAATAAATAATTATAAATGTATAAAATTATTATGAAATAATGTTATTTTTTTAATATATAATAGTCCAAAAAATATGGATATAATATTCTTTGACTTACAATTTTTTAATCAGTTTATTAATTTAAACATGAATTTCTTACTTCTTAAAAATAATTATTTATCATCATATTAATATTTCATAAACAAATTTAAAAATAAATTAATTTTTATATTAAATAGGTTAGTGAACAGGTTTTGAGAGGCCTGTAGCCTTATACAAAGGAAAGGACTAAAAATAAAAAATTAAAGATTTGATGGGATGCCTTTGCGAGTGGCAACTAAATGGGTGGCAAGATCCCCTCACTACAAGAAATTCTACAAAAAGCGAACTGAAACAAAAACTTATCAAGAAACTTTCATGAAGTTTTTGCCAAACTTATCTTGGGGACCTGACCCCCTTTTTGCTAATATTTAGAGAATTATCATGGGGTCCCCCTGAACAGAGAGACATACAAGAAGGCCAGGTCATTGGTTTTATTCCTTTTTTTTTCTTTTTTTGAACCACTAATAATCCTTCCTTGTTCTCTGCATGAAGCACTGATGAGGCTTCCTCAACAGGGACATAGGGCTAAGATTTGTCTTTCATCATTGTTCTTGGATTAGTATCTGCCCTAGAAGAATCCAGATCTAGGATCTCCTTCGAGGAGGAGGATGGAATTGGCACAACCTTCCTTGGGAGATTACATCGACCAACAGTTCATCTTCAGATTGTGATGATATTTTTAGATCCTTATTTGAAATAGGGGAGCAGGGGCTTTAGAAGAAGAGGTAGAATCCTCGCAATCAATATTCGACTCTTCATCTACAATGAGCACTGTGAGGTTTTTAGGGATAAAATATTTCCACCAAGAAGAATTTTTCTTTTTTATGAGAAGGTTATAGTTTTTGGTCAAATTCTTAGTGCCAAAATAACTATGACAACGACACAATAAACCTTCGTAGTCAATAACTTGAGACCAAGTATGGTCTCCAATTTTTAGGGTGATTTTTTTTGGAAGGTTCTTGGAGGTATTAATGTTCACCAAAATCCTAGAAAATGTAGTGAGGGAGAAAATATCAGTATCTAGATGCATTCACAGATACCCACCTAGGGATCTACTAATAGCCTTTAGGCTAGATTCCATCCAAAACTAAAGCAGGAGGTTGGGAAAATGAATGTAGATGGGTTTTATATGCAAAGTTTCATTGAGGGGATTGAAGGTATGGGAACATGGTTTTGTGAGCAAGGGATGGTGATTCAAGCTCCAGGGTAGGTCCTGAATCTTGTCTTTATCCTCGATATTATGAAAAAAATACTAAAGAAGCCTTTAACACAAGGGTAAGTATAATTTTACTTGAGAGAAGGGTTTTCCATTGATTCAAGATCCAATGGTTAAGATCTTAGAGATTTGGCTAGAGATTCACAAATCTATAGATGATATCTTTGGTAGAAAAATATTCCTCTGATTTGAGATCAACCTTGGTTTCTTCTTTGTCAAAATTACCACTAGGTCAATAGAAGTAGGGGTGAGAGGTTTGGGCTCCAATTTAGGAGTTGGGAAAGAGACAACATCGATAAAAGAGGTGATCATGCATTCTAACCTAACCTCAACCTGCATTGCCATAATATCCCAATTGGGTTGCATGCGGCTACAAGAGTTTGAAGCTGTGTGGCCTGTCAAAGTCTTTTTTCCCATAATTAGAGCAGATCCATATTGCTGTTGGCAGTTGGGTGTTATTGGAAGCAGTGGAGGCTTCATCATGGAAGGGGGAACAAACCCAAGTAGATCTGATGATGTTGCAGACTATGCCCTGTTCAAACTCACACTGGCTAGGAGATCTCCTGCGAGAGCGTGAATAAGAGCAACACAAGCCAGTCAAAATAAATTATAATTATAGGAAAAATACAACAATTTAATTTAAAAAAAAATTTCAAACCTTTAATAATTTTAAATAACTTTCTACATATAGATTTTAAAAAACAAACAAATATTAACAAATAAACTATTAAAACGATATAAAAATTTTATACAAAATAATTAAAAGAAAATCTGAACTTATACTTTTTATATATTTAAGTCAACTATAACCACACAAACTTACTTACTAGTTAAGTTTTATGTGAATAACATTTTTAAAAAACAAAGAAAGAAATAAATTTTAATAAATAAATTATTGAAGTGATATGAAAACAATCATATAAATTAAAAAAAAAAAATGTTTTAAATTAATAATTTTTTAATTTATTTTTAATTTTTATGTTGAATGGTATTTTACAATAAGAAAGGGGAAAAGACTCTTATATCATGACCATATTAAGAAAAATTGTTGACATATATTTTAAATTATTTCTAATGTAAATTAATTTTTCAATTAAAACCAACACAATATTTAAAATTCCGCTGACTTTATTTTTAAAACAAATTAAAAACATATAAATAGAAGAATATATAGATAAAAATGATCAACATATATTTTAAATTATTTTTAACATAAATTATTATTTTTTATAAAAACTAATATAATATTTAAAAATTAAAAAAACATAAATAAATAAATAAATACAAATTAAATCAATAAAAAAAAGGCACAAACAAAAATTGAAGTAGAGAAAAAACAAAGAAAAAATATAAAAACCAACAATAAAAATTTATTTGATATTTAATTTAGGTTTGTTCAATTTTTACACTGCCCTGCTGACCCTGCTAACCTTGCGCACTGTATTTTTTTAACACAATTTTTAAGAGAAACATTACTTATGTTTTTGCAGCAATTGTTTATTTATTACACGGCTATATGGGGTGAGTCCCCTTCTTCACTGTTGTTTGTATAGTTGATAGTTCATTCCTCAAATGTTCATCTTGCGTTTCCCATTTATGGTCTGCAAATTTGCAAAGGCCATCCCGCTGGAATACCAATTCGATGTATCAATGTTTGCCAGCAGGTTATTGAGCGCCACGTAAACAGCAGTGCCTTCTTCAGATGATAGTACTCGTTCAGGGCATGACAATGACTGAAACAGTGCAAATGAAGGTGCAACAAGTGCCATAAGCAACACAAACAGAACAAGGGGCAATGGAAAGCTGACAGCCATCGTCAAGACTCAAAATAATGAAGATGAGAATTTGAACCTGCCTCAACGTGTTGGCCTTGCCTTCTTTATATAATAGATGAAGAAGAATTATTCACAGGCAATTATTACAGCACGACAACCATGCTTATGCTCAGTCGTCATCGATTAAATGCAAAACATGATTTCTCTAATTATTGTATTTTTAAACATGTCTTTAAACATGATTTCTTTATATAATAGGCGAAGATGAATCGGCGCGCTAATTTAACATGCATTGCTTGTGGGGAATAGAATTATTACAACAGGACGACCACATAATATATGCATTATTACAACACGACAACCATGCCATCTTTCCCTCGTGCTCGGTCATCATCGGTGATGGAGTTCCTTCTACCCAGAAAGGTGATAAGGGAGAACCCACTTCAAAAAATAACGTGTCACAAGCGCCCAACTTCCGAATTGTAACGTTATCTATTCAATGTAAAACATCAATTTTTGTTGTCTATTGCGGTCCATAATGAATTGTTTTTATCTATTCCATGCAAAATAAAATTTCTGTGTTTTATGGTCGATGACGAATTACACATAATAAAGGAGAAACGACTTACACATAATGAAGAAGAAAGATGATAAGGGAGGACCCACAATCCTTGTGAAGCATAAATAAATGTGATAAGGGCCCAACTTTTCAAATGTACCATTACCTACTCAATTTAAAACAGCCAAATATGTTGTCTATCATGATCCCTATCTATTGTGGTCCTTATACGTTGATTATATGTCAATCACAAGGAGGAATATTATCATTATTTTCATACAACCTATATCATAAAGTCATGTGGGGTAGTGTATTTTTTACATATCTATTTTGAAAATATATATTTATATGTTATACATCCATAATTAATTTATTAAATAATAGATGAAAAAGAATTATTCACAGGCAATTATTACAGCACGACAACCATGTTTATGCTCAGTCGTCATCGATTAAATGCAAAACATGATTTCTCTAATTATTGTATTTTTAAACATGTCTTTAAACATGATTTCTTTATATAATAGGCGAAGATGAATCGGCACACTAATTTAACATGCATTGCTCGTGGGGAATGGAATTATTACAACAGGACGACCACATAATATATGCATTATTACAACACGACAACCATGCCATCCTTCCCTCGTGCTCGGTCATCATCGGTGATGGAGTTCCTTCTACCCAGAAAGGTGATAAGGGAGAACCCACTTCAAAAAATAACGTGTCACAAGCGCCCAACATCCGAATTGTAACGTTATCTATTCAATGTAAAACATCAATTTTTGTTGTCTATTGCGGTCCATAATGAATTGTTTTTATCTATTCCATGCAAAATAAAATTTCTGTGTTTTGTGGTCGATGACGAATTACACATAATGAAGGAGAAACGACTTACACATAATGAAGGAGAAAGATGATAAGGGAGGACCCACAATCCTTGCGAAGCATAAATAAATGTGATAAGGGCCCAACTTTTCAAATGTACCATTACCTACTCAATTTAAAACAACCAAATATGTTGTCTATCATGATCCCTATCTATTGTGGTCCTTATACGTTGATTATATGTCAATCACAAGCAAGAATATTATCATTATTTTCATACAACCTATATCATAAAGTCATGTGGGGTAGTGTATTTTTTACATATCTATTTTGAATATGATATATTTATATGTTAGACATCCATAATTAATTTATTATTTTACATATGATGCACACAATCATTGTATTATGAGATATGTGTTTGAAAATCTCATTTGAATGTAGATATATTATATTCCACATCTTAAAATGGAGGCATATATTCCAACCATTCTTATTTTCATCCTCTAGACATTTCATATTATTTTTTATCTTGTTTTGCAAGTAATATGCAAAAGTAATTCATCATAGACCACAATACACATAAATTTTATTTTGCATGGAATAGATAAAGACAATTCATTATGGACCACAATAGACAACAAAAATTAATAAAAAGAATGATATTTGGCCAAAACATATATTAATAGTTTTTTCATTATTACTATATTAAATATGGAAACTATATTAATTGAACTATTAATATCAGGAAACTTATATTAATTGAACAAACTAAAACAAAAACTTATCAGGAAACTTTCACGAAGTTTTTGCCGAACTTATCCTGGGGAGCTAACCCCCCTTTTGCTAATATTTAGAGAATTATCATGGGGTCCCCCTCAATGGAGAGACATACAAGAAGGCCAGGTCATTGGTTTTATTCCTTTTTTTCTTTTTTTGAACCACTAATAATCCTTCCTTGTTCTCAGCATGAAGCACTGATGAGGCTTCCTCAATAGGGACACAGGGCTAAGATTTGTCTTTCATCATTGTTCTTAGATTAGTATCTGCCCTAGAAGAATCTAGATCTGGGATCTCCTTCGAGGAGGAGGATGGAATTGGCACAACCTTCCTTGGAGAGATTAAATCGACCAACAATTCATCTTTAGATTGTGATGATATTTTTAGATCCTTATTTGAAATAGGGGAGCAGGGGCTTTAGAAGAAGAGGTAGAATCCTCGTAATCAATATCTGACTCTTCATCTACAATGAGCACTGTGAGGTTTTTAGGGATAAAATATTTCGACCAAGAAGAATCTTTCTTTTTTATGAGAAATTTATAGTTTCTGGTCAAATGCCTAGTGCCAAAATAACTATGACAATGAAACAATAAACCTTCGTAGTCAATAGCTTGAGACCAAGCATGGTCTCCAATTTTTAGGGTGATTTTTTTTGGAAGGTTCTTGGAGATATTAATGTTCACCAAAATCCTAGAAAATGTAGCGAGGGAGAAAATATTGGTATCTAGATGCATTCGCAGATACCCACATAGGGATCTACCAATAGCCTCCAGGCTAGATTCCATTCAAAACTACAGTGGGAGGTTGGGAAAATGAATGTAGATGGGTTTTATATGAAAAGGTTGATTGAGGGGATTGAAGGTAGGGGACCATGGTTTTGTGAGCAAGGGATGGTGATTCAAGCTCCAGGGTAGGTCCTGAATCTTGTCTTTATCCTCAATATTATGAAAAATAATAATAAAGAAGCCTTTAACACAAGGGTAAGTATCAAGTTTACCTAAAATAAGGGTTCTCCATTGCTTCAAGATCTAATGGTTAAGATCTTAGAGCTTTGGCTAGAGATTCACAAATCTACAGATGATATCCTTGGTAGAAAAATATTCCTCTGATTTGAGATCAACCGTGGTTCCTTCTTCATCAAAATTACCACTAGGTCAATAGAAGCAGGGGTGAGAGGTTTGGGCTCCAATTTAGGAGTTGGGAAAGAGACAACATCGATGAAAGAGGTGATCATGCATTCTAACCTAACCTCTACCTACATCACCATAATATCCCAATTGGGTTGCATGTGGCTACAAGAGTTTGAAGCTGCGTGGCCTGTCAGTGTCTTTTTTCCCACAATTAGAGCAGATCCATATTGCAGTTGGTAGTTGGGTGTTATTGGAAGCAGTGGAGGCTTGATCATGGAAGGGGGAACAAACCCAAGAAGATCTCATGATGTTGCAGACTATGCCTTGTTCAAACTCGCACTGGCTAGGACACCTCCTGCGAGAGCGTGAATAGGAGCAACACAAACCAGTCAAAATAAATTATAATTATAGGAAAAATACAATAATTTAAAAAAAGTAAAAAAAAAATCAAACCTTTAATAGTTTTAAATAACTTTCTACATATAAATTAAAAAAAAAAACAAATATTAACAAATAAACTATTAAAATGATATAAATTTTTTATACAAAATAATTAAAAGGAAATCTGAACTTATAATTTTTATTTATTTAAGTCAACTATAACCACACAAACTTATTAGTTAAGTTTTATGTGAATAAATTTTTTAAAAAACAAAGAAAGAAATAAATTTGAATAAATAAATTATTGAAGTGATATGAAAAAAATTATATAATTTAAAAAAAAAAAATGTTTTAAATTAATAAATTTTTAATTTTTACATTGAGAGGTATTTTAAAATAAGAAAAGGGAATAGACTCTGATGTCATGACCATATTTAAAAAAATTGATATATATTTTAAATTATTTCTAATGTAAATTAATTTTTAAATTAAAACCAACACAATATTTAAAATTCCACTAACTTTATTTTTAAAACAAATTAAAAACATATAAATAGAAGAATATATATATAAAATGATCAACATATATTTTAAATTAATTTTAACATAAATTATTATTTTTTATAAAAACTAACATAATATTTAAAAATAAAAAAAAACATAAATAAATAAATACAAATTACATCAATAAAAAAAAAGGCACAAACAAAAATTGAAGTAGAGAAAAAACAAAGAAAAAATATAAAAAACATCAATAAAAAATGATTTGATATTTAATTTAGGTTTGTTCAATTTTTACACTGCCCTGCTGATTCTGCTAACCTTGCGCACTGTATTTTTTTAACACAATTTTAAAGAGAAACATTACTTATGTTTTTGCAGCAATTGTTTATTTATTACACGGCTATTTGGGGTGAGTCCCCTTCTTCACTGTTGTTTGTATAGTTGATAGTTCATTCCTCAAATGTTCATCTTGCTTCCTTAACTGGTCACCATTTCAATATATTTATCAAAAATCATAAGACTTAAATTATGATTCGAAATAATTACTAAATTTTAACAATACATTAACTATGATGAAAAAATAGCTAAAACATTTCCGTATGGTTGAAAAGCAATTCAAAAAAATAATAACGTGAATAGATAATCAAAATATTTTTTATTTGGTTTATTATTTTTTATGATTTTATTTGGTTGTTTCATTTAAATTATATAATATAAGTGATTTTAAAATATATTATTTCTATTAAACTGGCCATCTTCAAAGTATATGTTTTCACATAAATAGGTCGAAGAAAAAAAAGATTAATCGATTAAATTTAAAAGTTGGCATTTATACGAGCATCTTTTTTGGAAAGAAAAAGTCAATTTTTTATTTATAAATGAACCAACAAAAAAGTCTAGAAAGAGAAAATTATATCCGACATATATTACACAACACCATAATTTTGACGACATGAGCAAAAAGAAAATCCATTCAAACAACGTATATATCCTTAAAATGAACGTATATATCTTTGAAAACAAAAGAAATTGAGCAGGAATGGTGCCCTCCACTTTTAACCCAGAATACACAATTAACAGAAAGAGTGGGAGGGCACAACACCACCAAAGCTTCACAATTTCATTGTGAAAGAAAAATAATTAAAATTCTGTGAATCATAATTCAATCAATAAATCCATCAAATTAATCACTCAAATAGTCATTTGGTGAAACCCAGAAGCTTGGAAGAGAACATTTATTTAGCGAAGATTTAAACAAAGAAAACTCACACCTAATTTAAGAGATTAGAATAGTAAATTCATAGGCTTTCAGCTGATTTAATCATCGATTAGAGTAAAAATAAATAATTTGTAACTAAGTAATTTATGTTTAAAAGAAATGAGTTAATAATGAGAAACAAATAGTTTTTAACCATTGATTGATCCCAGTCTCATTTCTATTCAACCTATTAAACCCACGTAAACTAAAAAAACACACCCTTTATAGAAAAAATGAAATTATATATCAAAATTCAATAAAAAATGAGAACATTTATTTTTGCGAAAATTTAAACAAAGAAAATTCCCAGCTCAATTAGTCATGTGGTTCGCTGAGATATGGTGAAACCAGAAGCTTGGAAGAGAACATTTATTTAGGGAAGATCTAAACAAAGAAAATTCAAACCTAATTTAAGAGATTAGAATAGTAAATGAATAGCGTTTCAGCTGATTTAAGTTTCAAAGTTGACTGCAGGCGGGATACTTTGGATGTTACGAAATACATTGTGCGGGTCGACTCTGGTTTTCACCTGCACAAGACGCTCAAAGTTATTTAAAAAGTATTTCTTCCCCCATTCGCTTGCCTCATCTACGAGGGGCGGCGACGTGCTGTTCGAAAATCTCCCCAGATCAAGGTCCATGACATTCACATATGCAGCTCGTGGGTTGTTGGAGACGTAAGGTTTCATGTACGCGTACAATTCCCTGAGCCACCCAATGTATTCCTCATCATTCCCCTTGTCATCGTTCCAGCTCACAAGATACAGTATGTCAAACAGGTTCCCCGCTCGGTGAGGGAACGGAATGTAATCCCACGGAATTTCTCCCATTTTGCCTCCGTAAGGATACATCATTACAAACCCATCTGGTTGTTGTTGCAGGATTTTGCAGGCTCCAAGGAGGGCCGTCTTCGGGATGGGTTTTCTGACGTAGTCAGACTTTCCATAGAAGTAGTTTTTATTGGAGTTATATCTCTCAAGGAGGCTCGTTATGTTGGGGCCCAGGCCGGAGAAAAATAAGGCCGCTTCTATCCACTTCATTTCCTTGCAGTCCTCAATTTTAATTCGCAGCTCTGGAAAACTTGAAGCAATAGATTTTAGCATTTCCGTTCTGGGACCGAGGTACATCCCGTTAAACGTGGCGGAGATTGTAGTTTTATTCGGCGCCGCCAAGGTAACGGAGAGGTAAAAATCCTTCTCC
Source organism: Torreya grandis (assembly GCA_037957365.1). Classification (NCBI taxonomy): domain Eukaryota; kingdom Viridiplantae; phylum Streptophyta; class Pinopsida; order Cupressales; family Taxaceae; genus Torreya; species Torreya grandis. The sequence goes on from JARHVA010000195.1 coordinate 2,744,863, forward strand.
AGATTTGGCGCTACCGTCTGCCACTCGTACAGGAGGTCTGTCACGTTGTGGAGGCCGAGCCTGGTGACGCTGAATATGGTGACAGTGGGCGGGACTGCAAGCAGCTTAATCTTCCACGCCACCACAATTCCCCAGCTCCCTCCGCCACCGCCACGCAGGGCCCAGAAAAAGTCTTCGCCCATGGTTTTTCTGTTGAGCAGCCTTCCCTCGGCGTCCACCACCTCCGCGTCGACAACGTTGTCTGCCGCCAGGCCATATTTCCTGGAGAGAATGCCCTCGCCACCGCCGCTGATGTGACCGCCGATGCCTATCGTGGGGCACAACCCAGCGGAGAAGCCGTAGCCCCCAGTCGCCCGTGCAATGGTATAATATATTTCTCCCAATCTCGCGCCAGCCTCAACCCACGCCGTGGCGGTCGCCACGTGGAGTCTAACGGCGTTTAGGTTCATGAGGTCTATGATGGCGAAGCGGGTTGGGGGTTGGGCCGTGTAGGAGGTGCCCTCGTAGCTGTGCCCGCCGCTCCGCACCCGGATTTCGAAGCCCACTTCTCGGCAGCATGCCACCGCCGCCTGCACTTCCTGGCTGATCTCCGGTATAATAATAAAGGCAGGCTTGGGTACGTTGGAACCCGCGTATCTGAGGTTTTGTATTGAGAAGTTTAGCAGGCTGTCGAAGTTTGTGGAATGGGAGGCGGAGACATTCTTGACACCCTTTGTGGCGAGACAAGTCAGAAGAGCCTGTTCAGAGGCTGCCATTGTTGTGGTGAAGAGGAGGATTAAGAGAAGTAAGCTCATTATACAAACTAAGGACTTTGGAGAAGCCATCCTGTATGGCTATGGGACGACCAGTATAGATATAACGTTATATTTATAGGCTCATCATTTCAACTTTTTCTCAAATTACATACCAATTACTTATTTTTTTTTATTATTATTTAAAAAAAAACCAAAAAAAAGTCAATGTAATATGTTCTACATTTTATTAGATATGAGTGACATATCTTTACATCATAAAAATGGATAAGCGAGACAAATAAAAAACTATCTTAGTCAACGATAGTTACAACACAGCTAAGCAATCTGAATACGTTATAAAATGCTAACACCATTGACTCCTTCCAAAGGCTAAAATCAAAATCGCGTAACTCTTATTATGCACTCGTGTCAAAGGTGCAAGTTTTCATACATAATAATAAAGAGAATTGGTTTTTATTTTGTGGTATAAAAGAATTTGTTAAATAAATTAAACAAATAAATGATAAAAGAAATTTGAATGAGAATAAAAGGTAATAAGTAAAAAAATCAAAATTTAAAGTATCCACAAAATTAATTAGTTATTTAAAAGAGAGAAGATATGTATCAAAAGTTATGTCTCATTTTTTGTGTATGAAATATTAATCAATATTAATTTAATATTTTTGGTGGAGGTGATGGTGGAAAATGAGATGGTGTGTTTTTTAATATAAACATGGTAATGAGTTGTGTTGAAATGAGACATTTTATTTCATGGTGAGTTTGAACAATGTTGAAATGGTAAGGAAGTACAAGACCATAGAGATTATGAAAGTGATTTATAAAGTTTTTTTAGATGAGCTCAGATGTAATGACGAAGGACAATGACAATGTGAATTAAAAAACTTTTCATATAAATTCCAACAACAATAATAAAAGTAGACCAAACAAAAAATAAACAAAATTTTTTTGTTCTAAATCAACAATGAAGATTTTGTAAATAATAATATATTAATATTATTATATACAATCTTAATATATATATATATATATATATATATATATATATATATATATATATATATATATATATATATATATATATATAATGTTACTACTAATATAAATTATATAATTATAACATATATATAATTAAATATTATTGTTATATTATATAATATATTGTATAGTTATATTATACTATAATAATATTGTATTTAATATAATATATTATAATATTATATAAATATATTTATAATAGTATAATAATTCATCACATTGAGTTTCTTACTCTCTAGTCGCTTTTTCCATTAACTACTATCTTTATATGTTAAAATGGGTCCCCTCACCTTATGATTATTATAAATAAAATTACATAAGATAAAATTATGATTTGAATAATCACGATTCATTGAGACCATTTAAGTAATTATGATATATTTTTTGTTGTTTTTAGCTTGCTTTAGGTTTTCTATGGATGTTTTTGCTTATTATAGGTTTTAGGCCTTTCAACTTGTTTCTTTTCCAAGGTTAGGTCCTTAGTTTCCCGTTTCATATACAACCCTTGATTTGAAAAATCCTTTCATTTACCAATAATATAAAAAATAATTAAATTATATAATATAAATATATTTTTACTGTATATGATTAATATTAATAATATTTTATTATATAATATTAAATATTTATTATTTATAATATAATACTAATTTAATAATATATTCTATTATATCAAATATAATATAATATAATATAATATATATTATATTATTAATAATATGTATAGATTTAATACCCCCGGTGGGGATAGACTAGTAGTGTGTGCATTGAGTCTTAGAAGTGGAAGGTCTTGGGGTTCATTCTCAAGCTGACCACTTTTGTAGCATCATTCCTATACTAGGTTTTGACAGGTCAATCGTGAGGGTACCCAATACAGTGGATTAGCCAACTCAGTTTTTAATGCGATGAAGTTTGGTAAGGGACTTGAAACTGGTGTTCAATATGATGGGGCAAGCAATAGTGCATGGCTAGGGTTATTCTTCAGAGCTGATTCTGAGTCTAGTTAATTAAATCCTATTACCTAACATTTAAAACCTAAATAATAGCCTAACAATGAGTGAGCTGAGTGTTATAAAAGGGAGGTCTTAGAGTCCATTCTTAGGATGACCATTCTCTAGCATCATTCCCACACTAAGCTACGTCAAGTTATTTGTGAAAAGTATCTGATGCAATGGACTATTAGCTTTGTATTCAATACAATAGGGTTTGGTATGTGGCTTGAAACCTATGTTTAATGTAATGATGCAAGTCCACAACACATGGTTAGAAATACTATTCATCATTGGTTTGGGCATTTCATTTAAAAACCCTATTACCTAGCATTTGACATGATGGGGATAGCCTAGTGGTGCGTGAGTTGAGTACTAAGAGTGGGAGGTCTTGGGGTCCATTCCCCAGGGTGACCACCTCTATAGCATTGTTCCCACACTAGGTTATGGTGGGTCAACCATGAGGGTACCTGATGTAATGGACTATTTAATGCAATGAAGGTCAATAGGTGGCTTACAACCTGTATTTAATGTGATAAGGTAAGCCACAATCCATAACTAGGGATACTCTTCACATTCGATATTGGCTTTGATTAAATAAAGCCTATTCCCAACATGTTTTACTAATGGGATGTGGATGAGTTGGTAAATTTGCTTGGTTATTTCAAGCCTTACCTAGGTTCAAATTTCACTAAGGTATCTGAGGCTAAATGTGGTCCTCATTGGTATTCTCAGGCTGGTTATGACCATTGTGAGTATTCTTGGGCTAGTTATGGTTGTCGTTAGCATTCTCGAACTAGTTGTGGTCATTCGTTGGTATTATTAGACTGGTTGTGACTATTGTGGGTATTCTTGGACTGATTGTGACCATTGCTAGTATTCATGGGCTGGTAATGGTCATTATTGGTATATCTAGTACATGTGGTAGATGATCACTTGGAGATCCGGGCCCTTGATTGTGTCCCAAACCAATTTTTAGCTCCCGTCAAAAGTGAATACCAATAAAAAAAATATGTGTAGAGTTTCAGTCTCAAAAGCATCTTTTGTCTCTTTTTCTTGCCATCTTCAATGCCATTATTTTGCAAAGCACTTTCTTTTCATGAAGCCACCTCTTCCATAGTCAATTATTTCTTTGAATGTTTCGATGTGTTGTTGTCATGCTTACATTTGACATGTGCTTGAAATCATGACTTTCTTTTGTCCTCTAATGCACCCAAAAATATTTGACCATATTATGTATTGAATTAGGAAAGAAAAATAAATTAATTATTCATATTATCCAACTTTTTAATTTTTGTATTTTGTAGAATGGAAAATCAGCTCTACAAGATTTACAACTCAATGATGAAAACACACAAAATAAATGTAGATAATATTAGTACAATGTGATACCAAAATTTGAATCCACCCCAAACAATCAATTCTTGTCTAATATGATATTCTTTCTTTTTTAAGGCATTAACTATAAAGTGACACTACACTTTACAATACTCTTATCAATTTCATGATGGATGATGATTTAACTATAAGATAAACCAAATTTCCTTAATTTTTAAACATGAAATATAATATAATTTAATCTCTTTAAACATTTTTATTTTATTTTATTAATAAATTTTAACTAATTTTTCTAAGACTCGGAAAATTAAAAGCTTGAAATTTATTTATATCAAAAGTATGCAAATAAATATTTATCGTCTAACATATCAGTTGTAAACTAGGTTTCATCTAATAGAACTAAACTTGATGTCAAATATGATGAATGTTATAGTGTATAGTTTATTATAGTTTGTAACGAGAACGACAATAACTTGCATGTGCTGGGAAAGCAGTGATATTTGAGAATTAAAAAAGTCACCGTTTACAGAAATAAATAATTCGGAAGTATAGTTTGACACGTTAGTGTCCTGTTGTCACCCTTGTGCATTTCAATTGGATTGCATGAGTGAATCAGATGCCCCTTTTCACCTCATTTCTGATCCTGCAAACTGTAAGACTGATTTTCGTTCTGATCAGATTTCAGAAGTACACTGTAGAAGCAAGAGAGGTAAGCTCATAATACAAACTATGGACGAGCCATCATCAATGATGATGGGACGACCAGTAAAGATATAACGTTATATTAATAGGTTCATAATTTCAACTTTTTCTCAAATTACATACCAATTAATAATGAAAAAAAGTCAATGTAATATAGTTTATATTTTATTATAAAATGATATATCTTTACATATGTGCACGTAGAAATGTGATAAAATGGATCAATGCTCGAAATAAAAATTATAGTCAATGATACTTACAACACGACTTGGCAATTCAAGCAAGTTTTAAGATGATTACACCATTGAGTCATTACAAAAATTAAAACGAGTCACAAGGTATGAAAGTCTTCATATTGTATGCAAGTTGTAAAATAATAAATGAGTCACAAAGTATGAAAGTCTTCAAAATTTGAATGACACTCAAAGTATAATTTAAGTAACATTTTGAAAAGGATTTAGATGTAAATCCGAGAGTTATTTTCAACAAAAGTATGGAATGCCAAGTTTAATAAGATAATATTTGTTAATGGAAGTTAGGTTTTTTGTTTTTTTATTGGTAAAATAAGTTAATGGGTTTTAAATATTTTATTTTTAAATTAAAAAGAGTAATTTATGATATTAGTTTGAGAAATATGGTTTTGTGAATAAGTGAATATTGGAAATAGTAACGATAAAATAATACAAATATTTGGTGTTTGATAAATTTTGTTATAAGAAAGTAAGTCATTTTTCAAATGATAAATAAAATTAATTTAAGATGAATATTAAAAATGATATATTATTTGAAAGAATTTTGATATAAAGAATTAAATAAGAGATGAGGGAAGAACAACAAAAAAACAAAAATAGATTTAAATTTCATCGTAGCTAATATTTTTTCTATTACAATCTGAACTAATAAATATTCAATTCAAATTATATCACATATCTTTACATCTTGTACATGTATAAACTTAATAAAAGAGATTAGTGATAGAATTAAAAATTTATCTTACAAAAACTAAAACCATATTATGTAACTCTTAGCAATACAAACATGTTGTAAAATAATAACACCATTGACTCTTTGCAAAAACTAAAACCGTATCGAGTGTAACTCTTATTAAATATAAGTTGTAAAACTAGCACTTTTCCCAAAGGTGCAAGTTATGTCAGAAGGATGTAATTTTATATTTTGGTAAAGTGATGTTTTCTAAAATAAAAATAATGTAAATTAAGAGTTGTACCTCACTTGAAATCCATGACCATTGACGTTCTCTCATATTTTGTTCATAAAGTGTTAAGAAACAATAATATCATATTTATGGTGGAGGTGATGGTGAAAAATGAGGTGGTATGTTCCTTAATATGACATGACAATGCATTATACCAAGATAAGACATTTTTTCATGGTGAGCTTAAGAAAGAATGAAATGGTGGGGAACGACAAGGCCATCCAAAACATGAAAGTGCGAAGAAAGTTTTCAAGGTGAGATAGGTGGTAATGGTGAGGGACAATGCCAGTTTAACCTAAACAACTCTTCAAATCTACAATAAAAAAAAAAAATATATATGAAACAAGGAGCAAAAAGGATAAAATTTGTTCCAAATCAACAACATGGAATATATATATATATATATATATATATATATATATATATATATATATATATACATACATACATACATACACATACATACATACATATACATACATACATATATACATACATACACACACACACACACACACACACACACACACACATATACATACATACATACACATACATACATATATACATACATACATACATACATACATACATACATACATATATAATAAAATTATTTATTATTGTTATGTTATATTATATAATTATAATATATTATAATATAATATATTACTATTAGTATTATAAAATTATTTTCTATTATTATGTTATGTTATATAATTATATTATATTATAATATAATAATATATTTATAATATTATAATAATTCACCACTTAGAGCTTTTAACCTTCTAGCCTCTTTATCCATTGACTATAGTTATTGTATGATAAAATAGGTCCCATTTCTTTCTGATTATTACCAAAATTTATATGAAGAAAACTATCATTTAAGTAATTCCTAAGAACATAAAAATACCACAAAATTTAATATCTAGTAAATTATATTATTTTATATTATAATCTTATAATAATATATAAATATATTTATAGCATTATCATTATAATAACAATTATGTCTAATATTAATGGAATATCTCATGTTAATGGGTCACGAGTATGTGATTCTTGAAGAAGGGAGGAGAACTCATATTATATCTCTAATTCTCTAAACTTTTAAAAGATAAACTATGAAGGGGTGGCTAGAGGTGATCTAAGGGCATTTGGATTTGGTTACATCATCTGGGATTACTTTATTTCACTTATTAGTGTTGTCTCTAAGTTTTTCAGTGATGAGAAAAATAATGAAGCAAAGGCATAGTGCACTAATTTTGGGTTTGGAACTAGAAATCCAATGTGTTATTAAGTATATTTGGATAAAAGGAGATTCAATAGCTATGACCAAACCTCTTTGAAATTGGATATCTAAATCTTGGAACATTGAAAAAACTTTTGGAAGGGCCTATAATCTCTTCAATAATTTTTGAGATTGGACAATAATGCATTGCTTTCAGGAAGGCAACATAATGATCACTAAGTATAACTAGCAGGAGCATTTGGTGTGGACCACCATGATGGAAATTTACCAGTTATTGTGCCCATCCAATTCTATGTCACTCTTCTCCATCTCTATCAGCCTTAGCTGTGTGCATTATCATGTGAATTAACCCCAACCCCAAGTATTAAAGGTTAATTATGATTTTTAAGGCACTAGCGAGCCCCACCAACATAGTCAAGAGGATGAATGTTAATTATCAAATGAGAATAACTTCACTTATCATAATTTCAAAAACATGAGTGCATTCTTGAGAGCTAGAAACCCCCTTAATAGCACTAGCAAGATCCCTCATCCTCACCACATGATAGTCAAGATTGGATGATCCATTTACAAAGTTTGGAATTAGTTTAGAGAGCTTAGCCCAACTAGATAATGGAGATACCCTGTACATTTAATAAATTGATATGGGATCATAAGATTTTAAATAGGTAATTTTATACCAACCAGTTAGTATTATAATTTCACATTCTACCTTTATACTATAATTTTCCATTATAGATTTTAAAGGGTTTTGAATATTTTGAATTTTGATCCTTGCTTTATTTAATAACCGTATATGAACCACTAAGATTATGATTAAACATGATCTCTTTGTATTCTAGTTTTACATTCTAAAGGGTTTTGAATGTTTAGAATTTTGATCCCTGATCCATTGATTTTATGCTTCACTTCTCTTTGATTATTAACATTATTGCTCCTGACTACATTGGTGGGGGCCCAACAGTGAATTAAAATTCATGGTTAACATTGTATACATGGGGCTAAGGTTAATGCAAACAACCTAAATTATGATACTTACCAATGCCCTACTGATTTTATCCCACATTGTACTAGTATAATACCCTATTATATGAGTTAGAGTATAGGAGTGTGAGTTGTTTTTATAGTAGTAATTTCCATTGAATGAATCATATATAACATATCCTAATTAAAAAAACTAGAAAAATAAATTATGTGTCAAATGATTGGCTATGCCCTAACTAATCATTAATTCCTTCAAAAATTATACAATCATCCCAAGATTATATAAAATTTGTTACTAATCAAACATAACTAGTATCATATCCTACACATTAACCTTATAGTGTTATATTTATATTTAAGAGATAATAATTAACATAACATAAAAAAGTTAAGGATCATACCGTACTTACAACTTTAAAAATGAGATAATGTCTCCTTGTTTACATGACTAGCACACAATAAGTTAAAAAGTTTATCTCAATATTTTTAGACTATTAAGATGTTTTGTACATTCTTTACCTTACTTTTTCTTGAAGAAAGGTACATATATAACTCTTCAAAACAATGTGATTGAAAAATAAAATAATATTAGTCTAAACAAAGGTATTAAATAACATAATAATTATCATCGCTAGAATTAATATGATTTCTAAGTTAGCCACTCCTCATGGTGAAGTATACAAGTTTAGATAAAATATTGACTCTAGGAAGCCAAAAGTGAAAATTAGAGAGCTAAAATCTCATAAACAAAACTTCCTACATACCCTTATATGGCAGAAGGAAACATCGTAACACATGTTGTCAATCACTATTCAGTTAACAAACTTATAAGTGTAGTGTGATCACGTACTTCCACAAATGGAAATAAAATATGAACCACAAGGATGCATCTGTCCATTCAATCCTATGAATTTTCTCAATGATAAGTTGTAAACACTATCCCATGAAATCAATGGAATAAAACAAAAATTCAGAAATAAGTTTTCACGTAAGGAAACTATAAATGCACATCTTGAAAATATGAATTGTCTTAGTATCTTAAAGTGATGTAAGAGGAGAGTGAGAACATAATAGCTCACCTCTAATCTAAATAAGAGAGATGACAATTCTCCCAAGTCCACATAAATATAAAGGTGCTAGTCTAAAAACTCCTAACACAAATAAATTCACAATCAAGATATCTACATTTAACTACAAGAAAATTCCTACCACACTAGGTGGTGCATCTCTAGAATGCTCTTATAGGATTCCCATTCCTAGGATGTGTATAAATAAGTAAAAAATTTAAATCATAATTACTTAAGTGATAAGCAATCCATGCTTTAAAAACACTCACAACACAAAACTCAAATAATGAAGGTGATTTAAGAAAAAACATAATCACACTTGAAGTGTTCAATTTAAGATAAAAAATAAGGTAAGAAACTCTTGTTCACACTCAAGAACTAAGCTATGTACTCTCCTACCTTTACACCTTATGAAACCATCACAATGAGACAATCAATAAACCAACCTTTTAACAACTCTAATGAGGTATGAATGCTCTAAGGTACACACTCGATATACCATACATACTTTCTCATTGCTCCTCTCTAATAAATAGAAATGTATAAAAATACTAATAGACTCATTAGGTCTTAGATTTAGAGCCTTAGATATCATACCACATGTTACAACCCCTCAAATTGTACTTAGAATAATGTAGTATTTTTTTAATACTAATAATTAACATTTATTCCCTCAACCATAGTTAAAACAAATAATTTTAACCAATCATAACAAATAACTTAGAACAATATCAATTTCAAAATTCTAAAACTGAATACAATATAATATATCACAATAATAAGGAAACTAAATACATCAAGACACAGTTACAATTGGTTTGCTAATACAACTACTATTTAATAATCAGATATAATTTAAAATTACATTCCTTCAGGCATTCAACTTAATATAGTAAATAGATACTAATCCCTCCAGATTTTATGTTGTACCACTCATGTATCTCTGATCAACTTGAGTGCAGTCTCTAGGTAAGTAATACTATTATAGAGAGAGAGAGCATCATCAAGTGCTTTTCCACACCAACCAAAGACCAATGATCCTCTACATAATTTCCTATTATGGAATGACTATTTTTTCAAAGATAGGTAGATAAAACGATGCGAGAATATAGAGAATAAGCCAGTACCTAAATGTGTATGATGCCATAAAACTAAACATGTAGTGTATCACAAAAAAATTGATCTATTGTGAGATATCACACTGACATGTAAATCACATGTAGCAAAAGATAATGTCTCACCAAACATTATTAATCGATAAGATTCATACTAGTTACTTCCTCCTAATAATCATATCACATCATATGCTAAACAAAGAGTAAGCAAAGTTTACATTTATTCATCTACACAAGAATGAATCTTACATTAAAATTAAACCTCAAATTGAAAATAATGACCACTATTTATATCACCTAAGTAAAACATGCATTAAACCACAAATTCTAACTACTACAATAATAAGTTTCATACAACTAACCCCATGATAACCCATATCATCATAGTCTAATGACCAAAGACATAACCACTAGTTTTCCATACTCAATCATAAAAAATATCATAAATACGTGGAATCATAAGTTTTTATTTAAGAAGCTATATATAACAAAGTAATTCATATGAACACAAAAAATACAAATCCTTAATCTACTCTCTCAAGGTTGTATACATGCATACAATATGTCCTAATAACTATTATAAACATATTGCTCATGTAAAAATCAACACATACATTTAACTAGTCAATGTAAGTGTAAGTCTAAACATATAGCTATATTATATACCATATGGGCATATATATTTAAGATTAAGTATTCTATGATATTCCATAATATCATAGCTCATTATGCGTTAGCACTTTACTCAAACATGAACAATCAATCTTACTCTATAATTATAAAATAAACAAATAAAAGATTATCCCATCTAGGGATACCCTAGATCATATTGAACAATAATAATTAGATACAAATATAATTTCTAAGCACACATATTGATGTCCTATTTTATTTCATAAATGTCCAATCACTTGCACATAATTTACTCTCATAAAATATAATGCACATAAGCTTTCATATTTACATGATACTATAAAATTGGACCCTATCTACATGTTGTATAATACTATAGTGCTACATATATACTATTTGTCTCTATTAGTATTCTAAGCATAATCTTTGTATAGATTTAGATCATATAACTAAATCATCAAGGATAATATCAAACAACCAGAAGTATAACAATATTATAACAGAAATGTCTATCCTTGTTAAATTTTATCCAAATCATAATGACATTCTTAAAATTATATAAGTCTAAGCCCAATCATCATGTAAACATATTACAAAGATAAATAGTCACATCAAATCAATGATTGACTAAAGCTCATCAATTAATCTAATGCATATTAGATGATTCCAATGAGATTGAGAATCAAACGTCTCATAAAATCATATTCTTTGTTGTATATGACCATAATCCTTATTAACAAGCATGTTAAGATTGCATGAGTAATATCTTCTGAAATGACTTTCGATCATAATGATGTATTTATCCTAATTTACAAGGTGTCTCCCTCATGATTAAACTAAATTGACAAGTTATTTTCCAATCAATGTAGATCACAAATATATATGTTGCATCACATCTATTGTTTTACTATTTATTAGCAAACCAAGAATATAAACAATCCCACATTGATTCTCGATAAAATTGAGTTAATAATAAACAATTAATATTTTTATCATTTATTTTATCCTCCTAAAGACCCTATGATAATCACGATGATCATTTAAAATGCAACTCGATTTGGCAATGTAATTCATAATTCCAAGGTAAAATTAAAGTTTTGTCGAACATTCGATATTGTATTAAATAAGAAACATTATTTATTTTATTAAAAGCACTCCGTGATTCCACCTTATCATTTTCAAAATTACAAGTAAAAGCCTAAGTGATTTTATTCGACTTGGCATTTCAAGATAAATGCTTAACCTTTTAATTAATATTTTATGTTGAGATTTTAATACTCAGCGCTTCAATATATTACGCGACACTTTTACATGTATATTCAATATTCAATTTATAAACTCAACACTAATTTAAAGACTTAATAATTAATATTTTATATGTCCAACCTATATATCTCAACGTACATATCTTTAGCAATTTCTTTTAACAAAAAGTATACAAAGCGATTATAAAGAGATTTGGCATTTCTGATTAATGACATGGTGCTTAAATATAAAAATATACACAAAATTTGACATATACATTGAGGATTTATTTTAACCATAGTGAACTCAATTTAAGCACAAGGAGTTAAATTTAAGCTCAACGAATTCATTTTTAATACTCAACGACTTCTAATATAAGCTCAACAACTCAAACAATAAGTTAGCGATTTTCAACTAACTCAGCGAATTTAATATATATTCAATTCAACGATTTTATAAATATTTAACTCAACGATTTTATAAATATATACAGCGTTTTAATATAATAGCAAGGTGTTTTAATATGAAGTACAACATCTGCGACTTACACACATTTACGACAGAACACGCTGGATTGGCCTTACTAAATTCATGAAAACTATCAATGGATTATCACGAGCAGTACTTTATTAGCATTTTATTTACCTATACTTGTCATTTTAAAAAGACTCAGGAAATATATATATATATATATATATATATACACACGCACTCAGCAGTTACAAAACACAACGATTTAAAAATATATTATTTTATCTAAACAAAACTCATCGAGTTCGTTGTAGACATGGCATTTTATATATTTACTATAGAATATTGGGAATATAATGTTTCATTTGTGACCTGCAAAGTTCCCTGAGTTATGTGGGAATTGATGAACACGAAATGGTCATTATACATTTCATTAAAATTCAGAACGCTGAAATTTCCACAGACAATTTTTCCTACCAAAATATTGACTGCCATGTATAAGACTCCATGCAAACCTATTTAAACTTGGCATTTTAGCTATATATTCATAGCTATCTAAAAATTCAATTTGCAGATCCGACGTTTTCCGACATTAACGAAATAAAATATAACCCAACGATCTCATTATTAATGACCTAGCATTGCAAGATTTTACACTTGGCATGGTGTTTCAATGCTAAAACTCAGTAATTTCATTTTAAATAAATTCAGTGATTTTTATTCCAAATAAAATCAGCGATTTCCATTCTAAAGATACTAAGCGATTACAAATAAATACTAAAGCATTTTATTTTATAGATGACTCAACTTTCAATTATTATTTTCAGCATTCTAGCTTTTATATGCATCGTTTAAATTTATAATTATTAAACTTAACCAATTATTATCAGCGACTCAATCAATATGAGCTTAGTGATTTCAATTTATTTACACAACATTTCATATTATACTAAGCATTCTTTATGAAAACTATGATGAGAAATATAAAACAAAATCAACCTCGTTGAAGATTTGTATGAAGAATGAAGATGCCCTTATTTTCTTTTTCTATGTTCCTTTACCTCTTATGTATTCCATTCTCTTTTATTCTCTTCGAGTCTATATGTCCTTTTTAAATTTAATTAGGCTTTATTTATAAAAATCTTTTTCATCATTATGCTTGCGTTATTCCTTTTACTTGCATTTTTTTCTTCAAGTTTACTGTTCATGCAAGGTATTTTACTTTTCTTTTATTTCCTTAACTAAAACATCTAATTTACATAAATAAATCATTACACTGGTTCTCTATGTTATCTTAACATTTTACTAAGTTTACCAATATTAAATAAAGATATCTAATATTATCTTTTAATGCAATCTTATGCATGTTTTAAAAGATTAAGCTTAATTTGTCTTTACTCACTATTAGATTTTTAGAATAACTCAAACTCTTAGAAAGTAATAAAGATAAGTGTTTATTAATAAATGGATAAATAGTTTTATAAATAGGATAATGTATAATTAATTATTATTACATGTAGCAATTAAATATCTATTTTTTGATTTATTCTCCAAAAACTAAGATAATTAGTTAAAGGAATCCAATACATATTAAGAATTAAATTTTGCACACTAATTTAATCACATAATATATTATTTTAATTATGCGTTAGTATTTAAAATATGTTATACATTAATATTTTAAATCAATTGTGTGTGTGTGTATAGGGTCACTAATATTTTATTTGACTCGGACCAAACATTTCATCTAGTCTATGTTTTTTGATGATGCTCTCCCTCGTCAAGATTTGAAGGTAGGATCTATCCTGCATCCACCTCACAACAAGTAAGTAGTTAATCTGAGTCATCATCTAATCATCCAAGATGTAAAACTAATAAATATATATCCACAATGTACAAAACAATTAAAATACAACTACCACATTATGTATTCTAATTAATAATATCACTGTTCTATACTGGTATATGTCATAAAGCTTAAGAAAAAACAATACTAATCAGTTATTAACTATATTAATCTATGAATTCAAAAGTTATAAGTCAAAGAGTGAAATTGGAATGTGACATAGTCAATCCTCCCTTATTTTGGTTCAAAGTTGGTCCAATCACTCTATTTTTGTTTAGAAAAACCACCTCTCCCTCTGCCATAGCCTACAAAATGGCCACCTCAATAAGGGTAAGATTTTTTGCGGGTGTTAGGGATAAAATGTCCTCAATACACATGGCATTAACATATTGAGACTCTTCTTTTTTACTCCCACATTTATTACCAAAGAAGTGGTACCTTGAGAAGATTTCATCTGCTCTTTCATACATGATGCTTTGTGTCCAAGGTCCAAATTTGGATTTCAGCTTAATGGACTTGGGTAAAATCCTTTCACCATCAATGTTGACATAAATTCTGGTAAAAATAACCCTGCTTCTTATTCTAGTCACTAAATCAATAGCAACAAGGGAGCCAATAAAATTCACAATCCCCATTAGAATATTATTCTTCAAGAAGTCTAGTGGGAGAGATGGAAGTCTGATGCAAAGAGGAATAGTGATAGGAAACTCCTTAAATGGGTCAAACCCATACTTTCATTTCTGCATAGTCAAGACAAATTTAATCAAAACCCAGGGCCCTCCTTTAAAAATATGAACACATTCCTCTTGGTTTGAGAAGGAGAACAACAAGAAGCCATTGGGAATGGCTACAATCTTCATACTTCCTTTCAAAGACCCGTTATTTTGGACCAATCTCTTACATCCATATTTGGTTTGTACATTTTAAAATTTCTTATGACATTGTTCTGATACTTATCTTTTGCATGATCTACTCCAACATCTATAATTTCTAGTATGGATTCCTTGCCAACAATGGATGGGATAATGACCTTAAAGTTTTATTTTTTACCACTATCTCCTCTGACTACTTCATCCTAAAAAGGATCAGATCCCTTTACAATAGGCAGCGTGCCCCTATCTCTACCATCACCATCTTCTTTATCTTCCCTTGTAGTGCCCTCTCCCACCACCATGTTAAATTTTACGTAGATGCAATGTTACTCTTAATGCATATATGCATTTCCTTTAGTTTTTACATCTTAACTATGATTTATATAGGGAATATTGATTATAAAAAATATAGACCCATTCAAGCTAGATGTATCATATAATATTATTTTAAAACTTAAATATTTAATGAGTGAAGTTTATTATGGATAGAATTGGAATGAATGTAGCTTTGTAAAGTGAATTCTAGTCCTCATGGCTATTGTTATAATGAAAGACAAAGGCTCTATACATAGTTGTCATGTTCATCTATATGTAATAGAGAAAATATAAACCAAAACAAGTAAATTTATTAAAATATTAATAATTTAAATATTATATTAGTTAATAATATTATTATTTTCATTTATTTATTGCTTGTTTTAAATTAATAACTAATTATCATACATATATCTCAAATAGATTTTTATGAAAGATGTCAAAAGATATCATTCTCGAGGTGCCCTTTGTCATTTATTTCATAGATCCAAAATCATATCAGTGCCTTAATAATGATATCTAACGGTGTTTTTTACATTAATTTATCTAATGTGCATGTGTGTGTGTGGGCGTATGTGCTCATCTCCTATGAACTACTTGTGTGTGTGTGTGTGTGTGTGTATGTCTTATCCTTTAGCATCTCTTATGAATTTTAATGTCATCTTCTTTAAAAATAAAATAAAATAAAAAATAATAATAATTTATTTAATATGAACTTAATAAATACATGAATGCCTTCATATGTGAGTGATTTCTGTAATAATTAAATAGATGCACTAGAATGTGAGTAACGTAATTTAAAATCATACTTCATGCATGTACATCCCTATTACTAAAGTGTTGTAATAATAAACTTAAATTCTAAAACAAGTAAAAATATTTAAATGAATATAATATTTTCTTTACTTATTTTTACCTAAAAAAAAAAATTAAATTTAAATTAATTTAAATATAATTATATTCCTAAATATTATAAAATAGTTAATAACATAACATACAACCTCTAACAAATCTTAAAATTATAATAACAAATTGCAACTCACCAATAACAACTACTTCTTACAAATAACTAACAATTAAAATGAATTGAACAAATAATAATAAATACTTGTAATTATTATGAAAAAGTGCTTCAGAAAATTTATATACAATAACAATCCAAAGAATATGGATATAATATTCTTATAACATATAATTTATTTTATCATTTATTTAATTTTAGTATGAACTTATTACTTCTTAAAATATCTATTTATTATTATATTAATATATTTCTCATTAATCTCCTTGTCATCGTTCCAGCTCACAAAATACAGTATGTCAAACAGGTTCCCCGCCCCGTGAGGGAACCGAATGTGATTCCACGGAATTTCTGCCATTTTGCCTCCATAAGGATACATCCTTACAAACCCATCTGGTGGTTGTTGCAGTATTTTCCATGGAGGGGTCCAAGATAATTACGTAGACAACAACCACGCAGTCACCAATTTTCCACAATGGGCATTATTATCCACAATGAAGACTTTGTATATCAATGGCACAATAACTTCTATTGCAGAAACAAGTGATTAAGGCGAACATAACTCCACAAATATTAAACTAACGTCTGCGGCATTATGAAAGTGAGACCTGGCACCAGGATGGGTGACCTGTGGCATGATTATGGAAGGGCTTCCATTGTGGCGACAACTTAAAAACAAGCTCACAAGACAATTTCGACTTAATGCAAAAGGATATTTGCACATCTAACAAGATTCGATATGGTAATGGGTCTGCATACTATATGCAAGTTAGACTTCATTGAAACCTTTTGGGATGAGTTTGGGTACGAGACACATGGATGGTGACAAATTTTGTGATCATGGTGTTGGAGGGTGGTTGTAGCTCGTGAACTCCATGGAGTCACAGGAACCGAAGTGTTCACAATGATCACATTTTATAAAATAATTATAACACTTTATAGTATATATAAGTATTTGTAGTGTAGATGTGACTTCCCATAATATATTTTGAATCGATAGTAACTTATGTGGTAGTTCAAAAAAATTAACACATTAAGGTGGGATTTATATTCCAATGTATATGCGGGCCACAAACAAGGAAGGCATGTTCAACTTTTTTTTGGTGAAGAGTTTAAATGTATGACGTAGAGATGGTAAATACATGTCACCATCACATATTTTTGGTGCTTTTATTTTTTATTTTTTTATATTTAATCTTGTTAGTGAGAATGGTGTTTTATAGAAATACAAACTTCAAGCAATTAATGTTGTTCACAGATAAGTTACAAGTCATCAGTGTTAAATTAAATATTTGTAATGATAGGACTATTGTTCAAAGATTTTATTTGAATTAATATGTCTCCTTAGTTTGTTGAACCCAAGTTACATTATTGGGTCACAAAGTAAAAAAATTCATAAAAAATTATGGAGATTGTGCCTTATACAAAATGTATATATCAATGCATTTGTACATGCATAGAACTTATACATTTCATAGAGTGGCCACAAGGTATAAGTCTAAGGGTGATATCTATACAAATCTGATTAAAATAATTTTTGCCATGTACGAAAATCGTAGACTCCTAAATCACAAAAATATTAGTTAGGCACATGAAAAATCAAGCACAAAAAATTTGTGAATAAGAGCGTGAATCTCAAAATGACATCGACAGATATCTTTCTCCTTCATGATCATTATGGTGGTAGCATACGTAAGATGTAGGTGGCCACAACATAAAAAATGGATCTCTTAATACTCAGATCTCTTGCACTTTAAAATTTGAACTACAATTGTGTTTGCACATGATCTATGATACATTGTCATGAATGGGTTGATTGACTATAAGATGATGTTGGCGATAGCTTTGATATCATATTTGTATCATGTGTCCTTATTTCGTATTAATAGGTTGTTGAGTATTTGTCCATTATAATTGCCCCTATGTGGATCATGGTGGCCTCTTTTGGTGATCACAAATTAAATTTATAATATGTGGACCCATTTTAATTTGTCACACTTTTACCTTAGTGATCACAAAGCATTTGTGTCATTTAATTCTATTTTCCATTCTCATTATCTCATGCTCATGTGGATAATAGTTATAAGTTAAACATAATCATTCCCAATTATATTTATGCCACATAAGCACAAGGTTCTAAATGTTCATGTGCCCAATGCACCACATAAATCAACTACATAAAGGGTGATTACCATCACCAATCACATTATTTGGATTCATGCCACTATGGAATTTATTTATTAGAGATCTTGTTCATGTTTGTTGTCTAAGTTACTATCTCGATTGACATTATACAAATCCTTACCAACTCATCTAATCATGGATATATAAGTAAGATTGGAAGATATTTGAAAACCACTGGGATATATATGTTATAGTAGTGATAAGTGATTTTTTAAAAAATTTAAAATTTTATTTGTAAATTTAATTATCTATAAATAAAATAAAATAGAGTCATGATCAAGTTTTTTAACTAAATCTAATTGTTGTATGAGTAGTGTATTTATGTATAATTATTTGTATTAAATTAAAAAGAAAAAAAATTTGTAGATGCAATATTCAAATTTAAACACACTAAACTATTAAAAGATACATGTATTTTATTTAGTTTTTTCCATCATTTACCATAATTTATAGGGTAATATTTAATAACAAAAAAATAGATTCATTTGAACTAGATCTATTATATAATATTTTTCTAAAACATAAATGTTTGATGTGTTAAGTTTATTACAGATGGATTTGAAATCAATGCAACTTTGTAAAGTGACTCCTAATCTTCATGGATATTGCTATAAACCATAGACAAAGGCCCTATACATGGGTTTTAAGTGCATTTATATACACTAGAGAAAATAAATGTAACAGACACAATATGATAAAAATAAGCAATTTCATTAAAAGAGTAATAATTTAAATATTATATTAGTTAATATTTTTCCATATATTTATTGCATTTTTTAAATTAATAATTATATATCATACATATATTAGATAAATTTATATAAAAAATCTTAAGATATATCATTATCAAGGTGCCCCATTCCATTTATCTCACAGATAAAAAATCATATTGTTATCTCAAGAATGATATCTATTGACATATTTTACATTAATTTATCCAAACTATGTGCACTTGTGTTTGTGTGTGTGTGCACGCACGAGGGTGTATGTATATGTGTGCATGTGCCCATGTGTGTGCATTTACATTATCCTTTATAATCTCATGTGAACTAATTGTGTGTGGGTGTCTATGTATGTCTTATCCATTAACATCTCCTATGAATTGCAATGTCCACTTCTTAATTAAATTTGAAAATAAAAATCATTTAATTTTTTAAATAGGATTGTAATAGATAAATGGGTGGATTCATGTATGTGCGTGACTTAGTTTCTATTGGGTATAATTTTAATGATTAAATGGACAGACTTTAATATCATACCTCATGCATGTACATGATTTTTTTTGAAAAAATTGATGTTCATGTATGGGTAGAACTTTGGATTCTTGAACATGCAAAAAACTGAAATGGGCCCAATACTTTCCTTCCTTATCTTTACCAAAAATAATAGTGCAAAATTAACTTAAATAGAATTATATTCATTACTATTAAAATATATTTAATAATACAAAGCACAACCTCTAATCAATATTAAAATCATAATAAAAAATTATAACTCAAAAACAACAACAACAATGATAAATTGAAAAAATATGGTGTGTAAGCATGACATGCAGAAAATTGTGTAGGGGTACTATGAGTAATCTAGGGCATCATCAAAAGCAAGCAGGGGGTGAGAGTTATGATAGGAGGTCAAGGAATCAAAATAGGTTAGGAGAGATGGAGAGTGATTAGGAAGCGATCAGGACTAGATGGAGAATCTTTAGTGCTCTGTCAAGAAATCTCATGGAGTGGCTTCTAGAGTGAAATGGATCCCCTTATGTAAGAATAAATCTTTGTGTGGTCCTATTTCTAAATATTTTCATATGCATTAAGATCTCCCCTCAAATTAAACCCTAGGCTAAGCTAAAAAAGTTGGTCTCCCCAGATTTGCTCCCTATATCTTATCTCTAATGACAATGAATTAGAGGATAATCTCAAAGAATTGAAAGCTAAGATTTTAATTAGGAAGTTTTAGGGAAAGTAGCAAGCCATATGAGTAGTTGAAGCTTGGGTGGCTATAACTTAGGGCCCTAACATTACTCCCAATTTTCTCTTGAAAGGATTCCTTATCACCATATACCCAAAATTAATAAATAAATAATAAATTTTGGATGGAGGACCTTGGATGATGGAAGATTTTGAGATATGGCTCTAGTCTTGTTACCCTAACTTTAACCCAATCAAAACAAAGAAATGGCACTTTCCCATCTAGGTGCAGTTATATAGCCTCCCATTTGAATACTAGTTTAAGGCTTGTTTGAAAAGGATTGGGTCAAAATTAGGGAAGTTTATCTTATTTGATCCAATCACTAGTGAAGGGGTTTTGGATTATTATGCTAGAATATGTATGTTGATGGACTTAGAAAGTCAAATTTTGGATTGCTTCTCTCTTCTTTCTTCATAAGGATCTTGGGATCAACTAATTGATGTTGTGAAAATTTTATTTAGATGATACAAATTTAGAATGATCAAACATATTCATAGCTAGTGTTTTACAGAAAGAGGCCAACAAAAATTTGTTTAGAATTGGATTTCTAAATCTGGGCCTCAGTCTGATGCTTTCAGCTAAAGGAAATTAAAAATCCCTCATATACCCTTGCTGATAGAGGAGGTTCACCTTCCTTTACCTAGGTCTAATGTGGAAGTTTCTCTCACCTTGAAAGACAATTTGGAGAAAGGGATGGATCTATCTTTGGACACTATGCTTAAAGAGATTAAATTTATTTCCTTGGAAGCTCATAATCTCAAATATTTCTTTGTTTCTCTACATGACCCAGGGTTGGAGGATGCAATTCTTGAGGAGGTGTTGAGGCATCAATAAGAGGATTCTAGTTGGGCATGATATCTACAGTTTTCACCTTTGGCTAGGGACTTGAGTGATGATTAGGATTTCAATTATAAGAATGTTATCTCTCTATCTCAAAAATATTTCCTAATCTCATAGTCAAATTATGGTCCCCTTAGTAAAAGAGGGGAAAATATGGGAAGATCATTATAGAAGAAGAAGTTTACAAAGGTAAGGGATAAAAATTTCTCTTGTTTGCTAACCCTTTTGGCATGTCTCTAGTTGAATTGATTAAGGAAAATAATTCCCCAATGTAAAAACAATTCTTTTAATGTCCAATGTTTTCTTATGTTACTCTTCAACACTAAATAAGTCTTCCAATGTGGTCATAGCTACAACCTCAGTCTCTGATGGCTCATTAACACCTTGTTATTCATTTTTGACAAACACATCATCAATGCTATTAATATGAGATGTAGGCTTGCAAAGTGTTACAACAACATGACTAAGTTCAAAGAATTACTATAATAACCATCATGAACTTGTTCATCTCCACTTTGAGCATATTGAGATTCACTAATAGAGAAAATGTCATCCTTTTTGAAGTTTGTAAATTGATCAAGGAGTTGATAACCAGATTTGAGAACATCAAATAAGTTAAATTCAATTGAATTAAACTCTTGGGATGATACATTTAGAAGACTTCCCTCCTTATCCTTAATCATACTATAGTCCCATTGTTAGAGCACATAACCTACTTTTAGGAACTCAAATAAATCTTGCAACTGTACTTCACACATTAATGACTCATTTGGATCTTCCTTTGATTCCATGGAGATTGGTATGGTGGTGTTCTCAACAATAATGGAAAATGAATTGAAGTCTTCTCCTTCTTCACTCTTAAAGTCTTCTTCCACTAAATTAATTGGCAACTCTTCAAACAAATTGGTGTATTCTTCTTAAATCTCAACATTCTCATTATGTTTATCATATTCCCTTAGGTATGAAAGCATGTGAAATTCTTCATGTACATAGTGATTATTTTGAGTAGCCTTTTCATGACCATGTGGATTGATATCTCTTGCATCAATTTTAGCTCCTTCTCCATCAAAAATGTGTCCAAAAGACTAATTTTCTAATTTGATGGTATAATGAGGACCGTCAATGATGATTTACTCATCATACTCAATTAGAACAATTTATTCTTCATAGCCTTCTTGAGGTTGATTTATAGTTATAGCTTGATTTTGATCCTCATAGTTGACATGAAACTCTATAGTTATAACTAAAGATTGAATCCCTTGTTCATGTTCATTCAGAAACTTCTCACTTGCTCTTGATGACATTGGTCCTTCCTCACAAAGGGAGATAGTGGGAGGACAAGAGAGTTCATTAGTTTCTTTGAATTTTATGAGGTTATCTTTCCAACTTAGCATCTTGAAGGACTTATTTGGGAGATTTTGGGGAAGGGGAAGAGAATTTTATGCTAAGACTTCTTCATGATATTCCTTCCACTTGGAAATCAATATGTTAAATTCTGATATGCTTTCATCCTTAATGGCTATTTCATCTTGAGAAGTAGATAAAGGGTTCAAACAAATTTTGAACTTCCTTGGCTCAGATTCTACAACTTACTCTCTTTTATGACTTTGGATTGGCATATGAGGGGTAGATTTGAAGCTTGAGAGGGTGTATTTCCAACTAAGGATCTTGAAAAAAGTAGGCTCTCTTGAAGGCTCAAAGAGTTCTTCTTGTATCCAACTTGGGATTTTGGATTCAACTCTTTGTACTCTCATGGGTAGCTATTTTGAATGCTATCTTGTAGACTTATTATTCTACCTCTTACTGATGGATATAGGCCCAATAGATAAGTTATTCTTTATGACTATGGTATTATATTACCCCATCACTCTCCATACATTGTCTCTCAAAGTAAAATTACATATATTGGACACTTTTTTTAGGATGATTGGAAGGAATATGACTTTACCAAGGTTGATTGGAAATATGATCAAGAGTGGGAGAGAGGTAAGCATCATGAGAGGACCGATACATTAATGTTACAAGGCTAATTTTATTAGGTGGTTGGGGAGGGAAGGAAGGGTAGTATTCTTGATGGTAAGGATTCTCATATTGATAACTAGAGCCATATGGAGGAAACATAAGGTCATTGTAAGACTATAATGGCTCAACATAGGGATGGTAGGGCCCAACATAGGGTTGATATGGCTTAACACAGGGCTAGTATGGATCATTATACTGCTGATAAGGAGGTGTAAAACAAAAATTTCTTTCTATACCCAACCATCAAACTTTTAGAGAAAAACAAAATCAAGATAAAATATAAATAATTTCTTGAAATAGATACATGGGATACTAGAACCAACTGATTCAAACTCAGATTCACCATTGATGTTTGATAGGAATACCTCCAAAGGCTAATATATTGAAGAACACATCAAAAATTATTAATTAGATGAAATGTTTTTTATTACTTATCCCATCAGGCATGCTAGAATTATTATAACTCTAAATTTTACCCCTAATAAGGTTATTCAAGTGTTCTTAGTTAGGTGATAGCAATGGAAACTTGTCTAAGGTGTTGGTGGCCTAATCTATGAGGATAATCTCTAGATATGGGATAGATCCCTTGATGCTTCACCTAAACTAATACAAAACCTATTTAACTAATAATGAAAAGGGAGAGAGAGAAACATGAAAATAAAATGGGAGATGCACCAAAAAATTGACCTCCACTTGCCTATACACTTATACATTGAATCAAGACTGCTCAAACCATAGAACTACAACTTGAGGTTATCCTTACATTAATATTTCAACATGGAGGTCTTTGAAGAGGTCTTTGGAGATGCATGAATTAGGAGGGACAACTAAGAGGTGAACTGAATCAACACTAATGGTAGACTTCCACATCTGATTCCCTACACAACTAGCTATAACACTTCATGTGACCTACAAAGATCCAACCTACTTGGAAAGAGGTAAGTGTGAGAGGACAAAAGAGAGGAAGTTAGAACACTACCACTATCAATCATGCATGATCATAGGTATAAAATCAACGTAAGCTTGAATAATGATAAAACCATCTTATTATTCATCTAAAAAGGAAAGAACAAGTATTAAATTGAGAAAGGTGTTACCATACTTAGATTGAGGATATTTACAATGCCATTTAAGGCTATACTTATATGAGAAAGAAGGAGACATATAGATATAGTACATAGAGAGAGTCTATTACGAATGTCATCCATAACCAATTAGTTACAAATCCAAGTAAAAGGTGAGACAACAGTCGTATCATTTTCCCTCAATATGTGTTTCTTGGTATGATGATAGTCTTCATGAAGTTGGTTTAGGAGTTCTTGGTTGTGCTTGATGACTCATCAAACCTCTCTTCAAACTACCCTACCCTCCTTGATTGGGGGGTTACACACCTACATAAATATGTCTACCACACTTCTAGATCTTATTGACACCTCATGAGATGATGTTAAACTCCTCAAATTGATGTAACAAGTTTGACATATCATATGCCTACCTTATCATCTTGCCAAGCTTGCCAAACATAGAGTAAAAAATACAATTTGGTGAATTCACATTATTTGGGAAGAGAAGATCCCTAATGGTGATTGGAACATCATTTTCATGTTGGTAAAGACCTCCATGCAAGATTTTATTCCTATAATCCACCTCAATTATCCATTCTCGTACTCCACCTCCAAATTTTTTCAATGTTCATAGGGATGCAAATCTCTATTAATGGTGACATTCATGCCTGAGTGATATAACTTGAGACAATGGTGCAATGTCAAAGGGATTGTGAAAATTTCATGTATCCAAGGTCTACCTAGAAGCAAATTGTAAGATAGGCAAAGGTTTAACACATGGAAGTGTATCATGGGTCAATGGATTAATGATAACTAGCAAGCTGATGGTGCCTTGTGATTCTCACTCTTCATTGTCATAGGCTTTGATAGTGATTTCTAGGCCTCAAGAAGCCCTAAATAGGCTTAGGGGCTCAAAATGAGTTTTAAGTCTCACCTAGCTCTCTTCTTGGCTTAATTAGATATGTTTCAATGGGTCAGACCTGTAGGGGTTTTAAAATATTATAAATATCTCATCAAACTCTCAAATTAAATTCTTTCAAAAGTGCCTATTTGCTGCCCTGTGGGTGACATATAAGTGTTTTGAAGTGAGTTGGGATCATTTTATATTTTTTAAGGTGAATGATAATTGATTAAAGTCTTCACAATATGTATACACCCTTTAATTATATTTTGTGTCCTTAAATATGTCTAAAACACCCAACTCACACTTCATCCATGAGCCAACTCTCAAGAAAACCTTGATTTTCTTCATAGTACAAACATTGTTTTAGATTTTTATATCTCATCATGAATTGTACAAACCAAAAAATACTTATAAAAGTTTTGTAATGTTCTTAACAACCTTAATATTAAATTTCATGAGTTTTTGAGCTCTAAAATTCATGTTATGGCCTTTTTAGTTCTGCCTCACCTTGTATTTTCTCATTTCTACATGCATATAGGTTGTGTTATGGAATTTTATTGAGTTATATAATGTATAAATACCTAATTATTTATGAATTATGACTTTAATATACCCATATATATCCTCCAACCACTGTATGCCTTAAATAAGTCACTTAAACCTCATAAAGACACCTTTTTAGACCTACAACATTTGCATTTTCTCCACTTTGTAGGCCTATTCTCTCACATGGCACTTGATCACAATTGGATATTGATTTAAGATGACTAAAAATGTATCATTAGACCCTAAAATAACTCTTACCACCTTCAATTCACATCAACAAGCTCAAAAATGCAGCTAAATTCCTTAAAACTGAGATGTTGGTGTTTTAAAGGGGGTTTAGGGCATCTTAACTTCTTAAAGATGATTCATAAAGTTATGGCCCTATATGTCTAAAGTATTTATATTAATTGGAATTTTATAGGGGTAACATCATTCACATAATATAATTGGCCCTAGATTTATCTCTCCTTCATGAACAATCCTCAAATCATTGACCTTCTTCTAGCTACCAAGAACTCGATGAAGGAACTGAGAGGTTTTTGTCTTTCTTGGACCTATAAATTTTCATTCAGCATGGATTTGAGTCTAAGGGGACTAGAGAGAGACTTGGATAGGCTTATAATTTGATAGTCAGTGGAAATCCTTTTCCAATGAGACCTCCACATGCCCTTTTCCTTTAATAAAACTGCTTGTCCTGCCTTATTACCCTTTTAGAGTTATGAAATAGGTGGCTATGGAGTCTCTCTTAACCTGTATGGTTGTGGAATAATGTACAATATCTTTTTCCACTTTTATCTCCCCTGAAAATTCTTCATTATGATCTTATTTAGACATTGGAATGATGAATAAGCAATTTCAAATGTATTCCAACAGTAGAAAAGGGGTTTAGTAATATCTTAGCCAATATGTATGGGTAAGTTACATATAGTATGATATTAAACAAGTGATTAATGGCATAAAATACCCATTTCACCTTTAGACATGATAATAGGACCCCACATTTGATATTTGTTCAAAGAGTTATATTACAATATTGTAATAAGCAATATAAGACAAAGTGAAGCGAACATTAAACTCTCTAAAAATACCTTAGTTTCTCCAAAATAAGCTATGGAACACATTTGACCTTAAATAAATAATTTAACCTTGATTTTCATCATGATATCTCATTAAAATTTTCATGTAACCTAAAATACTCATGATATGGCATTAGGATTTTCATATCTAGCATAAACCTTGACTCACACAAGAAACCTTAAACAATGCTACACATGCCATTTGAGGGGATTTTGACTCAAAAGGACACTTAAAATGACTTAACATAATTTTGAATGTGTTAGGGGTCAACGGCGGAAATTTTTTCCAAAGAAAACATTAATAAAATAGTGTTAGTAATAGGGATGGATGCAGAGCTTTTCCATCAAGAGAAATACCTACTAGCAGAGCTTTCAAAATTTCATATGAGAGAGGAGATCTAATTGAAGAATAATTATAGAGAGCTAGGGCTAAATAAAGGGGATAAAACTACATATTTTCATAATTCCACTTGAGCACATAGATCAACTAATTGCATCTCTAGCATTAAAAATAGGGAAGGAGTGTTGTTGTAAACTAGTTATGCTATTAAAAAGGAGGTTGTTGATTTGTTTTAAGAGTTAATTTACCATTCATAGGCTTTGCCCCTAGGGGCTCAAGTAAATATCCTTAATTTCATCCCTAAAATTGTGACAACCCAATAACATGCAAAGTTGATGGTGCCCTTCTCCTTGGAAAAATTTAGGTCAGTGACCTTTTTGATGGGAAGGGACAAAGCCCCAGGCCCTAATGGGTTTCCATCTAATTTTTTTATTTTTTTGGGGATATTTTAGGAGACTAAGTGGTTAGTGTGGTGAATGAGTGTAGGATTAAGCAAAAAGTGTCTTCGAACATCAATCACACTTTCATCTCGATGTTTCCTAAAGGGGACGCTCAATCCCTTTTTAGTGATTTTAGTTTATTTCTCTCTATAACACTATTTATAAATCCATCTCTTTTTAGCTCAAAAAAATATTGGATCTTCTAATTTCAAATGATTAAGGAGGATTTGTGCCAGGTAGACATATTCAAGAACATATTATTATCACCCATAAAATTTTGCATTTCCTTATTTGTAATCATAAGGTAGGAATTATTATGAAGTTGGATATAATTAAACAATATGACTAGGTAAATTAGATGTTTTTGATCAAATCCATAGTCAATTTTGGCTTTGCCATAAGGTGGTGTAATTGGGTATTCAACCTCATTTCTAGCCCTATGTTTTCTATTTTGGTGAACATGGAATCCTTTGGGTTATTTGAAGCTTCCAAGGGGCCACATCAAGGGGTTCCTCTATCCCCTTTCCTTTTCATCTTAATGTTAGAATCCCTTTGATAGTCTATTTTAGGAGCCTTGAATGAAGGTGGGTTGTATGACCTCTAAGTTACAGATGGTTTGGAGTGTTTCAATAATTAGTAGTTCACTGATGATACAATCTTTTTTGGCATGGATTTAGTTCTTAAGGCTCACTCTTGTAAATAAATTATGCTTAATTATGAGGGAACCTTGGGATAATTGATCAATGATACCAAGTTTGAGGTTTAATTCCTTAATGTTGATAATCATTCTCAAAAGATCATTCACTAACATCCTCAACTTTAATATTGGCTCATTATCAGCTAAGTACTTATGGGTTCCTTTGTTTTGAGGTGATGGTAAAGTAGGTCACTAAGATACTTTGATCAAGTCCTTTTGCACTGGATTGGAGCATGGAAAGGAAAGGGATATCCTTTTTTGGAAAGATTATGCTCATCAAATCAGGCCTTAGTGATCTCTCAATTTATATCATATGTCTTGTCTGCTCAAGTATCTATGATCACATAGGTCAATCATATTATGAATGAATTCCTCTGGTAAGGAATGATAGAGAAGAATAAAGTCCCATTATTTAAAAGGGATAAGATTTGCCTCCCTCAAGCTAGCAGCGAGGCTAGGATCAAGAGACTATTTTCCCACAACCTTGTTCTGGGGGCTAAGCTACTCTAAGGTATGATCTCCCAACTTTATTATCTCTAGAATAAACTCTTAAAATCTAATTACTTTGGGGAAATTAAGAATACCAACATTTCTACCATTCATAACCCTCTCAAAGGCTCACATATGTGGAAATTCATTCTCAAATGCCATCACATTATCAAAGATCATGTCTCATGGAATATCAATAATGTCCAAAATATTGATTTATGGGAGGACTCTTGGAATGGGCATAAACTGATCCAAGAGGTGAAAGGCTTAGAAGATACAAATTATTTTTAGACTTACATTAGGGGTGCAGGGTGTGTGACTATATATAACCTTTCCCTTAGGTGAGAATGATTAAATGGAACTAAAAAAAATTGAGGGATGTTGCACTCCTGAACTCTCAGAAAGAGGTGTTAGACGGTATCCTCTAAAAAGGAAAGTTTGTATTAAATCCAAATAAGATGCCATTCAATAGATCAGAGCTAAGTCTATGATTTATTTTATAAATTTGGGATATAAAATGATAGAGTACGAGGATTCCTCCTTTACGTGGGCCAACATTACCTCTTGGATCAAAGTTGGTTATCCCAAGATAGGTGCCTTTATTTGGTTGGCTACCCAAAGTAATATTCTAACCTCGGATCGACTTTGAAAAATTGGCATTGAAGGACTTTCTCATTATTGTCTTTGTTTCTCTGCTAAGGAAGATGCCAATCATGTCCCTTTTGATTTCCCCTTCAAAACTCAATATTGGAACTGGTATTGTGGAAAGTTGGGCTTTGAAATGTGTTTGCCTAAGTTCCTTTCTACTAGCATTTTCATCTTGATCAGTTGGGCCTGTAAATGCCACCTTTCTTAACCTATGGGAGGTGATCCCTATTATCTTAATTTAAACCCTATGGAAAGAATGAAACCAAAGAATTTTTGAGGTTAAAATAAGTTAGCTGGAGGAAGTGATTCATAGAGTAGAAGTGCCTATCTTAAATTGGATTTTCCTCTTCTAATATATGTAATGGAATTTTGTCTAGCTAGGACAGGCATATCCTCAATAGTTGACCATTTTAAAAGTCACCCCCACTAATATATCTAGCATATCTATTAAAAAGGCTCATAAGAAGGCTAATTTAATTTAGATTGCTCCTCCCTCAAGATTTTTCAAGATTAATTTTATTGGGGTTGTACGAGGTAATCCTAAAGCCTATAGAGTAGGGTGTGTAATTAAAGATTGTTCAAGGTCTCTAATTCAAGAGACTTCATTCAAATTGGCTGATGGAACCAATAATGAAGCTGAAGTTGAAGTCCTTAGCTTGGCAGTGGAGCTAGTCAACCAATGTGTCATTGAGAATATGATCTTTGAAGTTGATTCCATGGTTCTTATCCAAGCTTGGTAGAATAAGATGGCATTTAATTGACACATAGAGAACACCCTCGATCATGCATGAGACATGTTGAATTCTATTTTTACTTGGGAAGATTCACACAATTATATAGAAGTTAATTTAGTAGCAATTTTTTTGGCCAACCAAGGCATCCCATAGGTAGAGGAGAAAATCATTGACAATTCACAAGAAGTGTGGCCATAGGCCCCCAGAATTTCACATAAACTTTGAGATTTGCTATATCTAGATTTTATTGATTAAGGTTCTAGTAGCATGTGGGTTGTAATCATTTTAGGACATACCTTCCCTTGATGCTTGATTGGCCATAAACATCAATGGTATGGATTGAAGGGTTTTTATTGAGCTGTTGTCATTTTGTTGGCTAGTTTTCACTTCACATCTTCATTTTTGGTGCCTTATGAAGGATCTGAGATTGGTTCACTAATGGAGTGCCTCATGCAGTCGGCCATCAATGAACCTTTAATAGGGTATGTGAAAATAAAAAAGACATGGCATTAGAGGGAAGTGTGAGTGAGTTTGGAATAAAAAAAGTCTTCATTATCTAGTAGGGGCAAGTCAAGGAAATTGTTAGAATTATGTTCCTTGAGACCCCTTTCCATGTCAAGATGAATTCAGGCGTTGTTTCCCTCTTCATTACTAATTTTCTCTTGGCTTCAGATGATAAGGTTTTGGTCAAGGAAGTGGTGAAAATATTGGTTAAGATGCACTTTAGGGTTGGATGGATTGAGGCCATTGATGATTTTATAACCAAGATCCAAACCTCCCCACCTTTCTCAAGTGTGGAAAATTTTGCGCTAATTCCTCTTTTGATTTTCCGTGAACTTGAGGAGTGTTTGTGCATGGCCTTATCTATTATGGATAATTTATAGGGTCTCATTCATTACCCTATACCAGTTGGCATGATGATGGCTAGTTTAGATGTGGCTTCTCTACAAACTCATCTCCACTCTCTCTACCATTTTAGGTTTGCAATGCTCATCTTGGATCATTTCTACAATACATTTTTTGAAAAACATGTATGGGGGTGGCCACTTAATGTCAGCCTAATAAGGTCCTCAGGGATTGGCTGCAAGGTTGATATTATTCTCAAGTGGGCTGCTTTAGATGTTATGTGTGCATGTTTTGACTCTATTATGAGGTCTTAGAATATGGGGGGTATGCGGTTGGATGTGGAGGTGGATGTTCTTGATGATCATATTGTGGAAGAAGTAGGTGATATGGGCTTAATGGACGTTAGACAGTCGTAAACTTCGGTTCATGAGCTAAATTTTGGGCTTGTTTCCTAAGCCTTCTACTTTTTCTCATACATTCTATAGTTTTTGGTATATCAAGTATGTAATCTTATTGGATTGATTTTTTTGTCATCCTAGGCTTTTTTATTTACTCAATGGGAATGTTTTTTCTCCCCTTAAAAGATATGAACTATTTTAATTAGGTTTTGGTAACATCATTCCCTTGTGGATTTTTCATCTGAAACAAATAAACGATATTTTGAATCAATCCTTATTATCGATGAAGTATCCTTAAACCCTCAATTACCTATCTTCTTATAATAATAATAATAATAATAATAATAATAATAATAATAATAATAATAATAATCCCATTCATTTAAATGACTTGAAAAATTAATAAAAGTGCATAAAACTATTATGAAAGGGTGTTTAATAAAAGTTATATACAATAACAATCCAAAAAATATGGATATAATATTTTTATAACATATAATTTCTTTTTATCATAATTTAAATGTGAATCTTTTACTTCTTAAAAGTACCTATTTATTATCATAAGATTGATATTTCATAAATAAATTAAAATTATAAAAATAATAAAATTATATAAAAAAATATAAACGATTCAAATTTTTATTAATTTTAAATTACTTTATACTTATAAAAATGAAAAAAAATAAAAGAATAAATAAAAAACATTAACAAACTAACTAACTATTGATGTGAAAAAAACAAACAAGCAAATATTAATAAATAAACTATTGAAGTGATATAAAAACAATTATACCAAAAATGATTAAAAAACAATTGCATCCAAATCTTTCTTTACAACGGAGTAAGGGCCATATTTCCTTATTTTTATCTATCAAAAAGTGTAACTAGACAAAATTATTAACTTTGTTTTAGTTGAATAATATATAACTCTTATAAGAAACAAGTAACTTGTAACCGATGAATAAGAAATGATTCATTATGATTATTGCCGCATGCTTATGAGCTTGCAATTTTTCTCTAAATGGTGGTGACTAGGGTTTTCGACAGCACTAAGCCCTCCCCAGTGGTGGCAGTAGTGAGCAGGCCAGGGGTACATGAGAAATTGTTTAATCCTAGTGAAGAGGCTAGCACGGGGTAGAGTGTGGTTTCATTGATAGAGGAGTGTCAAAGGGTGCAACTTAAGAAAAGGATTGGTAAAGCATCGATAGGAGTAGGTGATGGGAAGTATAACTCATGGGAGTCTAGACAACAATCATCTTAAAAATTACTGATAAATCATTTAAATAAGGTTTTCGAAGAGCCTAAGATTTTTTTATTGAATCAGGTTAGGGTTTTTCCAATTAAATTTATTGTTGTTAATTTTGAAAGTAAAGCTTTGGAAGATATTTTAGAAGGCGAATAATGGTTTATGGAGAGGGGTCTGCGCTATCATTTTGACAGGGTCTTTCCATCTCGTTTCTCCTTGCATTAGTAGCTTTTGGAATCATGAAGATATTTGTTGAAAGGTATTATGGAAATATATTCCTGTGCCAACGATTTTTTATTATAACTTTTGATTCTTTGGTTGATTGGGATAAGATTTTTCAGGGTAAAATATGGATCTTTGAAAATCACATTTTGCTCATGAAACTTTGGACTCCTGATTTTAACCCTTTGACAGAAAATCTTTCGCTGCATTCCATTTATGTAAGATTGTCGTATCTTCCACTTCAATTTTGGTCTGAAACAGGTCTTTCAGTTATTGGTTCTGTGTTGGGTGTTATGTTGGAAATTGATGGTTCATCATTGAATTATTTTTGGACTAATTTTGCTAGAATTTTGGTGTGTTTAGATATTTCTCAGGGTCTTTCAAAAAGTATTGATCTGAAAGTGCAAAATAGAAGTTGGAATCAAACCCTAGATTTTGAAGGAATCCCCTTCAGATGTCAACTATTTTCAAGTTGGGCACCTCTCTGCTTCTTGCCAAAAAGCGAAGCGTAAACATGAATCTTCTTGGGGAAAGGAGGCTAATGCGAATCATTTTGCAGTTTTTGCAAAAGATCTTGATTGCCCTGAAGAAGCGGTTTTAGAGAAGTTAAAGGAAAAGAATATGGATAAGGTAATATCATTAGTAAGAACAACTCATAACGCTGAGTTTATTGGTTATAATGGTAATAATGTAAATCATAATGAAATTTTTAGATGCAAAACTAAGGAGGGAAATGGAGTATTAAGTTTGAATTCAGACAAATTGGGTGATGATGACGAATGGAGGTTGGTAAGAAGCTAGAAAAAATATCATCGCATTCTTAGCTCTCTCCCTAAGGGATCTAAGAAGGATGAGCAAAACAATTATGGGTATTCGGTTTGATTAATTTGGTTCTTATGTTGAAGTATTCTTAATACTTTCAATAAACCGAACTCTTTGTCAATAAGGTGGTTGTATGCCTTGACGGTAAAACAATCAATCCAAGCTAGTTTTGTTCTATTGAATTTTATGTTTATGGTCCAGGGGACCTTTTTCCCTAGCATCGATCTTAAAAAAAATAACTTGTAACTAAGTAATTTGTACTTAAAAATATGAATTAATGGTGAGAAACAAATAATTTGTAACCATATATCCAAATTCTATTTGTATTGAGTCTATTAAACCCATATGAATCAAATAAAACATATCCCGAATATCATGAAAACATACGCACCTCCATATCCCACCTAAAAAAATACTCCTTAATTAATCCAAACATCTAAAATTCTATCACTTAATAATAATCTTCTTTCTTTTATAATATATTTCTCTCAATCGTGGGGCACAACCAGTAGTCCCCAGTCGCCCGTGCAATGGTATAATATATTTCTCCCAATCTCGAGCCAGCCTCAACCCACGCCGTTGCGGTCGCCACGTGGAGTCTAACGGCGTTTAGGTTCATGAGCTCTATGATGGCGAAGGGGTCTTGGAGGTGCCCACCGCCTGCACTTCCGGATTGATCGCCGTATCTGAGGTTTTGTATTGAGTTTAGCAGGTTGTCAAAGTTTGTGGAATGGATAGTCGAGACATTTTTGACACCCCTTGTGGCGAGTCAACTCAGAAGAGCCCCTTCAGAAGCTGCCAAGGGTGTGGGGAAGAGGAGTAAGAGAGGCAAGCTCATAATGCAAATTATGGACTTTGAAAACAACATCATCGTCTATGGCGATGGGACGACCAGTAAAAGATACAACGTTATATTAACAGGCTCATCATTTCTAACTTTTTCTCAAATTACATACCAATTATTACTATTAAGAAAAACAAAAAGTCAATGTAGTATGGTTTACATTTTATGAGATATCAATGACATATCTTTACATCATGTTCACGTTGAAATTTCATAAAAATGGATAAGTGATAGAAATTAAAAACTATCTTAAGCAATGAGGCTCAACAATGTAAACAAGAGATGATAGCATCATTAACTCTTTATAAAGACTAAAATCAAATAGCGTAACTTCTCTCTTTCTATATATATAATATAAAGATTAAAATCAAATAGCATTACTCTTATATATATATAGACTAATATCAAATAGCGTAACTTCTTTCTATCTCTATATAAATAATATAAAGATTAAAATCAAATAGCATTACTCCTTTCTTTATATATATATATAAGTTTGTAAAAGCTGGACTTATTTTCAAGGTATAAATTTTGATAGAGAATAATAAAGGAAAATAATATTTTTTATCTTATAGTACAAATGAATTTGATAATTTAATTAAATTAAGTAAAGATAAAATAAATTTGTAGGAGTATCAAAGGAGACAGGTAGAAAAATCAAAAGTTAAGGAACCACAAAATAAATTAGCTAATTAAAAGAGAGAAGTTAAAAAAATAGAAATCCAGAAGTTTCATAGAAAAGATAACTAACCAATAACATAAATCACATCTCAAAGGAAGCACCATCATGGAGTAAACTCAGGGAATGCAAGAAAACACTATTGTTAGAAGCCTTGGTCACCGACTTCTAGAATATCCTTCAAGTTCCAAACCTAGACCATTATTCAGAAAGCTTTGACAATGATTGAATCTACGATAGAAACCATGGCTTCTCCATGCTCTTCAAATACAATCAAACTAAGAAACCAAAATCGAGAATAAACCCTGAGGCTAAAACAAAATCTTTGAAACCCATATCAATGATTTCTTTGTCGAAAAGGTACAAGTAATGTCAGAAGGGATATAATTTTCAGTTTTGTTAAAGTGAGGTTTTGTAAAACAAAAGAGTTTAAATTGAGAGTCGTACTTCACTTGAAACTCATTATTGTTCATCATATCTCACCATTTGTGCATAAAACATTAAGTGAGAGTAATCTAATATTTTTGCTGGAGATGATGATAAAAAATGAGGTGATGTCTTCTTTAATATACATAAATATGACAATGAATTGTGTTAAGAAAAAACTTTATATTTTATAATAAACTTAAATAATTGCAAATTGATAAGAAAACAAAACCATATAAATCATCAAAATATTTAAAATTTTCAAAATAAACTAAATTATTATAATAAAAAATAATAAAATACAAACTAATTAAACTTATTAAAAAATTAAAATTTATCAATATTCAAATAAAAATCTATATGTAATAATTGAGAAGGTATGAACATTCATCTAAATAATACTTATAAATACCTTTTTTTTATAAATATAAAACAGAATAAAAGAAAAATGAAAAATTAAAAAAAAAGAAAGAAAGAAAAGAGAGCCTTTAATAAAATTAGTATCTAAAGCGACCCAATTACTAGGCCATCCTGTATGGTAACTATAGCACGTTATATTAACAGGGTCACACTTTCTAATTTTTTTCTCAAATTAAATACCATTTACTAAAAAGTAGATGCATTATAGTTTATATTTTAAAAATAAAATGACATATCTTTACATTGTACACGTAGAATTTTGATAAAATGGATTAGTGATCGAAATAAAAGACTTAGTCAATGGTACTTACAACACGACCTGGCAATGCAAGCAAGTTTTAAAACTATTACACCATTGACTCTTCACAAAAATTAAAACAATATCACGTAACATATATCATATACAAGTAAAATAATAAACGAATCACGAAGTATGAACTTTCAAATTTGAGCGACATTCAAAGTACAATCTAAGAAACATTTTGAAAAGGATTTAGAGAAAAATACAGGAATGATTTTAAATATGGATTTGGAATGTCAAACTCGGTAGGATAATATTTGTTAATGTAATGTTTTCGTTGATTAAATAAGTTGATAGGTCTTAAATGTTTTATTTTAAAATTGTTAGGAATAATTTTTAACATTAATTTGAGGTATTATTTTTATGAATAAGTAAATGTTAAAAATAATAACGATAAATTAATATAAATATTTGATGTTTGATAAATTTTGTTATAAAAAAATTATTAATTTTTTAAATGATAAATAAAATTAATTTAAAATGAATATAAAAAATGATGTTATGTTACTTAAAAGAGATGATATAAATAATTAAATAGAAGAGGAGGGTAGAACAACAGAAATAGATTTAGATTTTTTAATAGTCATAACATTTGTAATTACAATTTGAATTAATAAATATTTAATTCAAATTATATAACATATCTTTACATCTCGTATACATAAATTTGATAAAATCGATTAGTTATAGAAATATAAAACTATCTTTCAAAAACTAAAACCATATTGTATAATTCTTAACAATATAAATAAGTTTTAAGATGATAACACTATTGACTCTTTGAAAAAACTAAAACCATATTGTGTAACTATTATTATATATTTAAGTTGCAAAACTAGCACTTTCTCCAAATGTGCAAGTTATATCGGAAAAATGTAAATTTCTATTTTGATAAAGTGAGGTTTTCTAAAATAGAAGACTATAAATTGAGAGTTGTACCTTACTTGAAATCAATGATCGTTGACCATATCTCACTTTTTGTGCATGAAGCATTAAATAACAATAATCTTATATTTTTGATGGAGGTGATGATGAAAAATTAGGTGACATGTTCCTTAATATGACGTGAAAATGCATTGTACCAGGAGAAAAGATTTTATCTCAAAGTAAGCTTGAACAATGATAAAGTGGTGGGGATTGGTAAGGCCATACAAAACATGAAAGCAATAAATTTTGTAAAGTGAGCTAGGTGGTAATAGTGAAAGACAATGACAGTGTGACTTAAACAACTCTTCAAATCTACAATAATAACAATAAATATATATATATCAAACATAGAGAACACATGATAAAATTTGTTCCAAATCAACAACATGAAATTTTTAAGTAACAATATGTATTATATAATTATAGTATATAATATTATACAATATTATTATAAGTATTATAAAATTATGTACTATTGTTATATTATATAAATATATTTTACTATAATCTAATATAATAATATATAAATATTTTTATAATTTTATAATAATTCACTATTTGGGACTCCTCACCCTCTAGCCTCTTTCACCATAAGTTATGGTGATTGTTTGTTAAAATAATTTTTCTTTCTTAAAAGAATAAGCTTAAAAGTATATACTAGTAAAAGTACCCCAAAAAATTAATATCTAATAAATTAGATTATTTTATACTGTAATATTATAATAATATATAAATATATTTATACCGTTATAATCATATTATTTTATTACAAAAATTAATACTTAGTAAATTAGATGATGATGATGATGATGATGATGAAATATCCATGATTAATGAAACATCCTTTGTTAATGGGTCAAGAGTATATGTTTCTAAAAGAAGAGAGGAGAACTTATATTGGATGTTTAATTATCTAATTTTTTTTCATTCTAAACTATGATCGGATAGTCATAAACAATTTAAGGGCATTTGGAGTTAGTTTCATCATCCGATATTGCTCTATTTTTCTTATTAGCACTACCTCTATATACTCGAATGATGGGACAAACAATGAAACAAAGGCACATACATTAGTTTTAAGTTTGAAAATGGAAATCCAATACGAGATTGAGCATATCTAGATCAAAAGTGATTTAATCACTGTGGCCCAAGCCCTTGGAAATTAAATTTCTAAATTTTGGAACATTGAAAATATTATTGGAAAGGCCTTGAAAAATCTTGAGTCTTTTTAACATTAGACAACTAGGCATTGCTTCTAGAAAGCCAACATAACAATAGATTCCCCGACTAATCAAGGTATATATCAAGTAAAAGACTTAGTTTTGGATAACTAAATTTCCCTTTGAATTGATCTAGAAGAATTTCTAGAGTAATAATCAAATTTTATGAAGTTGATCTTGTCAAATCCTTGGTTAACCCACTTTCTCTTAGATCGAGTGAAATCATTTCATTGCAAGGCCCTTAGACCTTCTAATGATTATTCCCATGTGATGTCTTCCCTCGGGGCATGGTGAATTGATTGTTCTCACTTGTCTCACCTTGGTATTGTTTAGTGGTGCTCTTTGTATGTTTTAAGGCTTCTCATTGCCTTGTTTTTAAATCTTTATGGACTAGAGGATTC
The DNA here is from genome assembly GCA_037957365.1 of Torreya grandis. NCBI lineage: Eukaryota > Viridiplantae > Streptophyta > Pinopsida > Cupressales > Taxaceae > Torreya > Torreya grandis. Next base: position 2,784,426 of record JARHVA010000195.1, read on the forward strand.
AATTCTATGGAAATTCATTGCTGGGTCTTTGAGACTTGGATAAGCATGGAATGGTCAGGCGAATTTGCCTCAGTGGAACCCTCTTTTTTAGTCTTTTCTGAAAAAAAGGGAGATGAATTTTCTCTCGGCGATTTTGGAATGCTTATTGAAGATGATCTTTAGGGTCCCCATTGGTTTAGTATTGAAGGAAATTTGGGAAATTATTTGGGCAAGGGGTCTTCGTGAGCAGGACCAACTCCGAAATGGATTTCGTTCGTGTCAAATATGCTAAAGGTATAGAGGGTCAAAGGGTCTATTCAAGTGGTGGTGATCATTTACGTGATGCTTGCCTTCAGGGGAGGACTCAAGAGAGAATTGGATAGGTCTAGTGTTTGATGCTCCAAGGCATTTTCCCTTTTCTGGCTTGGAATCTGAGGGGCGATTATGCTTGAAAGCTTTCAGAGAGTTGTGGGATATGTTTGTGTGTCTAGGAAGTACAAAGTTACTTCCTAGGCGGTAGCTCTTCTGGTGGCTTAATGATTTCTCCTCTCAATTTGGATGAATTGAAGGATCCCCTTGATTAGCTCTCCAAGCTTCTGGAAAATACTTTGCATAAGGAAGCTGTGAATGAAGCGAAGTATTTACTGAGGATTTCTGGTTCCGAAGGCTATAAAATCGGCGGCCTTGTTGGGGTTGTTGCCAAAAAGAGCCAAACCTGGTGGGCGCGAGTTGAATGTGGTTATTGTGACCACCAGGGATCTCAGTTGTGTCTATTACTTCGCAGGGGCTGTTGAAAGTAGGTAGCCACGTGGCAGAAGGGGCAGGTCTCGGGATGGATATCGTCATGAGGGTTGTGAAGGTGGTAGAGTCAATATGAAGTTAGTAGCTGGACCTTCGCTTGAAATGGTGGAGATAATTGGGTTGATGGATAATGACCTTAAAAAAACAAACATAAAAGCTACGGCTGTGGAGAATGAATTGGTAGTTGATTTGATATGGATAAAGCTGAAACGCTGGGTCCCATGTTTCTAAGTGGTTTTGGCTTCGTGGGTGGATTGTAGCTATGTTTCATATGCTCGTATCTTAGCAGCAATGGTGGTGGTTTTGGGATTAGTTCCCTTTTTATGTGCAACATTGTCATATGGTGGTAATTTGTTTATATGTAAATCTTTTTGGAAAAATATTTTAATAAAAGAGTGAGGGGATCATAACTTTTGATTTTATATATATATATATATATATATATATATATATATATATATTATATATAAATATATATAAAATCAAAAGTTATGATCCCCTCACTCTTTTATTAAAATATTTTTCCAAAAAGATTTACATATAAACAAATTACCACCATATGATCAAATCTACACCAAAAATGTTGCTATATATATATATTATAATATAATTATATTATTATTATTTTGATATAATTATATATTATAATATAATTATATTGTAATTAATATTATTTAATATAGTACAATATTATAAAAATATATTTATGTTTAGATGTACTTTACAATAAGATTAGGAAGTAGTGGTAGGTTGTAATAGAGTGAATGTATTCACTATTACTTCCAACTTTAAATTTGACATCCATTTAACTGTCAATTAAAAAAATCTATTAAAAATTACCAACACTATTTTTTTTAATTACACACAATAAACTAAATTAAATTTTATGATAACAATTAAATTATATAATAATGTAATAATTATTTAAAAAATTATATGTACTTCCATTTCCATTTGTGTAAAGTGAAAGCCACAACTCTTAATTAACCAATTAAAAAAAATAAAATTTAACATTATAGATTATCCTGTCATTTCCATGAAAATACCTCTTGAGAAAAAAAACAACATTCATTCATTTTTAAAAAGGAGTATTCATACTGTTAACATTAAATAGATTTTGCAAGCAATTTGAACTATTAGGAATATATCCACAATATTTTTTGTTGTAGCTATATACTCATTGAATATATGCTAATGTAGTTTTTGTTACAATCATATATCAATGAATATATGCTATGTGATCAGGTACCCTCAGTGATGAGAGATACTAGTACCAACTTTTGGTTAGAGCAAGAATTTGGATCACCAAATATGGGTAAGTTGCTATTGTAGATGCCTCATTTGCATCATTTCAAGGATACATCAATGCATTTTTGAAATCATGGGCAAAAGAAATGGTGGTGGGAGATTAAATATTTGTAGTCATTGAATATTGTCCAAGTCCAAATAAAAGAAAACAAAGCAATTTATTTTGGGAGATGCCTAGGTGTGTCATAAATGAGTTAGTCTTTCATGTAATTTTTTAAATTGTGATGTGTGTGTGTGTGTGTGTGTGTGTGCGCGCGCACGCATCTCATTGTATGGGATGTTTTGATGTTTTTTTCCTTGCCATTTTAGGAGTGATAGAGGAGGAAAAAGTAGATTCTTATAACTTTTTGTTATTGTAAAGATATGAATCAATTTTATGGAGTAGAATTAAAAGATTTATTTTCCCAATTATTATTTGAATACTATTTGCTTCGCTTCATACTTCATGGATATTGTGTGTTTTGAAAAATGTTATATATATACACTCATAGACCCCTCATAGCTCATAGGGTGGCCACAAGATATTTATATAAGGTTGTCTCTATTTGAATTTGAGAAATAGAATTTATGCTACATGGCATGATCCCAAACTCATAAATCATGAATCTCTTATTTGGTTAGGTAGACAACATAAAACATTAAAAATATGAAGAAGAGAATGAATCTCAAAATGACATCAACAAATATACATGGATATTTCTACTTCATGTTCATTGAAATTATGACATATAAAATATGTAGGTGATTGCAACATAATAATCGATATTTTAATATTCAGATCTATTTTAGATTAACATTCAAGCTTTGACAATTTTTGCATAGAAACTATGATACATAGCTAAAAATGGGTTTGGAGATTACAATTCGATGATTGTAATAATTGTGATATCCTCACTGGTTGTTTAGACAAAAGGGAAAATCCTTGTGTCACTATTTCTAAGTGTTTCATCACATGGTAAAGGGGTTGTGACAATCCACCATGAATGCCTTATATGTTCACATAAATGGACACAATGGCACATAGAGGCCCACATTAGTCTCATGATTTACATAGTCATTTTTTATTTACGTAGAGACACTAAGTTAAGATGATATTTCATGGTTATTTTAGTGTGAAATGATGGGGATTACATTATCATGATATGCGGCATTGATAAGACTACTACATCTAGCTCATGATTCATATGGTTGAGTCATGATGAAGTGTAACCAAAGAGGAAACATGTCAATACTTTGGTCTTAAAGGTTCTACCAAGTGACCTTTCAATGTGATTTACATGGGTAGTAAATAGCTGTTGCGATCAAGTATCACCATATCATTCTTAATATAAATACCACAACCATTAAGTGATTATGTAATCATTCCTATAGTTGACATGCTAAAGCATTCACTCTTGTTTTATTTATGAAGCTTCATACTCTAAGGTTGTGATCTAGACAACAATTCAGATGATAACTCGGGTGATGGGTCCACCCCAATTGATGGTGAAACTTTTGGGAGCCATAAATTTTGCACCGTAGCTCCAATTGACTCACCGTTTGAACTGTTGGAAAGCTAATAATGAGGGGAACATCATGAGATGCCATTGAGATCTGATTGATGAATTTTGACCCCCTAAAACCCAATGGAAGTGTCTCAAATTTCAATTTTAGTAGTGCAGTCTAAAAATAGTAATTCCTCAAATTCTGTATTGTTGTAAATCATGGAAGACCTTCCACATCCTCCCCACACCTTAAAAACACGTATAAATGAAGATGTAACCCAAAATGGAAAGGACACATCTCTTCTCAGAGATAAGCATATGTTTGGGTCTGCAAATTTGATCAATAAAACATTTCTTATCAGAGATAACATTATTTAAATTATTTGTTCTTGTTTCTTAAATTATCTTTCAACCAAAGCTTTCAAATTTTGGATCAGTGGTATCAGAGTAGTTTGTCTTTAGAGTGTATGATCTTGAGGATGAGGTCAGATTACAAGAAGCTTGGGTGGAAAATAGAACCAGTAGAATATCCACCTATTCACTTCAAATGACTTAAAATGGTGGACAACACCAAGGCATTTGATCCTTTCAAGGAACTGGTGAATGAAGCCCTCCAATAGCAACAAGCATAGATGATACAACAATTCACTCAAATTATCCAACAAATCTCGATGGGAAATTTTGGCTCCTCATCTGTACTTGCACATCCTTTCAGTGCCCCAACACCATTCAAGGTTCAAGTGAATTTTGATATCCCTACATTTGAAGGCAAAATCAATGTTGATGTAGTAGAAAATTGGTTGGATCAATTGTCATCTTATTTTTTTGTAAATAAATTCACTGATAAAGAGAAGATTACTTTTACTCTTCTGAAATCATCATTGCCTGTCAAAAATTGGTGGGAAGTGTACAAAAAGAGATTCAGTGCAGATGATATTGGCCTTGAGACAGAACCTCCATGGGATGATTTCATAGATGTTATAAAGGAAGAATACTACCCCATTGGAGCATATGACGATCTGTATATAGAGTGGAAATAACTTCGCCAAGGTAAAGAACAATCTATTGAAGATTACATTGACATTTTTCATTCTCTATCTTTGAGATTGGGCATCCAAGAAAGTGAGAAACACAAGGTTCTCAAATATCATGGCAGACTACAATGGTACATATGGGGAGAAATGGAACTCTTTAATTTGGAAACAATCAGTGAGGCATACAAGTTCACAGTGAAGATTGAGTAGAAGCATGGAAGAATGAATATAAAGAATCAGTCTTCAAAATGGAAAAGTGACAAAGATGGTCAAACACGATGCCAAAATTGGAAGCAAAAAGAAGGAAAGACTGGGAAGTTGTGTGATTATCACAAATTTGGAACTCACTCCAAAGAAGAATGTTGAGCTATCAAATCACTTCTTTCTAAGTCACAATCCTCTGCTCTACCTCATATAGACCCTGCAGTTGAAGAGGTTGAAGAAGAAATTATAGATGTTGATCCTAAAGCCATTATTGCTTCATCACAGACACATGACAAGATGCTAGATGACAAAGAAAGGTTATTTCACTCTTAGTTATGGGTGAAAGGTAAGCCTCTACATTTCATTCTTGATAGTGGAAGTCAAAAGAATTTAATCTCTGCTAATGTTGTGAAAAGCCTAAATCTGTCCATGAAGCCTCACCCAAAACCATACAATATTGGATGGTTGAGTCCAAGGAAAAACCTCTGTGTTACCGACCAATGTCTTGTCTCATATGCAATACAACCTTTCCAAGATGAGGTCTTATGTGATGTGGTCAATCTAGATGTTTGTGATGTACTCTTTGGTCAGCCATTCATGTATGATCGACATGGCATATATGAATCAAGAACTAGAAGGATCACTCTCACTCTTGGAACACAGTGTTACAAGGTACCAGAAGTACCACCTTCTACATTTGTCTCTCTGATTAGTGCCAAGAAATTTGTTCTCATGGTGGTCAAGCCACAAGAATCCAAAAGGGCTGATGTTACAGCCCTGACTACACAAACAACACAACAACAGAAGAAAATAGATACCGAACTGATGAAGTTCATGGCCTTCCATCCATAGACTGATGGTCAGATAGAAATGGTGAACAATCGGGCCCTACATAGTTCCATAAATCACAGTCCCTTCCAAGTATGCATCGAGAATCAAATCGAAGTACAACTACCACACTTGATGAAAAATCATGATGCAATGGGGACCATTACTTCTCAAGGAGAGAGGAATGATCTGGAGAACAATTCAGATGATAATTCGGGTGATGGGTCCACCCCAATCGATGGTGAAACTTTTGGGAGCCATAACTTTTGCACTGTAGCTCCAATTAACTCACCGTTTGAACCGTTGGAATGCTAATAATGAGGGAAAGATTGTGAGATGGCATTGAGCTCTGATTGATGAAGTTTGACCCCATAAAACCCAATGGAAGTGTCTCAAATTTCAATTTTAGCAGTGCAGTCTAAAAATAGTAAGTTTCTAAAAATAGTAATTCCTTGAATTCTATATTGTTGTAAATCATGGAAGACCTTCCACATCCTCCCCACACCTTCAAAACATGTATAAATGAAGATGTAACCTGAAATGGAAAGGACACATCTCTTCTCAGAGATAAGCATATGTTTGGGTCTACAAATTTGATCAATAAAACATCTCTTATCAGAGATAGCATTATTTGAATTGTTTGTTCTTGTTTTTTAAATTATCTTTCAACCAAAGCTTTCAAGTTTTGGATCAGGTTGAGGCTACATGAATTTATTTCCATGCATGCTCCTTATATTTAAGTGTCTATTTACCCTCATTAATTATAGGTTATTCATTGACCATTGGCCTCATTTCTATGGGTATTCATCTTCCTTCCAATGGGAATGAATGACTTAAGTCTCTTATGTTGATTAAATTTAACATTAATAGAATATTCATGCTTAAGGTGAGGTGAAATATATATCCATAAATATTATATTGTCCCTTCCATTAATATGATTAAGCATTACATCCTTTACACAGTTATATATGTATGTACATGCATACGTATGTATGTATGTATGCACACACACACACCGAAAAAAACATTATTATTTAAAAAAGTAAAACAAATAATTGCTTAAAAGTTTAAAATGCATGCACTTGATTTATGAAGCTTGCTAGCTTATATAAATGGTCACAAAATAATCATGAGATGATACCAAATGAGGAGATGATTTGGTTCAATGATCCACTTGACCACCCTCATAACAAGTGCACATGCCCATAAAATATAAGGTGAGTTATCAATGGGTTTAATAAACCCAACATCGTACAAATTTTTAATCTCACCATTAACTAGACGGGCCACTTTATAATGCTTTTTTAAAAACTTTTACTTAACTAGTTTGGCATGTGAGTAAATAACTTTATTATGAAATGCTATCATAGGATTGATGCTCAACATATCATCATAAGACCAAGTGAATAATTCAATACAATCATGTGACATATATCTAAAGGATTTATTATCTTTGGCCTCTAGCATCGTAGTGAGAAGGATAGGTCTTGGGTCTTCAATCCAATACCATAATTAAATTTGATTGTTTCTTCATTAACTAGTATTATGTGATCTTTGACATGAAATGTAATAGGGATAATATCAGTTCCATTCAACTAATCATATTTGTCTTGTGAAGACTCAGCCTCTCTAAAATATACATGGGCATTTATTTTAGAAGGAAATATTTTCTTATCACAGAAGAAAGGGATATTCTCATATGCCCCTAAAAATTAAAGGAGAGACTCATTATTGAAAAATTTATCCAACATCTATATTTTTATTGAGACCATATCATTAGTGAGCTTGGAATGTATCAATTCTAGATTTGATATGAAGTTAACCTCTTTCTCATGGTTTGGTTTAGATATGAGGAAATATGCATAAATAGAATCTTTCTTTGTCTTATCTTCCTTATGGTGGGTGCTAAGGCATCCACAATCTATTTGGAAAGAGATACATGAGTCTCTCTTAAATATTAGTCCCTATTTATCTATATTCTCAGATGGAGGAAAGGGTTCAATAATACCATGTTCTTGATTTCTTAGTCCCTATCTATTTAATCCTAAATTTCACATATATTTCACTCCAAAACCATGTTGACTAATGTCTAATTTTTGTGTTGGAGCAGTAGTGGTGAGATAGTTAATTGTCTAATGTGATATGGTTATATCCATACTAGGTGTTGGTGTTTATAGGCCATATTATATAATGGGGCACCCATATTCCTATGGAGTAAAATATAATTGTGCTAGATCAAAATCATTTAGTTTACTTTGTGGAGGTTTAATTACAGGGTGAGTAGATTTATGATCCATATTTTCATTACCATTACTATCATCCTATAGGTGCTCTACTTATATGATTCATGCAATATAAACCACTGAGGGTTGTAACATATCCATATGATATATGTAATTATTAGTGGGATGAGTCATTGCATATTACTTGAAGGGTTCATGGTCCATAGGATAACTTTAGATGTATCATTCAAGGTTATATTTTACACATGCAGGCTATGTAAAAGGAATTTTGTTCATATCATGAATACAAGGTCTTCCCAATAAAATATTGTAGATGAAATCATCAGGTATGATTTACATATTTTTTCTATCATTCTTGATCCTTTCATAATATTAAATTAATTCTAATGGTTGTCATAGTATGTTATCAAAGACTCAAATGATCATATTAAAGTATGTTGGGTCCTTTATTCTCATACCAAGTATATGAAGAAATGATTTGTTGAAGATGCTGAGGCTCGATCCATTATCCATAAAAATATGCTTAACCCATTCAAACTATAATATATAATGGGAGGTGTTGGTTGATAATATGTTTAAGAGGTAAATATTCCTTTAAAAAAATAAATACTATCTTTATTCCACCATAATGATTTAAAAATATATGCAAAATAGGATAGCTTAGTATCCCTTAGAATGATTTTGTCTTGCAAGGTTGCATGAAGGATGTCTTTGTACACACTAGAATTTTTGAGAAATCCTATGCTATAAATATTTACATGATTATTATTAAGTCCATCTATGATTTCATAATATTTGGATATATTTGTTGGTACCTTAGGTGGTGGGGAATATTATGGGGAATTTGATCCCTAGATTTTCAAGTTGTAAAAATAACCACCTCTATATTTAATTTTAACCTAGTACAATATATCAATGAAGGAGGGGTAAAAGGAGCCATACATGCCCACTCCCTCTATGTAGTAACCAATATCACATTATATTTGATGTTCCTATAGTGTGTGTTAGTAAGGGAGGATATGATTCCATCATCTATAATAACATCCCTAGCTTCATTGCATTAGAATTCATCAAAATTTAATGGTTTATATATGAATTCAAGATATAATTTATGAAATAGACACACAAATTGTAATCTTATAACCATAAATTCTTTTTATAAACAATTTACACTCATGGGAAAATAAGAATACATGTGATTTACAGAAGATTTTTTTTTGAAACCCTAGTATAAAAGGAAACCTATGGTTTTCATGTTTAAATCAATAATTAGTTTCATAATTTTTTTTAATTATCTTACACCTAATAAACATAAAATAATTACAATTATTCACTAATTATGATTACATATAACATGGAAATAACACAATAATATGAACTGAAAGGTGCTAATTAATATTACAACCACTTGACCTAGAATTGACATGACAAGATAAAGATGATGTACTTAACTAATTATGATCATTTATTATATAATTAAAGGCTTTAGATGTGCTTTGTCAGGCACTCAAGTATAAAATAGAGGTTGAAAGACTATTTGGACACTACCAACAAAGTCAAACACCTATAATGAGACAACTTTCAAGGTTTACCAATAGTGTATCTATGCACATTGGGGGTGTATAACTTTAGGAATCCATAGATCTATGCATACACTCTATTCATATGGATGTTCAGCCTTTGATCTTATACAATGATAAAAAATTTTTCCCTCTTTTGTAAAAAACCCTGATTGGGTTTGATTGAACACAAGACACCTTAAAAAGAGGTTAGTTTTGTGTTGGATAATCCCAACCACTTCTAACCAAATGAACAAGTGTTTATTATATTCTAATAATCTATAGAGGGCTCAAAACACACATAGTTATCCCACTTAGATTTATGTGTGAAAATTTATGAAAAATATGTAATCTAGTCTTGTCTTTGATCTTTGAAATTTGGTACCATACAACCTTTACCTATGTGTATTCAAATTTGGCTCTATGGATATCTCTAGAGATTCTCCTTGAAGATATAAGATGTGTACATTTATTTTGAATAATTATCTAGGAGAGTGAGAGATGATCCAAATCATTATTAAGTGATGCCAAGATCATTATTAACCTTAGGGATTATTTCTATATATATGTGACTCTTATTTAATTTATCACTACCATCAACCTATGAAACATGTCTAGGATAACCTAATAAATACTTCCTAATTTTTAAACTATAAATTAAGGAAACTTATAAACTACTAGTAGATTAAGGTACCTACCATAGCCTAGACTACTTAGGTTTACTAATAGTATCTTGGAAGTACAAATAAGGATCTAAGTTATACAGAAGGTTTGTATAAGATTCTAAAGGTGTTCCTATATAGACTTAGATGATATTAAATAAATGTGTCTACTAGATAAATGTGGTTAAGATAGTGGATGGGTAAACTAATAATGGGAAAGTGTGTTCAAGAATTGGACATATGTACATTGTCAATGTATCTCAAATTGACCAATTTTAGGTGTCTACACAATGTGTTATATACTGTTAGGATTAGTATATTTTTATGATAGTGTATATTTCATTTTTATAATAAAAAATATTTCATTTTGAAATAGTATGCTCATTTATGAATCACACTTTATTTTATGAAACAATATGACTTGCTTTATAAATCGCAGTTCAATAATGAAATTGGAATATTATTTTGTGTTTTCCTTGTTTAAAATAGGAAGAAATTAATTATAAAATCACAAACTTTACAAAGAGGAATACAAACCGATAACATAAACCACATTCTAAAACAATCTAGGGCTATACAAAGGAAACACCATCATAGAACAAACTTAGGTAGTATAAGAAAACACCAACACTAGAAGCCTTAGTAATCAACATCTAAAATGTCCTTCATGCCCTAAACATATACCATTACTCAAAAAACATAAATTATAATTGAAACCAAGATATAAACCATGGTTTATCTAATCTCTTCAAACGCAATTGAACTAAGAAGCCAAAATACATAGGAAAACTTGAGACTGCAACAAACTCTTTGAAATTTAGATCAACGATTCTTTCATTAACAAGGTGCAAGTTATGTTAGAAGGGATGTAATTTTTTATTTGTATAAAATTGGGTTTGTAAAATAAAATATTTTAAATTGAGGTTCATACCTCACTCGAAACCCATAACTATTGATCAAGTCGCACCTTTTGTGTACGAAGCATTAAGTTACAATAATGCAATATTTTTAATGGAGGTGATGGTAAAAAATGAGGTGATGTGTTCTTTAATATATGCATGATAATGAATTGTGTTTAGAGGAGACATTATATTTCATGCTAAGCTTGAGAAATTACAAAGTGGTGGGAAAGGGTAAAGCCATATAAATTATGAAATCAATTGAGGTTTTCAAGGTGAAATTGACTATAATAATAAAGGACAATGGAAATGAAAATTTATTAAAACATTGAATTTATCAAACTTACTATAAAATTTAAGGGTAAAAATATTCATATTGATAAGTCATGTGTGATGTTAACAAAAGTCAGGAATGTTTGTCTAAATAATGTCTAACAATTTCTATCATTTTATGAATAACTAAAAAAAACTTTAGAAAATAAGTAGTATATAAAGCAACCCAATTACTAGGCCAACCTGTTTGGTGATGGGATGACCAATAAAGATATAACATTATGCTAATAGGCTCCAAGTAATAAAAAAAATTCATTGTTGTATAGTTTACATTTTACAAGTAAAATGACATATCTTTACATCATGTACACATAAAAATTTACTAAAATGGATAAGTGATGGAAATAAAAAACCTAGTCAATGATACATACAACATGACTTGGGAATGCAAGGAAGTTTTAATATGATTACACCATTGAATCATTACAAAAATTAAAAAAATATTGCATCACATTTATTATATACAAGTTATAAAATTTATAGTGTCACAAAGTATGAAAGTCTTTAAATTTGAATGACATTCAAAGTATAATCTAAGTAACATTTATAAAAGGATTTAGATATAAATATGAGAACTATTTTAAATAAAAGTATGGAATGGCAATTTATTAGAGGATAAGATTTGCTAATGTAAGTTTTTTAATTGATAAAATAAGTTGATGGGTTTTTAATGTCCCATCTTTTCCTATTTAATTCCTTATATTAAATCTCTTTCAAGGAATATATCATTATTATTAATATTCATCTTAGATTAGTTTTGTTTGTCATTTATAAAATGATTAACTTTTTTATATCAAAATTTATCAAACACCAAACCATATTTCTAATGGGTCCTCTTTCCTTCTAATTATTACCCAAATTTACACGAGGAAAAATATCATTTGAGTAATGCCAAAAAACATGTACCAGCAAAAATAAAATAAAAATTAATATCTAGTAAATTATATTATTTTATATTTTAATCTTATGATAATATATAAATATCTTTATATCATGTTATAATAATAATTATATCTACCATTAATGGAATATCTCATGTTAATTGGTCAAGAGTACGTGTTTATAGAAGGAAGGATAATTAATATTGGATCCCCAAATCTCTAATTTTTTTCAAGATAAACTATGAAGTGGTGGCCAGAGGAAATCTAACAAGATTTGAATCTGGTTTCATCATCCAAGTTTTCTCTATTTCTCTTTTATTGATGCCTATAGGTTTATGAGTGATGGAACAAATAATGAATTGGAGGAACTACACTAATTTTGAGTTTGGAGTTGGAAATCCAATGTGGGATTAAACATATCTGGATGAAACGAGATTCAATATTTATGACCAAAACTCTTTGAAATCAGATATCTAAATCTTAGAAGATTTAAAAAATTATTATAAGGGATTGGAAACTCTTTGATCTTTTCTAAGATTAGATAATGATGCATTTATTTTAGTAATCCAACATAATGACTGTATAGCATAACTAGTAGGATCATTCAATGTTGAATGCCATGCTAGATGGTGATCACTTGTTGGGCCCATCCCATTCTTTATCACCCTACTCCCTCTACATTGACCTTAATAACATCCATTGTCATTTGAATTAACCCCAACCCTAGGAAAAAAAGGTTTATCATGATTGTTAATGTGTTGTCTAGCCCCAACAATGCAGTCTAGAGGATGAATGTTAATTATCAAACAAGAAGAGCTTCACTTCTCATAATTTTAAAAACATGAATGCATTCTTGAGCTTTGGAAACCACCTTCATGGTAGTAGCAGGAGCCATCATCGTCACAACATTATGATCAAGATCAGGTAGGTCATTTACAAAGACATGAATTAGTTTAGGTCTTAGCCCAACCAAGTATTAGAAATATCCCTTACATTTAATAAATTGATATGGGAGCGTAGGATTTTAACCAAGTAATATTATACCAACTAGTTAATATTATAATTTCACAATATACCTTTATACTATAATTTTCCAATCTATGTTTTAAAGGGTTTTGATAGTGTAATTTTGACCCCTTATCTACTCACTAAGCTTATATGAGCCACTAAGATTATACTTAAATGAGCTCTCTTTATATTATAGCTTTATATTTTAAAGGGTTTCAAATTTTTGAAATTCTAACCATTGATACATTGATTTTATACTTTGTTTCTCCTTGATTATTAACATTCTTCCTCTTGACTACGTCGATGGGGGCCCGAGAGTGCCTTAAAAATCATGATTAACCTTTTATACATGGGGTTCAGGTTAATTCAAACAAATTATTATAATATTTACCAATGCCCTACTTATTTTATGCCCTATTGTACCAGTATAATGCCCTATTATTATTCTCTTTGTGTCAATACCCTATTCTATGAGGTAAAGTATAGGAGTGTGAGTTATTTTTCTAGTAATAATTGCCATTGAATGAATAAGGCATTTAATGAATTATATGTAGTATATCCTACTTACACAAATTAGCAAAATAAATTATGTGTTAAATGAATGAATATGCCCTAACTAATCATTGATTCTTTCAATCAAGCATTAATATACTCAACATAAAATAAGTTATCCCTTAACCAATCATTAATTCATTCAATTAGTCAACAATACAATCAACATATTGTTCTTTAATTCTTCAATGATAATTATGGTAATGTGAAGAACGGGCATGTATAACTATTTCATGTGTAAATCTTACTTGTATATCCACTAAGATATCCACCACCTTTGTCACTATAATGTTTAATTTGTTATTATTAATTTAAAGAGTCACATAGGTGGTGGATAACTTAGTACTATGTTTCTTATGTTTCTCTTAACTTAGTATCTAGTATAAATGTTCCTTGTGGGTTTGAAAAACACTTATCAAGTTAATAATAGAAGGATCATGGAAACCATTGATTATATTTTTGACTACTTTAACCGGATGGTATGCTTATTTTGGAATGATTTGATGATCAAGGGTCAAATATTCACTAATGCAGACAATGCTTATGTATTTAATGAATGATTATGCCCTAACTAATCATGAATTACTTTAAGCAATCAACAATATAGTCAACATAATATTCCTCAATTCTTCAATAATAATTATACTAATATAAAGGTTTGACATGTATAATTGTATTGTGGGCTTGAAAAACACTTATTTTGTTCATTTTTATCGATAACTCAATCAAGTTAATAATATAAGGCTCATGAAAATCCATTGACTATATTGTTGATTGCTTGAACCCCCTGATGGTATGCCTATTTGGGAATGATTTTATGATCTTACTCTATTCTATTTTTAAACATTAATCTATATTTTATGACTCAGATATTGAGTACTAAGTTAAGGTAAACATAACATAAAAAAAAACATAAAATAGTACTAGTATATCCACCACCTATGTCATTATAATGTTTAATTTATCATTGTTAGTTGAAAGAGTATTAAAGTGTGACTTCTATTTGAATTAGTAACTAAATTTGCATGAATTATGAATTCAATTAATTCTATGTAACATATAATAATTATAAAAAAAACACAAAATAAAGTATGCATTCAATGAATGACTATGCCCTCACTAACCATTAATTCCTTCAAGTAGGCAACAATACAGTCAACATAATAATCCTCGGTTCTTCAATGATAATTTTTTTAATATGAAGGATGGGCATGTATAACTAATTTACTATGGTTTTGTAAAACACTTATTGTGTCCATTATTCTTGATAATTCAATAAAAATAATAATATAAGGCTCATGGAAACCCATTGACTATATTGTTGACTGAGTGAGCCCCTTGAAGCTATCCCTTTTTGGGAATGATTTTAAGATCTTACTATATTATATATTCTATATTCCATGATTAAACATGAATTTATCTTTTGTGACTCATCTATTCAGTTAAAGTGATATGAATAGATGTTTCTAATGTTTAATTTCTTATTACTAGTGGAAAGAATGACATAAGTGGTGGATATATTAGTACTATGTTTCTCTCTATGTTATGTTTCTCTTAACTTAGTACTTAGTATTAGTCTTTTGGATATCTAAGTACTATGTCTCTCTCTATGTTATATTTATATTTACTTAGTACTCATATATTAGTAACATGTTTTTCTCTATGTTATGTTTATCTTAAGTTAGTACTAAATATCAATCTTTGTTTTAGGGGAGTGCCTTAACTAGTAGTAGCATTCACATTTATAGTTGACATGTTTGTGGATCCCATCAAATCAATCAAAACATAGTGCTCCACATTTTAGGATATTACTATATTCTATGTTTAAATTGTATATTTATTTTGTAACTCAACTATTCCATTAAATGGTGATATGAATAGATGTCTATAATGTTTAATTTCATGTTGCTTATGGAAAGAGTAATATAGGTGGTGGATATCTTATTACTATGTTTCTCTCTATGGTATGTTTCTCTTAACTTAGTAATTAGTATTAGTCTTTATTGTGGGATTGAAAAACACTTAGTGTTTCCTTTTGTTCATAACTCTATCAAGTTAATAATACAAAGATCATGGAAGCCCATAAGCTATATTGTTGAATGCTTCAAGCAATGTTTTGGGGTAAAGTTGGAGTTTTGTGTGAATAATGTTTAACTATAATACATAGATATAGATTTCAAATTCCTTTAAATGTTGCATATCCAAAAATTATTATGTGATTAATTCATATGCAATCACTAAATTAAATGTATCATATCATACTTACATAAATTATTGTGTAAAATAATCATTAATTCCTTTAGGTATGTAACAATATAATAAACATAAAAAAAACCGAAATGTATTATGCAAACTAAACTAATATGTCCTTCTGCGATGACTGGTAACCTCCATCTTTCTACATAAAATAAATGAACCAATGAACCATCAGTCTGTATAATGGTATCCTATTGTCCATCTTATTATAGTATGCATAATGCCCACATATTGATGTTTTGTATAATACCTTTTACATTTTGTATAATGTTCTACTGTATAATAATTCAATTTGCTTGTCTTGATATGATAATTAGATATGTTTATTGGTTCATTGGTTCCTTTCCTTTATGTATTAAGATTGATTGATCTAATTTTTATGTGAAGGTTAGTTTCCTAAATGATTATTTTAGTTTTTATGTGAATTTTAGTATCCCAAATTCTTAAGATAATACTTAGTATCGATAATGAACAATAATAGACCATTATACAGAATGTGTTCATTGGTTCCTTTCCTTTATATAACAAGATGGGAAATAGTGTGAATGCTATATACATTCTATATAATGGTCTAATGTATAATAGTAATATCATTTACTTTTCTTGATATTATAATGGTATATGTCTATTAGTTAATTGGTTCCTTTCCTTTCTGTAGCATGATTTTTTGTTTTATTTTTTATGTGAAGGTTAGTAGTATCCCCAATACTTAAGATAATAATTAGTATTGATAATGAACAACAATAGATAATTATATAGACTAATGGTTCATTGGTTCTTTTCCTTTATGTAAAAAAATGGACAATAGTGTGAATAGACCAATAGTGGACCATTATAGATACTGATGGTTCATTGATTTATTTTGTGGATGTAGCAAGATGGACAATAGTGTGAATAGACCAGGGGTCAAAATTTCAAACATTAAAATTCCTTTATAGTATAAAGATAGAATACAAATGTATATATTTAAAATTCATTTATATGTAGCATAACTAATAATGATATATAGAATGTAAAAGTTTTTATATAGATAATGAAGATATACACAAACAATGAATATATGTACGTAGTCTTTTTTTGAATAAATGTGAATAATTGATTTGTGTATATCATTAAAAATAATCTAAAGGTTGTGAGTTTTCCCTTGCTTCCAAGAAAGTGTATAAATGTCCTTGCAACTTTAATGGTGTGGTTGTATAAAATTATAGTGTGACTATATACCAAGAGGAAATGTTTAAATGAAGAAATATGGATGTTTTGTTATGGAGGGAACAAAGGGATCTCTATCACGATCACTTTTTTTTGGTTATTCTACTTTATAATAATATATTTTCATGGCCACATGCACACTCAATTTTTGATTATGAATGTAAAATACTATGCCATACTTTAGGGTTCATGAACCCCCATTACATTTCATTATGAGCTATACACACATGACACTTTTAGATGGTAATGAATTTGTAAAGTTGAACCTCAATAGATAGTAAATGGAGTGACAATAGATAAAGTAACTAATGGGGATGCAAAGGTTAGTTACAATCATGGTCATCCATGTTGAACATTCAACACTCATAAATTATATGTGTTGGATTAAATTGTTAGATCCTCCATTATGAGCATAACCAAATGGTATGATTAGCATGGGCTATCATGCTAGTAGTTTAACTCCACATACATTCTAAGTACTTTATCTACCAATGCTGGTAGGGGAATGAGATTTGAAAATGATGATTTAATATTTTATTTATCATCAATTACATTAGCCCATTAGCCATTTATTGATGGGCCCCATTTATTACATCTTTGATTCTAAGCTTATGTTGAATGTACTAACTAGTTACACTAAAAATTGAGGATGCAATAAGTGAGTTTGATCATCAGAGGGATAATAGACCAATAGAATGAATAGAGAGGGAGGGTATTCTAATTATCTATTAGGTATGTGTAGGTCAACTTTCAATGTGACCTCCATGTACCTGTTAGATACTTTGAAGGTAGACATAGTATCTAATAGGCATGTGGAGGTCAACTATTAGCTAGACCTCCACAATCTTATTGGATACTCTGAGGATAGATGGAGTATATAGTATGCATGTGGAGGTAAAATATCAATGTGACCTTGACATTCGTACTAGATACTCCGAGGGTAGATGGAAGATCTAATAGGTGCATGAATTTTAATTATTATTATGACCTTTATGTGCCTATTAGATACTTTGAGGGTCCCTCCACTCTAACCATTATGTTTGACTATTAACCCTTTAATGATGGGTTCCATGTTTTTAATCCATAAACACATTAAGGCAAACAATAATAGTTAAGGTAAACACTAATTTCAAAATAAATGTTAATATATGTTGAATGTTAACCTGTTATTTACACACCTTTCCCATATTGGAAGGCTATACCAATGATCATTTGGTATTAACTATTCATTTTAGACCTATGCAAGAAACCATTAGCCAGTAATGGAAACAACAATGGTTAAGGTAAATGATAGTGATTAAGCCAAATTTTAGGGGTGAAGGATAATCAAATGTAAGAATGGACCATATAATTATGCTTAGAATCAAGGATGTAATAAGTGGGGCCCATAATCATAGGTATAATAGGCCAATAGAATGGATGGGGGTGGAGTGTACATGAAGTATCCAACATACACATGGAAGTCAACTGTTAGCATGACTTCCACATGCATGTTGAATACTCTGAGGGTAGATTAAGTATCCAATAGGCACATGGAGGTCATCTATCAGTGTGACCTCCATGTTCCTATTGGATACTCTGAGGATAGATGAATGTTGAATCCCATTTAGCATAATATTAGTTTAGAATATAATAAGGTCACAACCTTAACATTTGTGGATGGGGAAGTAATGAAATGTAGAACATGTTTTTTAAAGTAATATGTTGACATTGACAACATTATATTTTTAAAAATTGTATTGTACTATATTTAAACTTTTATAATTTATTGTGTGCAAAATTTTATATTTTTTCACTAAAATTAATAGGTGATCTTAATTTAAATATCATTATTTTTCTTTTGACAACTAAATATATTATGTCATGTACTTATGTTATGTTTTGGGATAGTTTGGTGTAACCTATAATGGCATACATGGTGGTGTTGGAGGTAATAGTGTGAGATTTCAATTAATTTCTTTCCATTTTACCATCATAATGTAGTTTTAACCCTATTTTGACATCCATTTGACTATCATATGGGATATTTTCTTCTTTCTTGGATACAATGATTGAAAAAGTCTGATATATTGATTATTTGCTTCATAATTATCCAAGTTGTGTGAGGAAGAGTAAATAACATTATCAATCACTAGATACAAATGTCCTCACTCTGCATATGTTCTTACTTAGTTAGCTTTTCATTCCTTACTTCTCTGGCCATGGTAGTAGAAATGAAGAAGAACTATAGACCCAAGTAAGTATGTTTTATTTTAAAATATATTTTAATTGATCAATCATGATATAATATGTTCACATAATGGGGTTAAAAATAATTTAATGTATAAATTAGACATATAATGCACTGCACTTTGATCATACATAAATTGGACACATAAATTGTTCACATAATACAAACAATGCATTGCACTTATATCCCTTCCATTAATAGGAAATACATATAAAAAATGTTGTTTGCTTTGCTTCTATCTACATGAGTGTATGCCTTTATTATTATTAAAATTATCTTGTCATTAGTATACAATGCTATGAAATTATGTCTTTGAAATGGTGTGTATGTTATCTTATCAATTAATTATTTGACTGTTCATGACCCAAAACATGGTTGTGATCCTTTCAAGAGCCTTCACTTGTTGGTAATTGAATTATCTCACATAGAGTTACATGGCACAATTGAACAAGGAATGAATAATTTGTATAGTTTTTGATAATCATTTTATGGATTAGAAGAGACACCAACACAAATAATTAAAGAGACATTGACTAAACTAAATGACATTTATTTGATAATATGAAAATAATGTTTGGTTTTAGGTTACTTTAATTATTAAAGAGATTATAAGTTGTACACAATGCTAAACATTTATCATTTGTGATTTAAACTTGGATAAAAACAAACATTGGTGGTTCATAGCCAACACAAGATATTAATGTTGCCAAACCTAGACCTCAATCTCCTCTAGTTGAAAATGTTAGTACCATTAATTGATTGTATTCAAATTATAACCATTTTCTGGTGATCAATCATGATTTCAAATTATAACTGGATCATCTTTTTAATGCTGATGTGGGGCATGATGAACATGCCAGAACTAGGAGAAGTTTCTCTAGGTTCCTCTAACAACATCAATGAAAAGGGAACAATCAGGCAAGGTGGTATTTTTTTATTAATTTGTTCTATTTAACTGTCAATATTATTTTGTTCAATTATAAATTATCATTAGAAATATTGAATTAATTTTATATCACAATAATGGTATGGAGGAAGGATGCACTTCTCCCATTCATAGGAAGAGAAGAAGAATTGAATGGATGAAACTATGCTCTGAAACCTCCTTCCATCTCCCATGGAGAAGGGAATATGTGGGGTTGTGATTTTATGAAATTGGTATGAAACTTAATAGTGATCATCACTTTTTTATTTTTCCTACAAATAAAACTATTAATGGCTCTGAGGAAGAAACAAAATCACCTATTTCATCAGTGTATGAGGACAATCCAAATTATGATGTTGCAAATGACTCCCATGATACAAGGGTAATTCTTCTTTACCATGATCAATTCACATGTATATATTATTATATAGCTTATTTTTTATTTCTAATTATTACATTTATTGACCAAGTAAGTAATGGTAATGATGATGGGTGCACCCCTGTCTCATTAGAAGTTGAGTATTTTAAAAATTTTATGTTGCCAAAGGATTCATTGGTAAACTCTTCACATGCACACATGCTTAGTCAAAAGGATAATTTAATATGTTGGGATTCAAGATTTTTTTAAAGTCATATGAAACATGATTATGATATTATTTTATTTATTTTACTTGAATAGGAACATGTTATCCTCCCCCAAAGTAAGAAAAAAAGAATGGAACAAATGACTTGTCCAACCGATTCACATAGACGTGCATGTAGATATAAGGATAAGGTAATATGTTGGGAATTTCACATGTTTATTTAAGTCATATAAAACATGATTATGATATTGATTTATTTATTTTACTAGCATAGCCACCCATATCTTTCCTCATAGGATGATACAAATAATGAAACATGGGGATGCTTCAAAGGATAAGGTAGAATTTGGGGAAACACGAGTTTTTTAAGTACTAAGATTATGATCTTATTTTTGTGATTTTACTTGCATAGGAACATGTTACCATCTACAAACAAGTAAGAGATTCACATGCTTCATGCGAGCATGAATATGATGTCAAATTTCAAATGCCATGGGATTTAAATATTGATGTGGCATGATTTCCACATTTAAAAAGGGTAATTGTCCCATGTTTTTATATTTTCAACTCAGATGTATTTCCTATGAATTTGAAATTAGAGATGCTTGTCTAATTTAAACCTTTTAATGTCTGTATATTATCTTTGAGTACTAGGAGCATGGTTAAAATATCATTTAGGAATTTGGATACAAGGACCAATTTTTATTAAAATTCACCATAATGTATTGCATTGTACAAAGGTGGGAATATATTATTATCAAAACCATAGTTAAATTCTCACAGTGCTGAAATGCACATGTTACCTCCCTTTCTAGATCGTCAAGTAGTAAGACATCCAATCAAGAAAAGAAAATGGAGGACCATGGAATGGAATTTGAAATGATAATTGTATAAGATGCATATATTCAAGAAAGTTACTTTAATAAAAATATCACGTTTATGAATCCAATGGTTTTAGCCTCGAAGGGTTAGCATCCATATAATAAGAACTCATTATATTAAATTTTGAAGAAAATAAAGAGAAAAAGAGGAGGGAGATTCTAAGTCGAATGGAATTTGTGAAAGTAAGTGATGCATTATGTGTTTTCCATTATGTTTATTTCTTCACAAATATATTCATATCTTGTACTTACACACGAGTTACAAAACTAGATAGTAAAAAAGAAAATTCATTGACTAAAAAAAAAGTGAAAGGGAAAAGATAAAAGT
The DNA here is from genome assembly GCA_037957365.1 of Torreya grandis. Lineage (NCBI taxonomy): Eukaryota > Viridiplantae > Streptophyta > Pinopsida > Cupressales > Taxaceae > Torreya > Torreya grandis. Next base: position 2,806,615 of record JARHVA010000195.1, read on the forward strand.
TGAAGGAGAAGGTATATTTTTTTATCCTCAGTTTTTCAATCACTCTTGCTCTTGAATCAAATAACTGTGGTTTTTATTTGTTATTTATGAAAGTAATTGCATTAATTTTTTAAATAGTAAGTTGATGATGATTCAACACAAAAGAAGGAATGAAATAGGAGAAGAAATGTTTTATGTTTGATGGATTATTTAGTTTGTGGAGACTCATTTTTTTTATCATACATCATGTCAAATGTTATGACTTGATGAAGAAGGTGGAAATGTGATCTTGGATCCTATAATGAATGGATTTGTTGAAGATAACAAGACTTTTACCATAGGAAAACTGTATGTATATATTTATCTTCATTAAATAAAATGTTCCATCTGCATATTACAAATATTTTGTCTTTCTATGATATGATTGTAACATGCATATAAGTGTCACAAAAGTAATTATGTCTTGGAATGTTGATTAATATGATAGTTAGTTAAGCCCAATAAAGTTTATTAACTAAAAATACCACTATTCTAATTTGTTTCAATGGTTTTATCTTATATGGTAGGTGTCCAATCCAAATTATGCTAAGAACTTGAGACTCTCTTATGTTTTGCTTTCATTTTTAGTCACATGTCTATGGTAAGCACTCATTTGGATCAAGTAGATAGGGTTTCAAGGGAATGTTATGGAAACCAAATCTTATGTTCCTCTTATTCAAAGAATTAAAACATGGTTATTTTTTTATGCATGTCCAAATTTTGTACACATTAGATCAAATAAAGAACATTTATCGATTAAGGGTTTTCAAATTTTGTAGATGTTAATTTATTTTGATATGAGCTATGCATTTGATTTGAATGATTTGTTAGGAAAGTCATATAGTTTCCTGTAATAAAAGGTTTTTGAAGATGGATTTGTGATTGAGTAGTTTTTCTCTACTTTTAAATCAATGAATTACATGGGATTTATAAAATTCTTAACATTAGTTATTATATATATGATGGAACTTTAAGTCTGGCTTCTCAACATCATCATTGAGTGTGTATATATCTAGTCTCTATTTACTATTATCTAATTTTGGTACACAATTAAGTTAGAGGAGGGTAGATTGATATTATACATGTTTGAATTTTTTTGAAGAGATTGAGATTTAAGTTTAAAAGTGCTATTTATAGTTTCCTATTTGATATATGTGTAAAGTTACTCTATTTTGCATAGCCAATGAACAAATTTATTTTTCTCTATTACTCTTTCAAATTGGATTTAGTGATGTTCATTATGATTTCTTGGCACACCTTTTGTGGTTTCGTTTGCTTAAGAATTAGGTTTTAGATTAGTATAACCATCTTCCTTCTGCATTTTCTTGTTCTATATGGTTCATATTAGTATAAATTTATATCTACGATCTTCTTTTTGATTGAGCTTATCCATTGTAGCATCACTCCACTTAGTTTCACTATGTATCCCACCTTGTGGATGATTAAAATAATTCTACTTAGTAAGACTTTAAAATCTATTATAGTATGTATTATTGTTTCAACTGAGGTTGTTAGTTTTTTTCTTGCCACTTATTTGCCTTTTGTATTTTCTTGGTCTATCATATTGTGTCTATCAGGTTTTGTATGGGTTAGTATTTTTTCATTATGTATTTCTATATAGAATAATTTAACAAGTTAAAAAAAAAATTCATAGAATTCATGGTGTTGATAATCCCATTGTCCTATATATTTCTATTATTTTTTAAACTATTTTGTCTTAAAATATAAACACAAAACAATATATCAACTATTAGAGAAAATTATATTAGTTTGGTAAGTTTATGCTCCATGGTTAGAGTATGATAAAGTAAAAAATGCATACAATACATGTGTTCATCAATTAAGAGTCCTATCAGTACCATCCTAGGTTTTACTATTATTCCATGATGCATACAATCATGTTTTATATAAAATACAACAAATTGCGTTGACAATGATTTCTATGTAGCATATCCTAATTACAAAAACACACAAAATAAATTATGAATTAAATGATTGAATATTCCCTCACTAACCATTAATTCCTTCAAGATGGTAACAATACAGTCAACATAATACTCCTTATTTCTTTAATGACAATTCTGCTAATATGAAGGATGGGCATGTATAACTATTTATTGTGGATTTTCAAAACACTTATTGTGTTATGTTTTATTGATAAGTCAATAAAGTTAATAATAGAAGGATCATGGAAACCCATTTACTATATTTTTGACTGCTTAAACCCCCTGATGATGTACCTATCTAGGAATGATTTTAGGATCTTAGTCTATTCTATGTTTAAAGGTGCATCTATCTTTTGTGACTTAGATATTCCCTTAAATGGTGATATGAATGTATGTTTATAATGTTTAATTTCTTATTTATAATAGAAAGAGTGACATAGGTGGTAGATATATTAGTACTATGTTTCTATCTATGTTATGTTTCTCTTAACTCAGTACTCAATATTAGTCTTTTGGATATCTTAGTGCTATGTTTCTCTCTATATTATGTTTCTCTTAACTTAGTACTCAATATTTATCTTTGTTGTTGGGGAGTGCCTTAAATATTTTTAGCATTTACATTTCTGGTTGACGTGTCCATAGGGCCCATCAAATCAGTCAAAGTCTAGTGCCTCAGATTTTAGGATCTTACACTATTATATGTTTAAACGTGCATCTATATTTTGTGACTTAGATATTACATTAAATGGTGATATGAATTGATGTTTATAATGTTTAATTTCCTCACTAATGGAAAGAGTGACATATGTGGTGGATATCTTAGTACTATATTTCTCTCTATGTTATGTTTCTCTTAACTTAGTACTAAGTATTAATCTTTCTTGTGAGATTGAAAAACACTTGGTGTTCTTTTTTTTCATAACACTATGAAGTTAATAATAAAAATATCATAAAAACCCATATATTGTAATGTTGACTAATTCAATCAATTAATGTTTTAGGAGTAGAGTTGGAGTTTTGTGTGAATGTTGTTTAGCTAGAATACAAAGGTGTAAAGTTAAAATTCCTTTATATGTTTCATGTCTAATAATATTGTGTTTAATTTATATGAATTCATTGAATTATATGTATCATATCATAATTACACAAATTATTGTGTAAAATAGTCATTAATTCCTTTAGCTAGGCAACAATATAGTCAACTTAAAACAAAACCAAATGTATCATGCACACTAAACTGATATTCCCATCTGAGATGAATTTTGACCTCCATATTTCTACATAAAAGAAAGGAACCAATGAACCATCTATCTATATAATGGTATGTTGTTGTCCATCTTATTATAGTTTGTATAATGTTGTAGATCTTGTTGGTCTGTATAATCCATTTACATTTTATATATTAAGTATAATGGTCTATTTTATAATAGTAATACCCTTTGATTGTCTTGATATGATAATGGAATATGTCTATTCATTCATTGATTCATTTAATTTATGTAGTAGGATTGATTGTTTTACTTTTCATGTGAAGGGTAGTTTACCTAATGCTTAAGATAATACTTAGTATTGATAATGAAAAATAATAGACCATTATACAGACTGTGTTCATTGGTTCCTTTCCTTTATAAAAAGATGGACAATAGTGTGAATTTTCTTTACATTTTGTATAATGGTCTACTATATAATAGTATTACCCTTTACTTGTCTTGATATGATAATGGGATATGACTATTTGGTTCATTGTTTCCTTTAATTTATAAAGCATGATTGATTATTTTTATTTTTATGTGAAGGTTAATAGCATCCCCAATGCTTAAGATAATAATTAGTATTGATAATCAACAACAATAGACAATTATACTTATTAATGGTTGATTGGTTCCTTTCCTTTATGTTACAAGATGGATGATACTATGAATAGACCAAAATAAGACCATTATACATACTATTAGTTCATTGAATTTTTTTGTTGATGTAGAAAGATGGATAATAGTGTGAATAGACTAGTGGTTAAAATTCAAAACTTTCAAAATTTTTTATAGTATAAAGATAAGATACAAAGGTATAAAGTTCAAATTCCTTTATATGTAGCATATCCAAGAATGATATACATAATTTAAAGGTTATTATATAGATAATTAATATATACACAAGTAATTAATACATATATAAAACCTCATTTTAAAAAAAAATTGTAAATGCCTGATCTATGTATAGCATTACAAAGAATGTAAAAGTTGTGTATTTTCCATTACCTCCAAGAATGTGGATAAACATTCATGTATCTTTAATTATGTGGCTATATAAAATTAAAATGTGACTATAGGCTAAGAGGAAATGCTTAAATGAGGAAATATGCATGCTATCTTATGGAGTGAGTAGAGGGGTCTCTGTCATGATCACTTTATTATTGTTATTCCAATTTATAATAATGCATTTTCATGGGCACATGCACACTCAAACTTTGAATATTAATATAAAAGTACTATGATTCACATTAGGTTTTGAACCCCCATTATATTTATTTATGATCCATACTATTGACCATTTTGGTCCTACAGGCCAAAATCAGTCTCTTTCTTCCACTTGCTGTTATGAGCCAGTTCAATTTTGGTTCGCACAAGTCTTCTGGAAAAAGATGAACCAATTTGAAGAATACAAGGCTTTTTAAAAAGCTTCTTCAGACTTTTGGTGAAATAAATTCACAAGGAAAGAGATTGAAAATGTTCAAGACACTTTTCCTTAAGGTTGGAAAAAGTGGTTCAACGTCAGGGTTCAACGATATGATCTTTCCAAAGAGCAAAGAGCTTTGAAATTTGAACCATTATTGGTTCAATTGGAAGGTTTAATCAGTTGATTCAATTAGAGGGTTCAATTAGCTGGTTCAATTAGAAGGTTTATTCAATTGGTTTAATCTTTATTTCAAAGTGTTTGGTTCAATGGGTTGGTTCAAGCGGTCATTTCAACAACTCCTTGCAGAACACAAAGTGTCAAACCATTGAATCATTGAACCATTGAAATCCAAAAAATGGTTCAAGTTCAACTAGAAGGTTCAATGACAGAGACCCAAACAAAGAAAGGAAAGATGAAGGAATTGACCAAATGGTAACGGGCACGTGAACGTCAACTTTACAACAATGAAATAGCCATTGATCTTCAAATGCTTAAGCACGAGCCTGAAGGAATTCAAAGGCCTTAAGGCCAAAAGGAAGGAGCCAAGGGATGACAAAGGAAAAAGCTAGAAGGATCCAAGTGAGATATAGACAAAATATCTTGAGTGGCAAAAGGGAGGCATCGGTAGGAGAGTTATTCCAGCAGTTGAAACAGTCTTCACCAAGTGGTCATCAAAGAGTGTGAACAGTGAAGACGTGCCTATTTTTTCCCCATTTTGCATTGATGAGCAAATAAACCATGTGAATGTCTTGAAGGAGCGGTCTTATTTGCAGACAAAGAGGTGTAGCCCATGCTTTCACAATAATTTTAAACACCTATAGTCAAAACTGGAGTCAACACAACATTCTCTTTCAAGTGGCTTCCTCTTCCCAATGCTCTCAATGCACATGGGCCACTTGAAAAAGGGAACCAAAGTCTTTCCAAAAGGGTTCCATTACTTCTTCCCTCTGGGTATATATATTTGTAACTTCTCATTTGAAAAGAGATCTCTTAGCTTGTATGGTGTAGCCCTATAGGAAATTTACCTTGAATAAAAAGAAGCATTTTTACCTCCATTTTGTGCTTGCACTTTCATATATGTCTATGGCTTTATCCTATGTTAAGTCAGTTTCCTTTATGCTTTCATAGAATGATTCCATCATGTCTAGTGTATTGTGAATTCTTCTTTTGTAGGTTAGCTAGAAGTGTCCCTAGCAGAATATAGGTGCATGTGAATAGGCTGCCAAAGTGTGTCTTAGAATGCCTCTGGGAGTTCTTCCTCCATGTATCTCCATGGACCCCTGGCTCACTGATCCAAAAGAATTTTTCGTATCAAATGAAGTGTATGTCAGCTTATTCTTGGTGGAAAGTGTATGTCAAAGCTGAGTAGACCAACCATTTTTAGTGCATCACCATTTAGTTTAGGTTCTATTTTCAGTAAGCCTTCTCTCTTCCCCCCCCCCCATTATTATCAGTAGAAAATCTAGGACCTCAGAGATGCATCAAAGGGAGCTAGCCCTTATCTAGAGATTCTCCCCTCAGTTTTGTCAGAACCATAGCAAGAGGGGAGTCTCCATTATGTCGTGTGGAAGATAGAAGCTTAGCCTTCTATCAAGGGTGAAAATCCATATCATCAATATTTTTTGGCATGCCTGGTGGGACAAACTAGTTTATATCCAAAGAGTTGAAGAATTTTGGTGTGTTCTTCAACCAACTAGCCTTTAGAGGCTTTTTCATCAACACCAATGGTGACTTCGAGTTAAATTAACTGGTTAAGCAGTCATGGTGCCACCAAGAAATCACATTTTTTGTATGTATAATTCCATTGCTTAGAATCATTGACCTTATTTTCATTCATATAACTTTGATCAAGCTCAGGTTTTTCATGGAATCACCTCAAGCAACTCTCCTAGTTACCCTTCAAAAATAAGGGAAGTAACACTAGAGTTTGAGAAGCAAGTGATGGAGATAGATAGAGTATAGATATCAATATGAGCTTCTATACAAAGAGGAGTGTTTGTTCAGGCAAGCTCAGGCCTTGCAATTAATGAAGGAGGAGGTGTCAAAATGGAAGAATCCATCCATTCAAGGCAATCAGCCTTGTGTGCTTTCTCCCATTCCAATGCAACCCCTTCTTATTCTAAATAAAGCCCCCTATTGTGCACCAAATCCTTTCTACCAAATATCACTTGCTCACTCTAGTTTATTTGATGCAATAACCTCTTTTGCTCTTAATCCCTTACATCTATCTTTCCAATATCAAAGGGTGTTAAAGCAACCTGTCATAGAGATGAACCTTCTCAATTCCTTAGATTGAAAATCCTCCTTTGAAGGGAATACCATGAACCAACACACCTCTCTTCAGGAAGCTTTTCATGTACATCAGCAGTCTCTTCCTAGTCTTCCTCAACCTCCTAAAGTATTTCAACATGATGTCAAGATTCCAAGTTAGAAGAGAGAATATCATGAACTAGCTCAGGACCTCGAAGAAGATAAAGTTGCTCCCTATTCACAAGGGAAAAGTTCCAATCCCAAGGTCATGAGTTAGAAGCAAACAATGGAATCATGGGGCAGAAAGGAGGAGGAGAAAGGTTTTACTCAAAACCTTGAGGAAGATGAATCTTCTCCTACTCATCATGATGATGCTTGTGACCTCCAAGAAAGACTCTTTTAAGAGAATATAGCCAAGTGAATTGCAGAATTGGAGTCCAGAATGAGGTTCCTCTACCAAAGTGTGATGGATGGTTCAAGCCAAGAAGAAGATCCTACATCTGAACACACCCCATCTACACTCCTTCAAGATAGATATCAAGCCATGTCTGATATAGATGAAGTGTTGGCTAAATGGAAGGAAGAGAATCATTCGATTCTAGCTCAAGGACTGCCTCCTTTTCCACATAGGTTTAACCTTCAGCCTTCCACTTCATTCCTTCTTAAGGGGGAGCCTATTTTGTAGGAGGCTATCATCAGTGACAATGGAGATGAAATAATCATGGATGATCCTTTCGAAGACATCATCAACAATAGAGAGGACATAGGTCATGTATACATGCAGATGTTCCAGTAATATGAAGAGGAAAGTAAGCATGGTGAGCTCTCTTCCCCCTTGTTTGATGAACTTCCTTGTTGCTTTGATGAGGAGGATGACCATGCCATGGAACCCAAGTTGGAAGAGGATTAGGGGGATGTCTTTGAACAGCTAGAGACTCTAGTCTTTAAGTAGGAAAAGGAGAGGCCTGTCTATCTTGAGGAAAGTGTTGAAGAAGAGAGCCTTGCATGAGAAGGTGATGTTTTGTGGGATGAGCAATTAGTTTGTGATCTCATTTTAGACATCACAATAGTCACCCTTCTTCAACAAATCCATGATCAAGTAGAAGATGAGTTTGATAGCATCTTCAGTAAGGTATAAGGAGACAGGCCAATCCATGCTGAATATCAAATGGCTTATGGTGATGAGCCAACAACCATTGATTTCTTGATGAAACACACCAGCATGAAGAACCAACAGGAGGAAAGCTTCCAAGAACAAAATGAATACATATATGTTGGAAGTGTGTTTTCCCTTGATTCACTCAGATACGAGCCAATCAAGGTGGTAGGAAAGAAGAGCAAGTCACCAAATCTCTATTCTATCTAGCCACTTGTCTGGCACCATAGGTTTTATTGCCATGAAGGAGACTTAAGAAGTTTCTCCTTTGATCCAGGAGGAGGCAAATATACCTGGTTAGCTATACATATTAGTTTGCTTATAGTTTTTCTTTCCCTATTTTCCCTAAGTGTTGTTTGCACAAGTAGTGTTTTTTAGTCTTGTGTGTATTTTCCTTTGTGTTTGGGGTAGAAGCTTCATGATTGATTCTTGGATCTTTCAGCATTGTTGCTAACCTTTCCAAGCTGCGTTCTAACTCTGTGCCCAATGGACTTTGAGGCTACTAGTTTATTAAGTATAGCAGGCATGCTTCCCCTGGGAATCACTAATTTGTTGACCATTTTGGTCCTACAAGCCAAAATTAGTCACCTTCTTCCCCTTACTATTCTGAGCCAGTTCAATTTTGGTTCGCACAAGTCTTCTAGCAAAAGATGAACTAGTTCAAAGAATGTAAGGATTTTTACAAACCTTCTTCAGACTTTTGGTGGAATAAATTCACAAGGAAAGGGACTAAAAATGTTCAAGACACTTTGCCTTAAGGTTGGAAAAAGTGGTTCAATGTCAGGGCTCAACGACATGATCTTTCCAAAGAGCAAAGAGCTTTGAACTTTGAACCTTGAAATTTGAACTTTGAGCCATTGTTGGTTCAATCAATTGGTTCAATCAGTTGGTTCAATCAGTTGGTTCAATTAGTTGGTTCAATCAGAAGGTTCAATCAAAAGGTTCAATCAGCTGGTTCAATCAAAAGGTTCATTCAATTGGTTTAATCTTTGGTTTAAAGTGTTTGGTTCAACGGGTTGGTTAAAGCAGTCATTTCAATGACTCTTTGTAAAACACAAAGTGTTGAACCATTAAACCATTGAACTCTAAAAAATGGTTTAGTTTCAACTATAAGGTTCAATGATAGAGACTCAAACAAAGGAAGGAAAGCTGAAGGAATTGACCAAATGGCGACGGGCACGTGAATGTCAACTTTACGGTAATGAAATAGTTGTAGATCTTCAAATGCTTAAGCATGAGCCTGAAGGAATTCAAAGGTCTCAAGGCCAAAAGGAAGGAGCCAAGGGATGACAAAGGACAAAGCTAGAAGGAGCCAAGTGAGATACAGACAAAACAACCTAAGTGGCAAAAGGGAGGCACCTGTAAGAGAGTTATTCCAGTAGTTGAAACAGTCTCCGTTAAGTGGTCATCAAAGAGTGCAAATAGTGAAGATGTGCCTATTTTTCCCCATATTGCATTGATGAGTATACAAACCACGTGAATGTCTTGAAGGAGTGGTCTTGTTTGCAGACAAAGAGGTGTAGCCCATGCTTTCACAATAATTTTAAATGCCTAAAGTCAAAACTAGAGCCGACACAACATTCTCTTTCAAGTGGCTTGCTCTTCCCAATGCTCTCAATGCACATGGGCCACTTGAAAAATGGTGCTAAAGTCTTTCCAAAAGGGTGTCATTACTTCTTCCCTCTAGATATATATATTTGTAACTTATCATTTAAAAGAGATCTCTCAGCTTGTATGGTGTAGCCCTATAGGAAATTTACCTTGAATAAAAAAGAAGCATTTTTACCTCCATTTGTCTATGGCTTTGTCCTATGTTAAGTCATTTTCATTTATGTTTTCATAGAATGATTCCAGCATGTCTAGTGTATTGTGAGTTCTTCTTTTTCAGGTTAGCTAGAAGTGTCCCTAGCGGAATATAGGCGCATGTGAATAGGCTGCCAAAGTGGGTCTTAGAGCACCTCGGGTAGTTCTTCCTCCGTGTATCTCCACGGATCCCTGGCTCACTGATGCAGAAGAATTTCTCATATCAAATGAAGTGTATGTTAGCTTGTTGTTGGTGGAAAGTGTATGTCAAAGCTAAGTAGATCAACCATTTTTGGTGTATCACCATTTAGTTTAGGTTCTATTTTTAGTAAGCCTTCTCTCTTCCCCCCCCATTGTTAGAAATAGAAAATCCAGGACCTTAGAGATGCATCAAAGGGAGCTAGCGCTTATCTAGAGATTCTCCCCTCAGTTTTTCTAGACCCACAACAAGAAGGGAGTCTCCATTATGTCAAATGGAAGATAGAAGCTCAGCCTTCTGTCAAGGGTGCAAATCCACAGTGTCAACACATACATACATGTCACTTGTAGATGGTGAGGAAGTTATGAATTTTAACCCCAATAGAGGGTATATGGAGTGTTGGTAGACAAAGTAACTGACAGGGATGTAGAGGTCAATTGAAATCATTGTCATGCATGATGAACATTCAATGATCATAAATTATTTGTGTTGGATAAATTATTAGATCATCCATTATGAGCATAACTAGATAGTATGTTTAACATGGGATATCATGTTGGTAGTTGACCTCCACATCCCCTCTAAATACTTTATCTACTTGTGCTAGTAGGGGGCATGAGATTTGAAAATTATGATTTAATATTCAATTTATCATCATTTAAATTAGCCCATTAGCCATTCATCAATGGGACCCACTTATTACATCATTGATTTTGAGCTCATGTTGAATGTACCAACTAGTTACGATCACAATTAAGGATGTAATAAGTGAGGTCAATCATCATACGGATAACAAGCCAATGAAATGGATTGAAAGGTAGGGGAATCAAATTAACTCATAGGAATGTGTAGCTCAATTATCAACATGACCTCTATGTGTATGTTGGACACTCAAAGGTTAGACATAATATGCAACAAGCACATGGAGGTCAACTGTCATCCTAACTTCCACATTCCTATTGGATACTCTAAAGGTAGATAGAGTATCTATTAGGCATGTGGAGGTAAACTATTAGTGTGACCTCAATGTTATTACTAGATACTCTAAGGTTAGAAAAAAGATCTAATAGGCATGTGAATTTCAACTGTTAGTGTGACCTCCACATGCTTGATAGATACTTTGATGGTCCCTCCCCTCCATATATTTTATTTGACCATTAGCCTTATGATTGTGGGACCCATGTTTTACATCAATCAACATGTTAAGGTAGATGATAATGGTTAAGGAAAATGTTCATTGAAAAATAAATGTTAATATATATATTTAATGTTGACTTGTTACTTTCATGCCTTTCTTCAGTTTAAATACTATATCAAAGATCGTTTTCCATTACATTATTCATTTTATACATATGTAGGAGCCCATTAGGAAATAATGCAAATGATAATGTTTAAGGAAAATGACAATGATTAATTCAAATTTTAGGGGTGAAGGATTATTAAATGTTAGAATGTAATAGCTAGTTATGCTTAGAATAAAATATATAAGAAGTGGAGGCCATAATCAGAGGGATAAAGGCCAATGAATGGATAGATGGGGAGGGTACATAGAGTATCCAACATGCACATAGAGGTCAACTATAAACATGACTTCTATGTGCATATTAGATACTCTGAGGATATATGGAGTATCCAACAGTCACATAGATTCAATTGTCAATGTGACCTCCATGTGCCTACTGAATACTCTGAGGGTAGACAAAGTATCTAATAAGCACATGGAGCTTAACTATCAGTATGATTTTCCTATGTATGTTGGATACTCCGAGCACCCCTCCTCTCCATATATTACATTAGATCATTATACCTTTGATAATGGGCCCTAATTCTTACATGCTAAATTAATTGTAGGCCTTTCCCCTATTCAGTTTATCATTTGACATTATCATATTCCTTACCGACATTTTTATGAGCTCATGTGCTCATTACCCAATCACATAAGAATGTAATTGATTCGTAGGAGCATATTATATGAGTCATTTCCTATTCTAGTAGGTTATCTATAATTAATTAGATTATTTGCATTATTGAATATTAAATCTCATTTATCATAATATCGGTTTAGCATCTAAGAAGGGCACAATCTTAACATTTATAGACGAGGAAACAATGAAATGTAAAATAATTTTTTAAAAGTAATATAATCACCGTGGACAAAATTGTATTTTTTAATATTGTATTGTATTTTATTTAAACTTTAATAATTTATCAGGGGCAACATTGTATATTTTTTCCCTAAAATTGATAGACAATCTTAATTTAAATATTTTTATTTTTATTTTGACAACTAAATATATTATGTTGCTTATTAATGTTATGTTTTGGGATCATTCGACGTAAGCTATAATTGCATCCATGGTGGTGGTGTAGGTAATAGTGTGAAATTTCATTTTTTTTCCATTTGATTATCATAATTAGTTTTATCCCTATTTTTGACATTCATTTGAATATTGTACAGGATATTTTCTTCTTGCTTGGATACAATGATTGAAAAAGTCTGATATATTGATTATTTACCTCATAATTCTCCAGGTTATTTGTGGAAGAGTAAATAACATTGTCAATCACTAGATATGAATGTCTTCACTCTACACATAGCCGCTCAGCTAGATTTTCATGCCTTGTTTCTTTGGCCATGGTAGAAGAAATGAATAAGAATATTTTAGCTAGAAATTAAGTATGTTTTATTCTATTAGATATTTTAATTGATTATTCATGATATAAAATGTTCACATAATGGGGTTCCAAATCCTTCAATGTATAATTTGGACATATAATTCAATGCACTTTTATCATACATAAATTGGACATATAAATTGTTCACATAATATAGACAATGCATTACACTTATATGACTTCCATGAATAGGCAATGCATATAGAAAATTAATGTTTGGTTTTCTTCTTTGTACATGAATATATGCCTTTTTTACTCTGAAAATTGTCTTGTTAGTATACATTGATCTAGTATTATGTCTATGAAATGGTGTGTATGTTATCTTATCAGGGGATTATGTGATTGTTCATGACCCAAAACATGGTTTTTATCCTTTTAAGAGACCTCACTCATTGACAACTAAATTGCCTCCATTAAATTTACATGGCATAACTGAATAAGGAATGAATAAGTTTTATATATTTAGAGAAATGTCTGATGGAGTAGAAGAGATGCCAACACAAATAATTAAAGACACATTAACTAAAGTAAATGACATTGTTTTGGTAATATGAAAACATTATTTAGTTTTAGGTTGTTATATTTAGTTATTTATGTGATTAAAAATTTTACGCAATGCTAATCATTTATAATTTGTGATTTGAACTTGGATAAAGACAACCCTTGGTGTTTTTCAACCAATGTAAGATGTTAATGTCATAAAACTTGGGCCTCAGTCTCCTCTAGTTGAAAATGTTAGTATCGTGAATTGATTGTATTCAAATTCTAACCATTTTATTCTTGTGATCGATCATGATTTCAAATTTTAACTAGTTCATCCTTTTAATGGGAATGTGGAACATGATGAGCATGCCAAGGAGAACCTTACCTAAGTTCCTCCAACAACATCAATGATAAAGGGAAAAAATGTGGAAGGTGGTAATTATTTATTATTTTTATATTTAAATGTCCATATTCTTTTGTTCAATTATAAATTATCATTATAACTAGTGTATTAATTTTGTAGCACGATAATGGTATGAAGAAAAAATGTACTATTCCTATTCATAGGAAGAATGGAATAATTAAACAAATGAAACTGTGCTCTATAACCTCCTTCTGTGCACATGAACAACCTTCTCCCATGGAGATGGTAATATGGGATAAGGGAATATGTGGGGTTGTGAGTTTATAAAATTGGTATGAAACCTTATATTGATCATCATTTTTTTAATTTTTCCTACAAAGTAACCTATTATTATCTCTTAGAAAGAAACAAAATAGCCAATTTCATTAGAGGATGAAGATGATCTAGGTTATGGTGTTACCAATGATTCCCATGATGCAAGGGCAAATCTTATTTCATGTGATTAACTCGTATGCATATCTTATTGTATACCTATTTGATATTTATAATTTTTTTATTTCATTGTTAGGTAAACAATGGTAGTGAAGAGGGGTGCACACTTATTTTATTATAGGTTGAGGACTTTATAAATTGTTAGTTATCAATGGTTTCATTAAAAACATCTCCACATGTACATGTGCCTATTCATAAGGAGAAGGTAATATGTTGGTATTTGGGAGGTTTTTATGTTGTATGAAACATGATTGTTGTAGACACCTAAATATGGCCACCAATGACCTCCAACCAGGCTTTTGACCAATTTCCAACCAAAATGCACAATTTAGCCTAAAAAGACTAAAACATGCTAAATGATGTGAAGCTGACATATTTAAGTGCTAATTTTGGCTAGGGTATAATTAATGGGGTCATGCAATTCATGGGCTAGCTAACTTTGATCAGATAATTTTGAGTCAAAATGCTAATTTTGCACCTCGGTGCTTTGGATTGCTCTTTCCTATCAAATCTTCTACACAAGACACATGCCTTTATTATTTGTTGTTAATAACATCCTAAATAGGATAATGGATCCAATGCATCTAACATTGCCTTCCAATTCTAATTCAATCAGATTCTAGACCACTAACAAGACATTTTGATCAATTTGAGTAATTTGTGTATAAATTGCTTAAGCATGATTAAGAGCTAATTAATCCAAATCAAGGCCTAATTAATAATTTCATGGAAACTTGTTGAATACTTGTTTTTAGAAATGAATATTGAATATCTGCATCATCATGTGACCTCATTTCTTGGAAAGACATCCCTATGCCATAAATGACACAAATATTAGGATTCATACCCTCTATGCCTCATTAATGCCTTCCATGATGCACTCCATGCCTCTTAATTTCCCTTTTTTCCAATTTCATGATGAGGATAATTATAAAATTAATTTAAAAAATTAAATTAATCCTCAACCACACATCTCAATTTTAGGATGGACGGTTCAGTTTGATTCTAGACATTTGCAAAAATCTATAAATAGGGAGGCCATGAACATCATTTATAAGAATTGATAATGCAAAGTTATAATGCACAAATGATTCCGAAATCCATTACAATTAGTGTTACCATGCCAAATTGATTCCAAGCCAAGCCAAGCCAAGCCACAAGCCAAAGGTGCCAAGGAGAGATGGAGGTAGCCAAGCTTCCATTTCCAAGGACTTTATGAACACAAGCATATCAAGCCATTACAACAAGCATTTTGGAGCATGAGGAGGTAAACAAAGGTTTCTTTTGTGTGTTTTATTCATGTTTGTTAACTAAGCTCTCTCTAGTATCTAGGCCTAGCTCTGTTATGCTAGTTAGTGTGTTTCTTTCATTTTGTTTTCATTTTAGAGCTAACATGATACTAACCATCCTTTCTTAGATTCAAATTCCTACATCACATAATGGCATGTCCGATGGGACTAAACACATCTCACACCTAAAAAAGATCATTTTATAACTTTAAAATATTCATTTAGACCCTTAAAATTCTTACAAATTCATTTTTTAACTTTATTTTTCCATTTTTGCTTGTCACGAGTTTACACAATAATCAACATTGGCTAGTAAAATTGACATCAATTGCATAGATTAACTAATGTTGGTTAGTAAAACCAACATCAGTTGGATACTTACTATCATTCACATTGGTATAACTGATGTCGGTTGGATAACTGACATCGATTAGAAAATGTAACCGTTGTCAGTTATATAAATTGACGTTGGTCACTATGTTTTTCTTAAAACATAGACTCAAGATCTCTTTTTCTAAAGTTCATTGTTTCAAACCCAAAAGAGATTTAAGGATAAAGGACATGTTAACATTTTTGCTACAAGACCAAGCTTGACATTTGCTAAAAACATGTTTTAGATCACCAATTGCATGCTTAAAAATTAATTAAGAACCTTGTTTTGGTGTTTAACAAAAAATAGATGTTTATGGTGAATGTTTTCAAAGTTAAAACTAAGACCAAGGGGTCAAATGAACACCACCTCATTTTCCATTTGGGCTTAAAAATGAACTCACTTTTTCAAATCTTTTTGTATTTACTTAGTTGTTTAGATTAATTTTTTGTTTGATAAAAGGAGGGATGTTGTATGTCCGCTCTTCCATTTGTCCCCTTTAGGGAACCCTTGGAATCAAAAGTTCCATTCATATTGCAAAAATCCTAGTCCAAGGCTTAGAATGAAAGTCATCTAAAGCAATCCTCAAAAACTCATCAAAGTTTGGTGACCTTGAAAATGACCCTAAAGTCTTTCTAATTTTATGCTTTATTTATTTTATGCAAACTTGGATTACGAGAGGGAATTCACCACCTCCCACAATTTCTTTAGGGAAGCTTTGACCCAGGGTTTCATCTCCCAGTATTGACTTGACTTACTCCTTTAGAGTTACACACATGATGTATCTATATTTGGACATCACACTACACTAAGTGAACAACAGGATGTAGTGGTTGTGAAAAGGACTAGACCTTTTTACAACTAACCAATGCTACGATCACCCAATTTTTGTACTTTTATTTTGTATTGATTGAAATGAAAGTCATTATCTAATTTATTCCCCTAGAAATAATTGAAAGCTTTCTAGTTTAGTCAACCCCACATTGACATACCCTTGCTAGGATTTAGACGATTATACTTAGTGTATTTTGGTCATTTTTACTTGGTATGTTTTGAGACTAAAACTTATTTGTTTGTTCATAAGCCATGTCAAAACAATGTATTTAAATTGAAAATGGTAGTGTTATGCTACCCAAATCATGTCAAACCATTTGTGTCTTTGAGTCTTTTAAAACATAGCATTGATCACATTATTTGAGCATGCTTATGTCGTTAGGCTGCTCAAATTATTTCAAGACTAGTTTACCATTGTATCAAAAACCATTTGTTTCAAATTATGCCATGCATATCATTTGGACCATTATCTTGTGCCATCATGCTATCTAATCTTGTCTAATTTGTTTAGTCAAATCATAGTTTTCAATGTTGAGTTTTCAATTAGCCTTGTTAAGTTTCGATCCAAACATTGATTGATTTTTATTTAAGACTCAATTAATGGAGATGATACACAAATATTTTTATTTTGGGTTGCATAACTTTGGTTAATTGATTACCTAAATTTGAAACTATTGATGGTTTGTTTCTTTAAAGCCTATCCTCATCATTGTTTGTGCCTTTATTTGGGAGAACACAACCTTTCTCAAAGATTCTTTTAGCTTATGTATTATGATAATTGATCATATTTATGTTTGATTATGTGTGTCAGGTCCATGTCAAACTTGTTTCCAAACTTATTAGATTAAATCAAATCACATCAGCCTTTGTTTCAAGTCTAGCTTTTGACATCATTTAGATAAAAGTCCTCGTATATGTCTATTTTTTTGAGCCTAGATTTTGACTCTACATTTGGACAAAATACCTAGTCACTCAACTTTTCCCTTTCCTAGTTTAGACCTTGTTTAGAACACTTTGACCTAGACCTTTGACATGACAAGTTTTATTCAAATGCTTGACCTTTTGTGCGTATGACATTTGACATTAGACATTTGATGATAGGCTATTTTATGCCAAGTCTTAGCACAAATAATTTTGGAGATACAACTCCACTTTCAAACCATATTGGAGATACATCTCCACCCCTTCGACCAAGTTGGACCAAGTTTGAACCATTTGTCACTTGGATCATTTTTAAGAGTTTGTAGAACTCTAAGCCTTTTTATTTTCAGAGATTTCATCATTTATGTAGATATGTCTCACTACACTTATGGTGGAGTCACTTACAATATGACTTATAATAAAATGGTCGTACAAAATGACTTTTATGGATTTAGTCAAGACCCCAATAATGCTAATATGGTTTGTGAAATAGATTTATATCTACCTCATATTAATCATTTATGGGAACAAAGTCACAAAACAAATTATGATCTAACTTGAGACCTTGATTGGTATGAAGAGGCTTGTGAGGAGGACTTTGAATACCCAATTACAAATAATGTTATTTGGGATATGAATCCATACCTTCTTTACAATAATTAGTACATGAAACATAGTCAAGAACTAGCTTATGAAGCAACTCATAACTAGGATGATAAGGTTAATGAGGAAGACTTGGATGCTTTGGCTTATGTGAGTAATCAATCTCAACCATACTATACCATTTCTATTCCAGGACCATAATGTTGTACCATTCCCATAAAAAGACCTCATCCTTTGGTTTGTGCAAACAACCAAGCTCCACAATACCCAACCAATTTTATACCAAGACCTTGTCCTTTGGTTTGTGCAAGAAATCAAGCTCCAAAACACCCCTTCATCATTTTAGGACCTATTCCCTTGGCTTGTGAAAGCAATCAAGCCCCATAATGCCCTATTGTTACCATCTCAAGACTTTATTCTTTGGATCATGCGAGAAATCATGTTCCCCAAGGCCTTACCATTATCCAACCATAAGTCATTCTTTATCCAGTACTAATCCCATCTAAAATTTAATCCATCCAATCATTCAAAGACCAAGCTATGTTAAAAACTCGTATTTTTCAACTCATTGAAACCTAAAGCCTAAAAAAACAACCAATCTAATTTTTTTTATTGAAACAACCACTTATGATAAGTCAACCTATGATGAATCACCTATTCATCTTGTACTAGTTGTCAAGGAATCTCACACTTATGAGCCAGTCTTTGTCAAGTCACTTCTTAATGATTATAAATGCCTTTGTGTAAATAATTACCTCGAACATATGCCTATCTTTCAAGAGCCTCCTATTGACAAACTAGTCTCTGAGGACTTATCTCTTGACAATTTTTCCATTATAGAGGAGACTCACTTTGACATACTAGTCTTTATGGAGCACATTATGCCATCACATTTTGTTATATATCCAATACTAAACATTCAACAAGACATCATTATAATAGAGTACCCATCAGATGAAGAATAAAAATTAGAGTTAGGTTCTATTCTTGAACTGACATCAGGTTTAGCATCAAAATTAAAATCAAATTAGTCTCAACATTAGATTTAGAGTCCCTTGAGTTAGAATCAGATTCAGAAGAAGAATATGTTTGTGTCTATTACAACATTGGTTATGCATACTTTGCAAATCAATTTGAATACATTTATGATCCTTCTACAGTTTTTGAGGATGAGTACTTCAGCTTTGACACAAGTTTTTCTAGTATCTTCTATGAGGATTGTGCAACCTCTACCCATTCCATTATCATTCCATAATCCATTACCATCAACCAAAATATCCATATTATTGACATGCCATCTCACACAAGTGTTGATTAGGATCAACAGAATCATACTTAGTTAAACTACATCCATGGTCACATAGTAGTTGAAGAAGAGCAAGGAGGCCAAGACCACATTCATATAACAGAAGAACACTCTCCTAGTGAAACCTTTTGGAGGTGCTAGGGGACATTCAAAGTCACAACTCAACATATTCTAGTTAAAAGTTTTTGGAAGCACTAGAAGAAAATCAAAGTCAAAATCCAATTTTCATTAGTGAAACCTTATTGAAGGTGATATAGGATAATCGAGACAAATTTATTGGTGAAAAACTCATTCAAGAACCAATAGTTGAGCACAAAATGTCTTCACTTCTTGATGAAGACAAAATCAAAGGTCAAATCAAAATAACTTCCAATCTATAGCCTTATCAAATGGTAGCTAATCTCAAGATCAAACAACAAAAAAATATGGTGGTCTTCTCAAGAGAATAAGTGTTTACCCCCCCACAACCAAAGTTATGTTGAATCTAGAATTATCAACATTACATGTGATTGAACATCCTGATATTCATTTGTTTCCCAATTGTTCCACATTCAATTATCATTTGCCATTTCACTTCTCAAACAAACCTACCATCCATTATATGTCCTTGTTTACCATCCATGACCACACTTTCCTTTGAAGAGGCTACAAAGATACCTTGTCTCGATGCTTGAAGGAATCTGAATCAAAGACCAAGGAAGAACATAACCATATTCTTGACATCTAAATTTGCAAACAGTTCTTGATAGAGAACTATTCAAATGAGGTGTGGGATAATAATTAATATGATTAGGTATTATGTCTATATCATTAATTAATTAGGATGTGCATCTCTATCTCAATAGGAAAAATAGAATCATATGCCATTACCACACCTAGGCCAAAAACATGTACCATACAATTTCACATTGCCATGCCATTACCTTTCTTACATATCCATTTGCCATGTCGTATATTCTTGTTATTCACCCCATCACTTAGGGGTAACCCTCTTACCATTTTATCCATCTTATCATTCCATTCCTATCTAGACCAAAGCCTATTTTTACTCATCTTACCCAATCTTATTTTGATCTTAGTTACTTTGGTTTTTCCTTCACTTTTTGTGAGAGGATTTTGATCAAGTTTCAACAATAAATTCAATTCATGTTTACAATGATAGTCTATGAAATTAGTGTGATAATTGATATGGTAAGATATCTTTCATTCTATATTCAAGTTTGTTTATGTGAGCCTGATTATAATCACCTATCTTTTCTCTAAAGGTCAGAAATCTAGTACAATCAATTTTTACAACAAAGTGTGGTAGATGTAAGAGTTTTAACATAAACTTCTGTAAACATTTTTTAATAGATTATATTTATTTATCAAAATAAATCCACTTAAGAACATCAGTATTGAAAACTCTGCTAGAAAATTCACAAATGAATTCTTTATTTTGATATATACAAACAAGTACTCCTCCCGATGAAATGTCGGAGGCATTAGTATAAACCACCATTTGGTCAGATTTTGGGATATGGAGATCAGGAAGAATTTCCACCTTTTGCTTGATTTTCTAGATGGCAATAGTGTGTTCTTCCTTCCATTGGAATGCTTTCTTTTTCTGGAGAATTTCTTGAAGAATAAACTTGTCTTCACCAAAGTTAGGATAAAAGCTATTCAGATAATTCAATAGTCCCAAAAAGGCTTGCAGTCATGGTTTATCTAGTTTTTCTAGAAAATTGATGACTTTCTCTTTGATATGTGGCTAAATTTGTATCTTCTAGTCTTGGACAATCATTCCAATGAAATTGCATTCAGTCTTGCAGAGCTGAATCTTTGTCTCTAAAAGAACAATTCCTGCATCTTTTGCCAGCTGGAAGAATTGTGTAAGACAGTGGTAAGAAAGAGAATTACTAAAAATTAGTATATCATCAATATATACACATAAAAAATTATAAGTTCCTTTAAAAATGTTATCCATATGGGCTTGATAGAATGCTGGGGCATTCATTAGTTCAAATGGCATAACAGTCCACTGATAATGGCCGAATGGGTAGCTGAACGCTATCTTTTCTCTGTCAGCTTCTTTTACCTTGATATGATAAAAGCCTAACTTGCAGTCAAACTGGGAGAAGTATTTACATGTTGAAACTTTCTCCAATAAATAGATTTTATCTGGAATTGGATATGGAAAGGGCTGAGTAATGGAATTCAATGGTCTATAATTAATGACTATTCTTTTCTTTCCTCTCTTTTGTTTAGAGTGCTTTTTTACCATGAAAGCATAGCAACAATAAGGAGATGTGGATTGCTCTATGAAACCATTACTTTCTAATTCTTTGATTTTTAGTTACATATTGTTGTAAACCTAAGCTGGTATTGGGATATTCTTCCCAATCTTCATATGTTTACCTTTGATGATCTGAATGTTCATCTCAGGCATAGATTTAGACCAAAACTGTTGAGGGTTATCAGAACAGATAGTGGTTTTAATCCTATCTCCTATGGCTTGTATGTTAGTAGGAATTACAAATTCAGGTGTTTGGGCCATTGAGCTTGGAAATTTCTTAGTTGTATAGATGAGGCAAGGGATCCTAAGCCGTTTATTATCTATGGTGAAATTTAGTGGTAGAACCATAAGGTGAGTATCTGTCAATAAAAACACCACCTAATATAATATCTACATGCATTCTATCTAAAGCAAAGAAATCACACTAGAAGATTTTGTCTTGTATCCTAAGGGACTGCTGATGCTTATACTTGTTACAGATAAAACTGTTCCCTTGGCCATCTAGGTTCTTGTAAGCTAGTGTTTCATCCAATGTCTTCCAATCATGGATGATCTATGATTTCACAAATGATAGAGAAGTTCCAATATCTATTTGAGCATCTAATAGTCTACCATTTATTTTTAAAGTTATAAACTGGGCAAACTTTCTATTGATCAACTGAGTAAGATAGGCTGGCTATGGAATTTCTAAGGGAGGAATACTAATACATACTAGTTTTTATCTCCCTGGATCTTGTACAACAACTTGCTCAGTGTAGATGACTTCTTCTTCTTCTATGATATTACTACATTCACCTGGGCAGTAATCTTGATCTAAGTAGAAAGAACTTTCTACTTCTTCATCCTTTTCTTCTTTTTATGTGGGTAACATGACATCCCACTGTGGCTCTATTACTGGTGTTATTATTTCTCTTGGAAGTTATATACTGGTGAATTTGTTTATAATCCAAGAGGCATTGGGCTTGAAGGAGCTCTAAAATTGTAAAGGAGGATGCTGGGGCCTTTGCAAGGTTGGAGATATCTTTGGCATAGAGGGTTGTCTCCCTCTAGTAGATTCCTATCTCCTATTATATCCTCTGGTCCTAGGCCATTCCTCTCATTCTATAACTTCATGGTGATGTTGAGACCAATTGACATGTGCTTCATATGGAAGCTATGAGTAGTCATGGTGCTAGGGCCGTTGCATGTTACTGAGCAGTAGCTCCAAATCATCGGCTAATGATTCGAGAGCATCTGCATCTTTGTCATCTTCGAAGTCTTCAGTAGGGAGATCATCTAGAATTGGTTCATAGATGTCATCCTGGAGGTAAAGATCTTCATAAAAGTTGATTATATCCCACCATGTGGTTATGTTGGAGGTAAAAATAGCTTTAACAACAAGATTTTTTCAATGGAATTATTGAGTAATATGGCCAAGTTTATGACATATATAGCAAATGGGTTGCTTGGCTTGAAGATGTAGAGTACAATGTTTCTTAAGGAAATAGTGTGGAGGAGCATAGGAATGCTTGCGAGGAAAGGAGTGTCACTTGAATGAAATCCAAGTGTGACGCTACTTTTGGTGCTTGCACAGTTGTACAAATGGCCGACAACCAAATGGGGTTGTTTCAGGGATAACAGTCTATAACATCAGACAAAGACAAATCTTCAATGGTTAAGCATTTGAGATCTATATATGCTATGACTTTATCAATAAGATAGTAAGGCAAATCATTTAAAATTTTTAACTTGATCTCAATGGATCTAAAACTTCTACTTTCATATGCCAATTCTCTAAATTGCTTGGCAAATGAATCAAACTGTTTGAGGTCGTAAATCTCCATCTTGAGAAGCCATTTATTTGATTCCAATTCTCTATTGCCAACTGGAGGAGAAAACTCATTAATTATTAAATGTTATAATGCAGCTAAAGGATTAGGCTAATGATGAACACACTCATGCTGTTCATTCTCGGTCATTGATTCCCACCATTGGGTAACAATCACCCAAAAGAATTTTGAAGCAAAAATTGTAGTACCTACTGGGTCTAAATGAGAATTAATTGTAATAACTCTCATGGAGTTACACCAGGTAGATATCTCATTTAATGGATTCAATAGATAATCTATATTTAGGTACCATGGATAAAGCTGTACATGAGTCCTTTGCATCATTGAAGTATTGGGATGCTTTTTATGAGGTCTAAAACTAGAGCCAAAATTAACCCCATATGTTAATGCCGGAGCTCATACTTTAGCTTCCTGATCTTGCTTGACTAACCAATCAAGGTTGTCTTCTAATGTTGCTATTTTAGTGTCAATGGAAGACAATTGATGTTGCATATTGGTACAAACTTGATTTGTATTGTCTTCAATAATAGTTAAGTTTTCTAAACTATTGTTGATGTATAAATCATCTTTACAAAGGTCATCAAAAATTTTAGAGAGATGATAATTAAATCTAGAAACATAGTTTCTATGTTTGAACTCATTTGATAGTTCAACATCTCCTTGGAATGCTGCAGGAAAATACTATACAAGACCTTCTATCTGCTTATACATTCCTTTGTGTGGAGGCCACATTCCACCTCTATATAGATTGACCTTGTTTTTTGTATAGAATTCTAAATTATCTTCTTGAGGAAGATTCATTAAAGTGCAAGGTAATTGATATTTTGGATTAGGTCCTTGGTTAATTTCTTCATCTTCAATCCAAATGTGACCTATTTTTACAACCCTCCTAGAAGAAGAGGTAGAGAGTTTGGAAGGAGAAAGAATAAAAGAGTTATTCACAGAGAGAGATCTGGGAAGAATGTTGATGGTTTTACCATCACTCTTATGCACAATAGATTGACCTTTCATTTTTGGAGAAACATTTTTGATCCAATCAAGCTTCCAATCAGAAGGGATTTGTATAGACTCTATATGACCTTTTTGCAATGGAACGATTCCACTAAGTCTGCGGGCATAAGGAAGATTTTCCAAAATTTTGGGGTGATTAGTATTTGTCATATTGTAAAAAATAGAGATATTTATAGAGGCATATTTAAATTCCCCAAACATATCTAAACCAAATAGAGAGGTAAATAAACCCCAACAATGTAGAGATCCAAAATTAACTTCTTTACATCCCAGATCGCAGACTACGACAAAGAGATTAGGACAAAATTCAAAACAGCTAACTTCATCATTTATAAAAGTCGAGATTGGATAACTGATAGGCATGTTTGAAACTGACTTGGCATCTATCACACAAAGCTAAATATATAATAGGTTTAATATTACCATGAATCAGTGGAGTAATATAGATACGGATAAGACCAAAATGAACAAATTTAACATCTTCATGACATCAGATGTAATTGATCTTAGGTTCTAGCAATAAAGACAATAAATTTGTTTGAAAATACCTTTTGGGATTATAACTCAAAGTAAGTTCAACAAATTTGATTCTTGGTTTTACAAATGACAAATAAGTAGACTTATAGACAAAACTAGACTTAAGAAGTTTAGACTTTTTATAAACTTGTGAAGCTTTGATAGCCAGAGGTTTATACAAGGTATTTTCTTTTTCAAGGTTTTCTTTAGTAATTTCTATATCAAGACATTTAGATAACTGCTCAGGGATAAAATAAGGAAGTTCATATATTCCTTCTATCTCAGATTCATTAAGAATTTCTACTGTAGAAGACATCTGGGATTTACCGAATTCCATTGATGAGAGATTAAGATTCTGGTAAGCGAGAAAATTCTAAGAAGGGAAACTAGGATGTAGAGTAAATAAAGGGCCTATGACAATTAATAATGGCCAGGGACTCGATGCAATAACTTTCCCAAAGAATTATTCAAAGCAAGGAAACTCAAGAGTCTATCAAGAAGTTCTTAAAGATATATTCAACAGTCGATCAACAAGCTCTGATACCAATCTTTTTCATGTCAGTAGATGCTTCCTCCTTATGGTAGTTGTTTACAAGAAAACCCATGATAGTAGGTAGGGGTTGAATGACTATGGCTTCACTATTATCACTTAAACTATTACAAAATATTTGTTCAAATTTATGATTCTCAGGATCCTTCAACAAGGGCAAGAGAAGAGCATATTCTTAGAACAAAGCTACTAGATTTCTAAAATGCTTAGATTTTTTTTGATGAAAACTCTATGGAGAAGAGTCTTATTTATAGCACTTGGGAGGTCCTGCCTGGAATATTTGCCTAGGTGGTGTTAAGTCCCATCATGCTTTACAGCTCATAAGTGGGTTGCAGTGATATGCTGTTAGACACACTGGATGAGGACATCTAGCTAGGTGGGTCTAACATTGTTTCCACTTCGGTTAGCAAGTCATCTTCACTTATTGGCTGGAAAAGACACCTTATCTAGAACATACTAGAAAGATGCCAGTGTTAGGGTCCAACTTCACATGCATGACAATGAGGATTGATGTAAAAGTATGATTCCCATTCCATCTATCTTCAGATGATGGTGTGCACAACTGTGTCTTGATCGTGATCTTCCTCTTCATGAATATGATGTGGACCGTATCTTTTTATCCACCTATATAGATGTTCATTGTGTGGAGATTGTATTTTTACTAGCCATGTCCATAATGGATGCTTTAGGAGCTCAATGAACTGGTGGAATAAGAACTCACTATTGAGTCTTTCTATAATAATAAAACCAATGTTCTGATGATGGTTTGCTTGTATAGTGGCTATAAAAGACATCTTAAGATCTTGTCATGATGCATAAGATATCCAAGTGTAACTTGGATGTAACCCTTCTTAGAGGATTTGTTCCTGGACAAGAATGTTTAGAGAGGCAAACCCCTGATTATAAATCTTGGTTAGATTGAAGCTAGGAATGCGCTAATGCATTAGAGTAGTAGGAGGATTTCACTTGAGCCAATCAGTTGTAACATTATCAATTCCTTTAATGTGTTCTATAAAGAATTTAAATTGATTAAAGAAAGCCTGTCATCTAACATATTTACCGTGACCATCTTTCTGACCATGATCTTTTTCTCTAAAGGTCAGAAATCTAGTACAATCAGTTTTTACAACAAAGTGTGGTAGATGTAAGAGTTTTAACATAAACTTCTCTAAACATTTTTTTAACAAAGTAGATTTCTTTATCAGAAGAAATCCACTTAAAAACATCAATACTGAATACTCCACTAGAGAATTCACAAATGAATTCTTTATTTTGATATATACAAACAAGTACTCTTCCCCATGCAATATTGGAGGCATCAGTATAAACCACCATTTGGTCAGATTTTGGGATATGGAGATCAGGAAGCATTGCCACCTTTTGCTTGATTTTATTGATGGCAATAGTGTGTTATTCCTTCCATTGGAATGATTTGTTTTTCTAGAGAAGTTCTTGAAGAATAAACTTGTCTTCACCAGAGTTAGCATAAAATCTATTTAGATAATTCAATAGTCCCAAAAAGGCTTGCAGTCATGGTTTATCTAGTTTTTCTAGAAAATTGATGACCTTCTCTTTGATATGTGGTTGAATTTATAGTTACAAGTCTTGGACAATCATTCTAAGAAAATTAGATTCAGTCTTGCAGAGCTGAATCTTTATCTCTGAAATAAAAATTCTTGCATCTTTTGCCAGCTAGAAGAATTGTGTAAGATGGGAGCAGTGGTTAGAAAGAGAATTACTAAAAATTAGTATATCATCAATATATACACATAAAAAATTAGAAGTGCCTTTAAATTTTTTATCCATATGTGCTTGATAGAATGCTGTGGCATTCATTAGTCCAAATGGCATAATAGTCCATTGATAATGGCTAAATGGGTAGCTGAACACTGTCTTTTCTTTGTCAGCGTCTTTTACTCTGATCTGATAAAAGCCTGACTTGCAGTCAAACTGGGAGAAGTATTTGCATGTTGCAACTTTATCCAATAAATAGCTTTTATCTGGAATTGGATATGGAAAGGGCTGAGGAATGGCATTCAATAGTCTATAATTACTGACCATTCTTTTCTTTCCTCTCTTTTGTTCAGAGTGCTTGTTTACCATGAAAGCATAACAACAATAAAGAGAGGTGGATTGCTCTATGAAACCATTACTTTCTAATTCTTTGATTTATAGTTCCATATCATTGTAATCCTAAGCTGGTATTGGGATCTTCTTCTTAATCTTCATATGTTTACCTTCGATGATCTATATGTTCATCTCAGGCATAGATTTAGACCAAAATTGCTGAGGGTTATTAGAATAGATAGTGGTTCTAATCTTTTCTCCTATGGCTTGCATTTCAATAGGAATTACAAATTCAAGTGTTTGGGCCATTGAGCTTGGAAATTTCTCAGTTGCATAGATGAGGCAATGGATCTTAAGCCATTCATTATCTATGGTGAACATGATACTCTTGGTGGTAGAACCATAAGATGAGTATTTGTCAATAAAAGCATCACCTAATATAATATCTATAGGTATTCTATCTAAAGCAAAGAAATCACACTGAAAGATTTTGTGTTGTATTATAAGGGACTACTGATGCTTATACTTGTTGTAGATAAAACTATTCCCTTGCACATCTAGGCTCTTGTAAGCTAGGGTTTCATCCAATATCTTCCAATCATGGATGATCTGTGATTTTGCAAATGAGAGAGAAGCTCTAGTATCTATTTGAGCATCTACTAGTCTGCCATTTATTTCTAAAGTTATAAATTGGGAAAACTTTCCACTGATCAACTGAGTAAGATAGGTTGGTTATGGAATTTTTAAGGGAGGAATACTAGTACATACCAGTTTTTATCTCCCTGTATCTTGTACAACAACTTGCTTAGTGTAGATGAATTCTTCTTCTTCTTCTCTCTAAATCATCAACTAATGATTCGAGATCATCTACATCTTCATCGTCTTCAAAGTCTTTAGTGGGGAGATAATCTCGAATTGGTTCATAGATGTCATCCTGGAGGTAAAGATCTTTGTCAGAGTCGACTATATCCCACCATGTGGTTGCATGGGAGGTAAAAATAGCTTTGACAATAGGATTTTTACAATGTCATTACAAAGCAACATGGCTAGGTTTACGATAGATATAGCAAATGGATTGCTTGGCTTGAGGATGTGGAGTATGGCATTTCTTAAGGAAATGGTGTGGAGAAGCATAGGAATGCTTGCGAGGAAAGGAGATGTGCTTGAATGAAAGTTGAGTACGATGCTGCTTTTGGTACTTACACAGTTGTACAAATGGCCAACAACCAAATGGGGATGTTTTAGGGAAATAGGAGCAATCTGAGAGGCTTGATGCTTGGTAAGCTTTTGGATAGTTTTTGTCTCAGAGACTAATTGCATGGCCTACTATTTAGCAAAGTATATAACATCAAACATAGACAAATCTTCAATGGTTAAGCCTTTGAGATCTATATATGTTATGACTTTATCAATAAGATTGTAAGGCAAAGCATGTAAAAATTTTAACTTGATCTCAGTGGATCTAAAGCTTCTAATTTCATATGCCAATTCTCTAAATTGCTTGGCAAATGCATCAAACTATTTGAGGTCACAAAGCTCCATCTTGAGAAGCCATTTCTTTGATTCTAGTTATCTATTGCCAACTAGAGGAGCAAACTCATTAATTAGTAAATGGTATAATGCAGCTAGAGGATCAGGCTAATGATGAACATGCTCATGTTATTCATTCTCGGTCATTGATTCCCACCATTGGGTAACACACCCCCTAAAATTTTTTGAAGCAAAGACTGTAGTACCTACTAGGTCCAAATGAGAATTAACTATAATAACTCGCATGGAGTTACACTAGGCAGATATCTCATTTAATGGATTTAATATATCATTCATATTCATGTACCATGGCTGAAGCTATACATGAGCTCTTTGCATCATTGTAGTACTGGGATGATTTTTATGAGGTCTAAAAATAGAGCCAAAATAAACCCCATATGTTAATGCCAGAGCTCGTACTTTAGCTTCCTGATCTTGCTTGACTAACCAGTCAAGGTTGTCTTCTAATGCTACTATTTAAGTGTCAATGGAAGAAAATTGATGTTGCATATTGGTACAAACTTGATTTGTATTGTCTTCAATACTAGTTAATTTTTCTAAACTATTTTTGATGTATAAAACATCTTTACAAAGGTCATCAAAATTTTCAGAGAGATGATAATTAAATCTAGAAACATAGTTTCTATGTTTGAAATCATTTGATGGTTCATCATCTCCTTGAAATGCTGCAAAAAAATATTGTACAAGACCTTCTATCTACTTATACATTCCTTTGTGTGGAGGCCACCTTCCACCTCTATACAGACTGACCTTGTTTTCTATATAGAATTCTAAATTATCTTCTCAAGGAAGATTCATTAAAGTGTAAGGTAACTGATCTTTTGGATCAGGTCTTTGGTTAATTTCTTCATCTTCAATTGAGATGTGACCTATTTTTACATCCCTCCTAGAAGAAGAGGTAGAGAGTCTAGAAGGAGAAAGAATATAAGAGTAATTCACAGAGAGAGATCTGGGAAGAATGTTGATGGTTTTACAATCACTCTTATGCATAATAGCTTGACCTTTCATTTTTGGAGAAACATTTTTGATCCAATCAAGCTTCCAATCATTAGGGATTTCTACAGAATCTATATGACCTTTTTGCAATTGAACAGTTCCACTAAGTCTGCAGGCATAAGGAAGATTTTCCAAAATTTTAGGGTGATTAGTAATTGTCATACTGTACAAAATAGAGATATTTATAGAGGCATATTTACATTCTAAAAACATATCTAAACCAAACAAAGAGGTAAATAAACCCAAATAATCTAGAGATTCAAAATTCACCTCTTTACATCCTTAATCATGGAATGCGATAGAGAGATCAGGAAAAAATTTAAAATAGGTAACTTCATCATTTAAACGGCCAAGATTGGATAACTGACAGGCATGTTTGAAACTAACTTGGCATCTATCACACAGAGTTAAATATATAACAGGTTTAATTCTACTAGGAATTAGTGGACTAATATGGATACGGATTAGACCAAAATGAACAAATTTAACATCTTCATGAGATCGAATGTAATTGATCTCAGATTATGGCAATAAAGACAATTAATTTGTTTGAAAAGACCTTTTGGGCTTATAACTCAAAGTAAGTTCAACAGATTTGATTCTTGGTTTTACAAATGACAAATTGGTAGACTTATAGACAAACTTAGACTTAATAAGTTCAGACTTTTTATAAACTTGTGAAGCTGTGATAGCCAAAAGTTTATACAGGCTATTTTCTTTTTCAAGGTTTTCTTTGGTAATTTCTATATCAAGACATTCAGATAACTGCTCAGGGATAAAATGAGGAAGTTCATACATTCCTTCTATCTTAGATTCATTAAGAATTTCTACTATAGAAGACATCTAGGTTTTACCAAATTCCATTGATGAGAGATTAAGATTCTGGTAAGCGAGAAAATTTTGAGAAGGGAAACAAGGATGCAGAGTAAAAAAGGGCCTATGACAATTAATAACGGCCAGAGACTTGATGCAATAACTTTCCCAAATAATTATTCAAAGTAAGAAAACTCAAGAGTATATCAAGAAATTCTTATAGATATATTCAACAGTCGATCAACAGGGTCTGATACCAATCCTTTTTAAAAAAAAAATTTAATGGGTAAATCAGTGTTTTAGTAGTCTTGCTACTAATTATAATTGCCTATGGGAAAATTAGTATCATTGACCTATGCCATTGTACCCTAGCTATAACTACCTATGGGAAAACTAGGGGAAATAATTTTTTTATCTTTCATTGCCGCATCACCTTGCCATTACTTTTTTCATTTGACTGGCCATTTGTCAGATTTGAGAACTTGTTGAGACCTAGTTGGTTTTTATTCTCACCTTTTGTGTGGATGGAATTACTGTAACTTGAGGTCATTTTAGGACTATGTGGGTCATTCTCAATTCATGTTGAGGTCACCTTAGTCCCCCTTTCCAAATTCTCTCATCATTTTGTACGAAACCAAAGCCACACTTTCATCATTTTATGAGCAACCTTAGTTTAAATGCTCTCACCGTTTTGTGATCTTGAACCATTTAGTGTCTCATCATTCTTGATTGACTTGAGACACTCCAAAACAATTCCAAAAATATTTTAAAAATCATTAAAAATGAACAAAAACATTGACCACTTCTTTGCCTTAGGGATTCTGGGAACCCACTAAGTTATAAGCAAATCACTTATCATTTAGTTTCCCCATCCTGTTTGGCCTTTTTACCTCACGTAGTTACCATTTTGCAAGACCATTCCTCTTCTTCTCCCACACCCATTTTGTTTATTTTCATCAGTTATCACATCCTTCCCATTTCTTGGGAGAAATAAATTTGGCCTAAAGTTTTTTATTGGATATTACATCTATAGAACTATGTAAGTAGCATCCACTTGCCTAGTGTATATGGAGACAACTCGGCCACCCCCTTCCTTTTCTTCTATTTCCCCCATTTTGTTCATTTTTTAGAGTTGTCACCTATTTTCTAGGAGCACTATTCATATGGTTTCTTTTGAATTTTTCTTTGTTTGTTTCTTTGTTGTTTTGTTTATCTATCTATTTCTTTGCTTTCAACATTGTTGCCTTGTTTCAGTTTACGTGTTTTCATTGGGTGATTCCTTATCCACACTTACACTTGAATCCATCTCAATTCATATGTTTACATTGTCATCATGTTTCTATCATTGGTGTATTATTTTCTATTGAGTATTGGATTATGGGAGTTAGTCCTCATGCATATTTCAGCCAAGTCCTCATGATGTTATATCATGATGCCTACCGACACATGTTATAATAAACCTCAGCTTCAAGAATTATATTTGACAATGGAGGCATCTCTTTAGCACCAACATCTTGATTCACTCCTAATCATGTCCCAAATAGAGTAATTAACCACAAAATAATTTTAACCTTTATGAGTTCAAATGAGCATCTCCCTACTAATAGGTTATTCCAATTCATCATTACTATTTGTGTTAAGTTATCATCATCCTCAGCCAAGGTTATCATGTTTGTCATACTCGAGGTCCAATGATTATAACTACCTATGGGCAAATCATTACACATAGTCCCACCTGCATTTCTCAATTATTATAACCACCTTTGAGCAAATCATTGCGTTGTCACCAGTTTACTTTTTCTATCCATATAAAGGCATTTTAATATCTTGTTTTTCTATCCTAATTGGGGTATCTCCATCTTCTCAATGATTATAACCACCTTTGAGCAAATCATTATGTTATCATACCATGTTACCACTATCGAGGTATAATGTTTAAAACCACCTTTGGGCAAACCATTATGCACCATCCCACTTATATTATCAATGATTTTGACTACATTTTTAGTATCATTAGGTTTTCACCCCATAATCTTTCCTTTCTTTGGTCCCCTCATTTCACTTCTTTCTTTTCGAGGGACCGTTTGCTGACCTACTTGTGATAACTTTTCCCTTGAGGGGGAATCATATAATTAGTTTATCATCATTGGTGTTGTAGGCATACATGACCTTTTCATTATTTTAGAAGACATTACTATGCTTATAGCTTGTAATGTCTTTCTAAATAGGGGTAAATTATAGACACCTAAATCTGACCACCAATGACCTCCAACTAGACTTTTGACCAATTTCCTCCCCAAATGCATAATTTGGCCTAAAAACACTAAAACACACTAAATGATGTGAAACTAACATATTCAAGTGTTAATTTTAGCCAGGGTATCATTAAATAGGGTAATGCAATTTGTGGGATAGCTAACTTTGATTAGATCATTTTGAATCAAAATGCTAATCTTGCACCTAGGTACTTTGGATTGCTCTTTCCTATCAAATCTTCAGTACAAGACATGTGCCTTTGTTATTTGTTATTGATAAACTCCTAAATGGGATAATAGATTCAATGCATTTGGCATTGCCTTCCAATTCTAATTCAATCAAATTTTGGACCAATAATAAGACATTTTGATCAATTTGAGTAATTTGTCAATAAAGTGCTTAAGCATGCTTGAGAGATAATTAATCCAAATCAAGGCCTAATTAATAATTCCATATAAACTTATTGAATACTTTTTTTAATAAATGAATATTAAATATCTACATCATCAGGTGACCTTATTTATTGGGAAGACATCTTTAGGCCATAAATGCCACAAATATCAGGTTTCATGCCCTCCATGCCTCATCAATGCCTTCCATGCTGCCCTCCATGCCTCTTAATTGCCCTCTTTTCCAATGTCATGATAAGGATAATTATAAACTTAATTCAAAAAATTGAATTAATCCTCAACCACACATGTCAATCTCAGGATGGATGGTTCAAGTTGATTCTAGACATTTACAAAAATCTATAAATAGAGAGGCCATGAACATCATTTTAAGACATGATAATGCAAAGTTATAATGGAAAAATCATTCCAAAAGATGTTTTAATTAGTGTTACTATGCGAATTTGATTCCAAGCCAAGCCAATCCACAAGCCAAAGGTACCAAGGAGAGATGGAGGTAGCCAAGCTTTCGTTGCCAAGGACTTCATGAGCACAAGCCGAGCAATCCACTACAACAAGAATTTTGGTGCATCCAAGAGAGGTAGAAGAAGGTTTCTTTTACAATTTAGTCATGTGTTTTATTCATGTTTGTTAACTAAGCTATCCCTAGTAGCTAGGCCTAGAGATGTTATACTAGTTAGTGTGTTTCTTTCATTTTATTTCCATTTTGGAACTAACATGATACTAACCATCTTCTCATGAGTTGAATTCCTAGATCACAATTGTGATATTATTTTATTAATTTTACCTACTTAGGAAATTTTTACCCTCCCTTGTAGGAAGAGAAAAAGAATGGAACAAAACCACTATAACCTCTTTGCATGGAAGTGGCCATAGATAGAAGGAAAATATAATGTGTTAGGATTTATATGTGTTTATTAAGTTATATGAAACATGATTATAAAATTGATTTATTGATTTTACCTATCTTTGCACCCATTATCCTCCCTTACAAGAGGAGAAAAATAATAGAACATGGGGATCATTTGAAGGAAAAGGTGGAATGTGGGAAAATGTGAGTTTTTAAAGTGATATGAAACATGATTATGATCTTTTTTTGTCATTTTAATTTCTAGTAACATATTATCATCTCCAAACAAGTAAGAGACTCACATGTTTCATGTGATCATGAAAACAATGTCAAATTTCAACTTCCATATGATTTAAGAAATGACATGGCAAAATATTTTCATTATACAAGGGTAATTGTACCATATTTTTATATTTTGAATTTAAATGTATATCCTATGAGTTTGAAATTGGAGATGTTTGTTTAATTTGAACCTTTTGATGTGTGTAGATTATATTTGAGTACGAGGAGCATGGTTATAAGATTATTCAAGAGTTTGGATATAAGTAAAATTTATATTGTATCGAACCATAATATATTAAATTATATGAAGGTGGGAAAAAAATTTATTCAAAACCATAGTTCAATTCACACTATGCAAAAATGCACATCTTAACTCCCTTTCTAGATCATCAAGTAACATGACATCCTATCAAGAGAAGATAATGGAGGTCCGTGGAATGGAATTTACCAAAAAAAATATATGAAATGCATATATGCATGAAATTTTATTTCAAAAAAGAACATGTCTATGACTCTGATGATTTGAGCCCTAAAGGGTTCACAACCATGGAAGAATAACTTGAGATATACAATTCCAAAGAAAATAAAGAGAAAAATAGGAGGGAGATTTTAAGGTGGAAGGAATTTGTGAAATCAAGTGATACATTATTTGGTTTACATTATATTAT
Organism: Torreya grandis; assembly: GCA_037957365.1. Taxonomy (NCBI): domain Eukaryota; kingdom Viridiplantae; phylum Streptophyta; class Pinopsida; order Cupressales; family Taxaceae; genus Torreya; species Torreya grandis. The sequence continues at coordinate 2,842,075 of JARHVA010000195.1, forward strand.
TTTCTTCACCAATACATTCATATCTTGTGATTACACATGAGTTACGAAACTTGACAAGAAAAAAAACTTCTTTGGCTATAAAAAAGAATGTGAAGGGGACAAGACATGAGTTGAAGGAGAAGGTATATTTGTTTAGCCTTAATTTTTAAATCACTCTTTATCTTGAATCAAATAATTATGGTTGTTATTTTCATTTATGAAAGTAATTCTATTCATTAAAAAAAAAATGTAAAGACAATGATGGCTCAACATAAAAGAAAGAATGAAAGAGGAGAAGAAATGTTTTATGTCTGATAGATTTTTTACTTTGTGGATATTAAATATGTTTTTGTCATACATCATGTCAAATATTATATAAAATTTTATGACATATTTAAGAGTGTGGAAATGTGATCTCAAATCCTACTATGAATTGATTTATTCAAGATAACGAGACTTTTCCTATACGGGAATTGTATGTAGATATTAATATTCATTAAATAAAATGTGTCATCTATGTACTTTTAATCTTTTGTATTTATTTGATGTGATTATGAGGGTCACAAATGTAATTATGTATTGGAATGTGGATTAATATGCTAGTTAGTTAACCCCAATAAAGTTGATTAACTACAAATACCACTATTCAAATTTGTTTCATTAGTTTTAATTATGAGGTAGGTGTCCTATCCAAAATATGTTAAGCACTCGAGACTCTCTTATGTTTTGGTTTAATTTTGAGTCACATGTCTATGGTAAGAATCATTTGGATCAAGTCAAAAGGGTTTTAAGGGAAGCTTCTGGACACCAAATCTTCTATTTTGCTTATTTCAAAGAATTAAAACATGGAGCTTTCTTTATGAATGACCAAATTTTGTACACATTAGATCAAATAATGAAAATTTAAACATCAAGGGTTTTAAAAAAAATTAGATGTAAATTTATTTTTATATGAGCTATGCATTTGATTTGAATGATTTGTGAGGGAAATCATGTATAGTTTCCCATAAAAAAATCCTTTAAGATGGAATTATGATTGAATCATTTTTATTTGAATTCAAATCAATGAATTACATGGGATTTAAAAATTTATTAACATTAATACTTATATCTGTGATGGAACTTCAAGCTTGAATTCTCAACATCATTGTTGAGTGTGTATATCTCTAGTATCTATTGCTTATTTTTTGATTTTAGTGCATAATTGAGTTAGAGCAGGGTAGACTAATATTATACTTGTCTATTTTTTATGTAGATCTTGAGATTTAAGTTTAAGAGTATTATTTGTAGTTGATTATTTTATATATGTGTAAATTTGATCTATTTAACACAACCAATAAACAAATTTGATTTTCTCTATTACTCTTTTAGATTGGCTTTAGTGATGTTCATTAGGATTTCTTCACACATATTTTGAGGTTTAGTTTGATTAGGCATTGGGTTTTAGATTATTCTAACTACCCTTTGTCTTCATTTTTTTGCCCATGGCTAATAGCACTATGAATTTAGATTTGCAATCTTATTGCCAATTTAGCCTATCCATTATAGCATCATCATGTTTAGTTTGACGATGTCTCCTACCTTATGGATGTTTAAAATAGATCCACATGGTAAGACTTTGAAATATGTTAAATTATGTATTATTATGACTGAATTTGCTAGGTGTCTTTCTTTCCACTTATTTGCCTTTTGCATTTACTTGATTTATCATTTTGTGTCTATTGGGTTTTGTAGGGTTAGTCTTCTTTTTTATTGTTTATTTCTATATAGAATAAATGAAGAAGTCACCAAGATAATTGTTCATCGAATTTATGGTGTTGATGATCCCATTTTCCTATATATTTCTTTAAAAAAAAAAAATGATTTTGTATTTAAATATAAATACAAAAATTATATCAATTATTAGAGAAAATTATATCAGTGTGGTAAGTTTACACTCAACAGTTAGAGTATGATAAAGTAAAAAATGCATACAATATATGTGTTCATCAACTAAGATTCCTATCAAATCCATCCTAGGTTTTACTATTGTTCCATGATGAATACAACCATGTTATAGACTAGAGACAATGAATTGCATTGACATAGATTTTTTTAAATGAATTATTAATTAACTCTATGCCTTTTGCATGTTTCATGCCCCATCACATGTACCATATAAAAGTGACATGTGTGTATGAAATATAATGAGGATTAATTCATATTCCATATGCCAATTAATTATTAGATTCATATTCAAATTTAGAGTGCACAAATCATCATGAATATGCAATAATTTGAGTAACAATAATAAAGTGATCATGATAGACACCCCTCTACTCCCTATGATAACATCTATATTTCCTCATTTCAGTATTTCCTCTTGGTATAGAGTCAAAAAAATATCATCAAAGTTTCAAGGACATTTATCCACTCTCTTTGAGGTAAGGGAAAACTCACAGCCTTTACATTCATTATAATGGTTCACATAGATCAAGTATATATATTCATTGCTTGTATAACACCCTTTATTATAGTCCATATAATGCCTTGCATCTTTCTTGTATATATAATACCCTTTACATTCTATGTAATTATATATTAGTGTACATATTACTATGTAAATCAAAGGATCTAATGTACCATAAGTTTGTATAATGATCTAATATTGTCCATATCATTACAGTTTGTATAATGCCCTACATATTTGTTATATATATAATACCTTTATGTGTAATGGTCTAATGTTTTCCATCATGCTACATAAATAAAATGAGATAATGTACCATCAATCTATATAATGGTGTCAACCTTATTGCAGTCTATATAATGCCCTACATCTTGTTACATAAAGGAAATGATCCAATGAACCATTAGTGTATGTAATAGTCCACTATTTTCCATCTTATTAAAATTTGTATAATTCCATAAATATTATTTATATGTATAATACCCTTTACATCATGTGAATTAGTGTACTATTATCTATCTTTATACATATGGGAAATGAATCAATGAACCATCGGTATGTATAATGGTCTACTGTTGTCTATATTATTATAGTTTGTATAATGCCCTACATCTTTCTTGTCTACATAATACCCTTCACATTATGTATAATGGTCTACTATTTTCCATTTTGCTATGAAAATTTTAGGAACCAATGAAGCTCCATGTCATTATATTACAATGTTTTTGTTTTTTTAGTAATGGACATAATGTCAAAGGTACAATCACTAAGATGGGGGGGGAGTGAATTAGTGATGAAAGATATTTTAAACATCAATTGTAATCCTCTCAAACTTTTAATCAATGACCATAATCATTCATAAAACATAAAATATGTTCATCACAATGAATAAGAAATATAGTGCAAGATCACACATATAACACAAGATCTACATGGGAAACCTTCTTGGGGACTAAAACCCACTATCAATCCTACAAACATATGGACTAGTTATCCTATAAGATGATCAAAAACATGAGACCTTTAAATGAAGCACCCACTTCAGAAGGAGAACCCACCCCTAAGTATGAACAAACACCCAATTATTCTAGATGTTGATCACCCACACAACACCTATGAAATCAACAACTCCATAACATTGATTGGCTTTCAATCTAATTGGAGAAAAAAATTATACCACTTCTCTTTCAACTCATCATACACACTCAAACTTGTTCATACAAGCAATGCATCTAAACATCCCTCTTGGATCAATCTAGGCTTCTTTACTCATCCTCAATCTATGTTGTACTTCAGTCCATCCACTGAGCACACTCCCTCTAGTCTCTTTTATTCATCTCTATATTCTTATTTATCAACACATTCACATACAAGTCTAGAAACCATTACCTTGGTATTCACTATTTATAGAGTCATTATGAATATCAACTTCTAGGTCAGCCATAATACTTGCCTTAATCATTAAGACTTATATCATGTTAATCATAGCTCAAATACATTATCACAGGTTGACTATAGCATCTATGGTCACATAGCAGCTACACCTTTCAATTAGGTAGGCTTTAGTAGCCCTTATAGGTCTCATGGAGACCTATTACCCCTTTAACCCATCATTAAGTAAATTAAGAATATAAAATCACTTTAAAATACATGGATCCACTCTATATGACCTATAAGATATTTTTAAGTGAATAATCCCACCAAAACATTCTTTTGTTAAATCACAATTTACTCAAACAATATTCTATACATAGTAACACCATGAATGTTGGGTCCCTTTTCAAGTTAAGTATTAGATCTACACCAACTTAGTGAAAACTTAGGCACGAGGTAATCATGGAAGATGATTGTTATTTTTTATTCTAGTAGTGCCAACTGATAGGTAGGTAATAACTCTTTTTTGAATTAGTCAACATTAGGAAACATGTACACAATACAAGCACTGCTCATTAAAGACAATCATATCCTTTTGAGATAATCAACATTAGGAAGCAAGCACAGGGGATAGTGACTTCTCATTAAATAAAAATGTAGTGGTGGTGGTGGGATGTGTACCTCCACCACCATCTAAACAATTATCATGCTCTATTTCCCATGAGCCTAAGATGCTTTGAAGCTCTATAAAAGGAAGCTAAGTGTAATTATTAAGGGGAGACAAACTAGAATAGTGAAGCTATGGAAAATTGATTCTAGATGGTTGCCATTAGAGTTAGAAGTAGTTTGGGATGTTTTTGATGCTCCCCTTTGTAATTCTCAAGCTCACCTGTGAGCCTTTAAGACTTTAGTAGTTTAAGTCAAGCTTATGCTCAATTTTATGGACTTATATATGTATTGTTATTAAGCTCTATTAATTAAGAATGCTTTGTGTGAATGTTTAATGGATTAAATGCTTTAAGTCTATAATATGTATATTGAGCTTTTATGAGATTCTAACTTGACTCATTCATGATGTGTCTATAGCTAGTGATGAACCCTACTCCTGATATAAAAAAATATTTAAGTTTGAGTAAGACCCTATGCTGTGAAATGATACCCACACCTAAGCATAATTTTATGCCCAAGTTCCTCAAGTAGATACCCTATTTCCCTTCAAGCACTTGAATGCCTTTGAGCCTATGAGACCTAAGGCTTGTGCCCATGAATTCACAACCATCATTGCACTAACCAAGCCCTTAAAGAAGAGAGTTATGCCATGGCACAACTATCCCAACATAAACCTTGATTCCTTCTCTGCTATGCTTTAGGTGAGAACATAAGGCTTGTACCTTATATAAAATGATGCCAGTGTAGTTGAGTGATAAATATTGATCACTATAGGATTAGTCAAGGATTGTGTCCCTATAGAACAAGCCTAAATATAACCTAGATAGCTAGGTAAGTGTCTGAATAAAAAGATTGAAATGCCTACTTTTCTACAACATTTTGGTTTTGTTGCTAGGACCTATTGAATTTTGTTGTTGTAATGGTGCACCAGGACAATGCTCTGACTCTCCCTCAA